>BSBK01008961.1:0-320808 GCA_027943335.1 Chamaecyparis obtusa
AGAAGAGAGTAGATAAGGTAAGAGAGAGGGTGATGTGAGAAGAGAGAGGAGGAGAGAGAAAGAGAGAGAGAGAGTATTTACCCTCTCTCTCCCCCCTTATCTACTCTCTCTCTTTCATTAACCTCTCTCTCTCATCTCAAACCTCTCTCTATCTCTCCCTCTCTCTGTCTCCCTTATCTCTCACTCCCTCACTCTGGAGAGAGAGAGAGAGAGAGAGAGAGAGAGAGAGAGAGAGAGAGAGAGAGAGAGAGAGAGAGAGAGAGAGAGAGAGAGAGAGAGAGAGAAGGGAAGAGAGAGAAGGGAGAGAGAGAGAGAGAGAGAGAGAGAGAGAGAGATCGTTCAACATTAGATAATTTCATGTGCACCTCCACATGGATGATGCATCCCTTCACTTGTGATCCAATAGGATTGATATACTCACATCTCCTCTCAACAACAACAACGGAGGAGAGGAAAAGAGAGATGTGAGTATATCATCTATTGGATCACAAGTTGAAGGGGATGCCATCATCCAATGTTGGAGGTGCCACATGAATTATCTAATGTTGAAGATCTCTCTCTCTCTCTCTCTCTCTCCTCTCTCTCTCTCCCTTCTCTCTCTTCCCTTCTCTCTTCTCTCTCCTCTCTCATCTCTCTCTCTCTCTCTCATCTCTCTCTCTCTATCTCCTCATCTCTCTCTCTCTCTCATCTCCTCTCTCTCTCTCTCTCTCTCTCTCTCTCCAGAGTGAGGGAGTGAGAGATAAGGGAGACAAGAGGAGGGAGAGATAGAGAGAGGTTTGAGATGAGAGAGAGAGGTTAATGAAAGAAGAGAGTAGATAAGGGGGAGAGAGAGGGTAATTACTCTCTCTCTCGCTTTCTTCTCTCTCTCTTGAGAGAGAGAGAGAGAGAGAGAGGTTTGAGATGAGAGAGAGAGAGAGAGAGGTTTGAGATGAGAGAGAGAGAGAGAGAGGTTTGAGATGAGAGAGAGAGAGAGAGAGGGTGATGTGAGAAGAGAGAGAGAGAGAGAGAGAGAGAGAGAGAGAGAGAGAGAGAGAGAGAGAGAGAGATGGTGATATAGAGAAAGGGTGAGAGTGTGTGTGTGTGTGTGTGCATGTGTGTGTGTGTGTGTGTGTGAGAGAGAGAGAGAGAGAGAGGGAGAGATGGTGATATAGAGAAAGGGTGAGAGTGTGTGTGTGTGTGTGTGTGTGAGAGAGAGAGAGAGAGAGGGTGATGTTTTTTGGTGTGTTTGTGTGTGTGTGTGTGTGTGTGTGTGTGTGAGAGAGAGAGAGAGAGAGCTAATCTAAGTCTGTCATAGTGATGGGGTCGAAACTAAGTGATTTGTGATAAAATGAGTTAAAACCCTTTGGGAATCCTTTTGCCAGTTTTAGTTTGACCTTAGAAATCCATGATGGATTTTGGGAGGTAACCCTGCTAAAGGCTTGTTGAATCCTAAAATTTGGCTAAGTCTGGAATTTTTCAAATCTAGAATCTGCATGTTAACTCCTATGAAGCTGGAACCTATCCCAAACATCCTAAAAGCATTATATTTTATAATTTATACAAATATAACTTAAAGTATACAAATATAACTTAAAGTATAAGAAATTATCAAAATTATACTTAAATGTTATATTTGTATAAATTACCCCCCCTCTCTCTCTCACTATATAAATTTGTTTCTTACATAGTGCGCACGCCCTATAGGGCATACGCCCTATTTGGCACACGCCCTATGTAATTTTTTTATTTTTTACATAGGGCACATGCCCTATAGGGCGTGCACGCTTTGTAAAGGATTTGAATTGCCCAAGCCTAAGGCTTGGGCAACCCAAGCCATAGGGTGCACCCCCTTTAGTGTGTGCGCACTATGCGCGATGGGGGGCCAAAAAGAAAAGTGGCAACTTTTTGGTCCCCCATCTTTGTGCACTTACCCAAGTATAATCTTAAACTATTCTACTTCACTGAACTCATTCACGTGGGTTAGCTTCATGATGGTTAGGTCATCTATGTGCTTGAATTCATCCTTGATTTTTCCATCTTGTTCAATCATATCACCTATTTCTCTAAATAACTCTGCATCACCTATTGTCTCATACTTGCAATGAATGTATGCCCTAATATCTTCTATGTGTAGGACGTCATATGGTGTTTGCAAAGAATCTTCTTCAAGGTCATCCGCACAAGACTTAAAGGGGTGTATCTTAAACTTATATCTAGGTCTGTCCACAACATCATAAATCATAGGTGCATTCATAGCTTCTTGTTTGATTAAATGATCTAAATACCTTAAACATGTTCTATTTAGAACTTCCTCTTTGATCGATCACGCAGTGTAGCTGCTTGGGGGTTTGATATGCTCTAGACTCTTGTCTCCTTAGTTGCTTCTCATCAAATGGTGAAGAAGTGAGTTTCTTTGAGGTCTTTTATTCATCACCAAGTTATTAAATGCACTTAACTTAATTAGCTCAACTTTGGATACTGTCCAGTCAATCACAAATCTCACGCTTAAAGAATATGAATCTTCAAACATTGTGATCATAGATATAGGCTCCATAGTGTTTGTATACACCATAACTAAGCTTGCATGATCCAACTCCTCAGAATCAAGGGTTAGATATAATATGTTTTCTTCATCCAATGCTCCTCCTAAGGCCATGCTCAACCTTTTAGGTCAATGTAGCAATGTTGATATTAGGAGAAGACACAATAGCATCTAATGTCTCTCCCTGAACCAATGCCTTATTGAATTATTTGACTATCCATGTCGTACCACTATTCTTATCTATTGGATTCTTGAAATGATTCTTGAATTCATCCATGTACTCAACAAGACTTTTACCACTGTCACCAATATTCTTATTTAGAACCATAGGAGGTGGTCCTCTTCTTTTGTCCATCACATTATACCTGCAAAACTTTTCTATATGTCCTAATTTTTTGCATTTGTAAAATGTAGGTAGTCTTCTATCCTAATTAACCTACAGTTTACAAAACCTTGTAGTATGCCCAAGGTTATTGCATTTGTAGCATGTGATCTTGGTTGTAGATTCTTCTCTGATGTAATCTTGCCTTTTTCTTGACTGATTAGGTTTCCTGCATTCTTCTTTCTTGTGTCCATATGCCTAACAGTTATAGCAATAACTAGTAAAGGGTCTGAAAGGGCCTTTACCTCTATAATCTCTTTTCATGTGTTTGAGTTTTTTGCATCCATAGTGTTTCCCGTCAAATAAATTTTACCTTATTTATATGCGGCATTTTTTTTTAGGCTTTGTCAAAGTTTAATTTGCAAATTGAACCTTGAACTTTGAACTTGAACTGGCCGGTTCAAGGTTAAAAGTTTAATATATTTTTCTCCAAAAGAATCATGTACATGTTGCATCATGTAAAAGCCTCTCCTCATTGTGGTCACATGTTCATGTGTAAATGTTGAATTAAATCTTGAACTTTGAACCACAATGTTTTAGTTCAAAGTTCACGTTAGAATGTGCACTTCTACAACTTTACACTAAAAAGTCTCCCAAGCCAATTTTAAAAATCATGGTTCATAATTTTTTTGAACTTGTTATATAAGTCATTGGGGTCCACCATGGTTGTCGTATGTGAATATAAATTAAAACATCACAAATCATGTACTTTGAATCGAAACTTTATGGTTCAAGGATTGATTTTTGAGATGTAATACTACCTGGATATAAGTCACAAGCCAAATCTTTGTTGACTAACAAAAAAATGATTGATGTGACCAAAAGAGTGGCACCATGTCATGCCCCGCAAGGGAACCAGGGAAGAGAACAAAGATTCTCTTAACAAAAGAAAACCTAAGTAAAAATTTATGAAAAATTTTGAACTTAAAAAAGAATTATGTAATCAAAACTTAAACTTAGATTCCTTCCAAGGTTCTCTTTTCATTTAAATGCATGATTCATTCAAATCCATTAAGTAAACTAACAACAAGATTTAATTCTCAAAGAAAACTGCATCATATCTTAAGAAATACAAAATATTTTCATTTCAACTTTCCATTTTAGAAATCATCTATATTCCTAAGTATCCTTTATGAACAATGTAACTTATAAAATTTATCCAACTCATTTGATACATTAAAATATACTACATTTGGTTTTTTCAATAGCTTCACTTAAACAACATTAATGAAAGCATGTTACATAATTTGGAATGTTACAAAATCCTTTTTCTTTCCAACATACATCTTAAACATAAAGTTCACATTTCCCTTTTTCCCTTCTTCCTAAGTCTACCCATTCCAATTACATCATTTTGAAATACATTATAGATTACATTGCATTCAACTCCTCATAAGAGGTAACAAGATTATGCATCATGAAATATAATCACAAGGCCTTCATTCTTCAAATCTGGTACATAAGCAAGCATGAATCTTCAAGCATGTATCTGCAAAAGATACCTCGATAAAAATGTTTACCACCCAACCACGTGGGTACCTATAAGGCCCACTCCCCCATGCTAGGAGATAAACACCAAGGTCCACAAAGAAGGAATAGCTAGGCCAAACCTAGGGTTGGGTAACCTTTCCCAAAATAGCAAATGAAAAGAGAGTCAAAGTATGGATCTTTCCCAAAAGGTTCTAAGGCTTGGGTAGAAACTCTAAGCAACAACCTAAGTGAGTGTCATCGCATAGCCCTCACCCCTTGGGTTGTCCTAGTACTAGCCACTCTGGGCCCCGGCCCCCAAGTAGGCACATGCGGGATCGAATGCCTTTCATACAGACAAGTGCCATTCGATCGTACCTACGCATAGGTACCTTCTCCCACTCCCATCCATAGCCTTTACTAGCACTCATGGCATGGGCGAGGTACATTTAATCTTTTTAATGTTTTAACCCATTCCCATCAGTTTAATTAAATTTCCACTTGTTAAATAACTCTTCAGTCGGTTATCCTAGTTCCAACCACTTTAGGGCCCCGGCCCCGCACTGAGAGCCACTCACTAGGTGTCGTTAGGTTTTCTACCCTCAACCCATACATCACAATTACATCATACACATAGTAAAAACATATTGCAAACACATTTGAGAACTACTACCAAGAATTGAAAATAATAGGATAGTTATGTATGTTTAGAGAAATTAGGTATGTTAAGAATGTTTAGAATGTCTTGACTCTAAACCCTAAACTGCTCCTTACAAACATTCTATATCAATAAAAACATCTAAATGTACTAAAAATAATCTCCACTAAACAAGGAATGAACAATCTTCAGGTTTAAACAAAATTTCTTTCTAAACCTAAAACCTGGCTAATCTTGAAAATTGACTAAGTCTGATTTAATTAAAAATCTGAAATTTAAAAGCTACAACTTAACTCCTAGGAACCTGAAACCTATTCCAATGGATTCAAAGGGTACCTAATCCCTTTATACAAGTATAACTTAAAGTATAAGAAATTAAAGTACGTAAATTGTATAAAGTCTGAATCCTATTTTCCTCGGTTAGCACACTACCGACCTAGTTCGGTTAACACACTACCGACCTAGCTCGGTTGACACTTTACCGACCTCACTTGGTTCACACATTACCGACCTTGCTTAGTTATCACATTACCGACCTAACTCGGTTCACACATTACCGACCTTACTCGGTTAACACTGAGCCGACCTAACTCGGTTACCACTGAGCCGACCTAACTCGGTAAACACATTACCGACCTAACTCGGTTAACACTGAGCCGACCTAACTCGGTTACCACTGAGCCGACCTAACTCGGTAAACACATTACCGACCTAACTCGGTTAACACTGAGCCGACCTAACTCGGTTACCACTGAGCCGACCTAACTCGGTAAACACATTACCGACCTTACTCGGTTAACACACTGAGCCGACTGGAACTGCAGAGAACGACTGCCAACTTTGTCTTGTGGGTAAAACTGGGTGTGATGGGGACTAAGGTTGCCTAATATGAGCACGACCCATTTGAGATATCCCAGTTTCCCTTTAGAAACGGCCCATCAATCCTCCCTACCTATCTAACAAATATATTCTAGATCTGGGAAAAGAAAGGGTGGCACATAGATGGACATGAAACAGTAAGGTTGCAACAAAAGTTCTAAACTCTGGAAGCGTTCATAATACATCCAGTGACAGTAAAATACACTACACTACTGGATCAAAACCACTTCTACCCTACCAGGGAGGTTTCGCCACAGTGAACATACAGACATTCGTAAAATAACTTTCCACAAACACATTTCAAATACATAGAATATAAAACATATATATATATTTTGCAACCATAGCACAATATACAGAAACTTTTCCAAAAATCTAGATTTACATTCATTCTACAAGATAAATCTACTTCTCAGGATGGATTCCAACCTGGAGTCCTGCGAAGACCAGTTGGAGAAGAAGGGAGATCAAACCCTCTCCAATGTTTCCAAAACTCCTTGAATCTCTTTGCTCGCAACCTTCCAGCCTCTACCCGTAACAATCCAAAAGCCAAACTCACAGGATAAATTTTCTACCACAATAATAATAATAATCCTCTTCTCCCCACTCTCTTTTACACAGGAAATCTTTCCTGTAAATAGGATGGAGGAGGTGGTTGCACAGGTAATCCAACTGGTGCAACCATCTCAACTATCCATCCGTTAAAGAGATGGTTTTGAAAACTCATTCCCGTAAAGGAATAAATAAACTATAATCTAAGTCCTTAAATTTAAGGATATTAAAATAAGTATTATAATCTTAAAACAATTTATTAAATTATTTAACTATGGTAATAGGATAATCCTATTTACCATACCGCTAATTGATCTAATTATTTATTAATATAATAAATGATTACATGGTAATAATTATATATAAATATATGTATGCATATGCATATGTGTGCACCCATATGCCTATGTGTACATATATTATTATTATTATAAATATTATTACAAGCACAATATTATTATTATAAAACATATTATTATTTTTATTGCTACAGACTCTTTGTCATTATTAGTATTATAAAATAATACCATAAATAAGGTACATTATTATTAATGTTAAACATTAGAATAACATTATTATAAACTATATTGTTTATTCATACCTTAATCCCCATTCTAAAATATATATGCATATATTAAGTAGTCACTAACATAGGTTAGAATGTTACCACTATTATTATTTAAAACCTCTTATTATTAGTATTTCCTTAGACATTAAAATACCATAAAATTAATCCTTATCATGGGTATTAAAACCACATGATTTAATTGCACTCAAAATCGCTCCTAATGAGATACGCTACTAAATCATACCCTCAAAAGAACAATAATCTACATCCATGATCTACTAACAGAATTGAACATATCATGAAGGCAAGAACTAGCTACAAGATCCACAATTCCATCAATTACAAAACCACATAAGACATTCACACAAGGGACTGACTCGACACTTCCCACCTAAGGATAAAAGGATCAAAGGTGAAGTTTCTTCCTGTGGACCTGGTGATACCTCCGTAACAACAACAACGATCAAGGATTTTGAGGGATCGCTCAAACCTGTGAAGCCAGGTGGAGACGACACCCGGTACCTGCAATCCTGCATCACCAAGAAGAGATACATACATATACATATGGAGATACAAATCAGATATATGCAAGCAGATGACCAGGATCGATACATCATGTGGACCTCAACTAAGTGAGTAACTACGACTTCATCCTGGAGTCATGAAAAACACATCAGACACCTCCATGAAACATAAAACATCATGATAGTGGTTAGATTCAAATAATTGGGTTAGATCCATATAAAAATAGATAATTTTCTAATCTCATAAACATGTAATTACTAACCATAAATGAGCATATTCATCATGTCATCATCCACAAAACATAAATGTAAATGTATAGTCTTGACCATAATAATAAAAAAATGTCCAAATCAGAAAAGTCTAAGTATCACCATAGGAGAGGTATTACACGCCACCTCAGCACATGTGATTTTCCTACTAAAGGGAAGTGTGGGTAATAGGCCATTATCATTTATTGCAGCGTAAAATGAATTAATGGTAGTTTTTCATGAAATGATGGGAACTAAAGCAAGTGTGTATTTATTTTTCCCTCTCTTTGTATTTCTTTATTCTGCTCTGCTATCTTCTAGAGGCATTTTGGGAGCGGCGAGGTAACATTCTTGAAAGACAAGAAAATGGTGAGTTCTACAACAACCTTGGCCCTATAATTCATTTGAGCTTCTTCATTTTAAAGCAAAAGAGTTGTCTTCATAAGAATTTTACAAGGTTATATTTCAGTATGTCTTCTTCTAAGGTAAAATTCATGAAAGAGAATAGATTCTCTAGTTAGTTGTTGTTTACCTGAAATGAGGGATACGACTATAATGGATGATGATATCAGAGAGATTGTTTCAAGGCTAAGGAAAATACTTGATGAATCCATATCCATTAGGATTGTAGAGAGTGGTTTATTAGAAGCCGCCAATTTCCCTGAGGTGATTCCATGCTCGGAGATAGTAATAGAATGTCGTAACAAGTACAACAAAGTTGAGAGGTGTATTAAAATAGAAAGCAGTGAAGTCCTAGTGAATATCAATAGAACAGTAATAATGGCCACTCTCAGGATTCCATCGGTTGAGGTCTATGCAAATTGGAGTATCAATAAATCCATAGTAGACTCTGAGTGGAACAAGAAAGAGTATAGGAATAACATAGCAAGGGATTGGCTGATAAACCCAGAAAAAGGAGGTTCCGATTTTCCTAGACCTCTCAGAAAAGATCACCTGTTAGAGAAGTTAGGGATATAATGATAATGTTGAGCAGGGTTAGAGGTAATCCCATAGATACCAATTGGGAAGATTGGATGTACATTTTTGTGTAGGCTATCCTAGACATTGGTAATGCCCTTGACTGGGCCAAAATAATAGCTGAACAATTACATGAAAGTTTATCTTAGCCAGCTTTACTTTCCAATTTTTATATGTCCTCATACCTCTTTTATATTCTTTTCATTTGTAGAATCTGGGATGGTTTACCTCATGAAGAATGGAATAACAGTATGCCCATCTATGAATATCACCCCCTGTTACAAAAAGGAAGAAACCCTATAGGTTTCAAGAAAGTGCATGATACCTTTTTGTCGAAATTGGTCTTTGAATTGAGGGGAAAACCTAATTGCAGAATATTAGAAGAGGCTATGGAATTTGTGAAAAATTATGGGAGTTTTTATATTCAGTTCCCTACTTTTACTTATTTAAGAGTAGGAGGTTTCAGTGATGCTCCCCTAAAACTTCCCAGGTATTGTCCAGACAAGTGCATTCTTCTTGAAGTAGGGAGGTATCTGCTGATGGTTGAGAAGAAATACAAGGTCAAAAGAGGTATTGGTGCTTTCTTCCCACTTGAGCTAGGACACTAAAAATTTTGGTTGATGCATGACTTTACCTTTTTTATTAATGATTTGAAAGAAATGAACCTCTAGCTATATCAGGCAGGAAACTACTTTGATAGCAAAGGTTTTGTTGAGACCCATTTCAGAATAGATGCTATGTTTCTTCATCAACCAGCATTGGAAGACTTCTGGGATGATTGCATAGATGAGGTTGAGGTAACTAAAAGATTGTGTTGTAGGTTTTCTCTCAAACAAATCACTACTTTAAAGCTTCCTTTCAGTATCAGAAACATTAAAGATGAAGATAGCAATACATTAAAATCAAAAAGTACAACATCAAGCATTGAAATGGTAATCAAAAGAGTTGATTGGCTGGCAGAGGAAGAAGAAAATGTGAAGTCTTTAACAAAGGAGGTTTTCTGGAAGACAGAGCAGTGGCTTAAAGCTCAAAAGAAGAAAATTTCAGTTGCTCCTACGTTGAGACCTAGAAGGAGTCCAAGGACTCCAAAAATTGAATCCTCTCCTATTCTAACTAATAAGACTGAACTATTTCTTCCTGCAGGTATTTTAGATTCTCTAGAAATTACCAAAGAGTCAGATTTGGTTTTTGATGATACTATGAGGTTTACTAAGCAAAGAAACAAAAGAAGTGAGAAGGTGGATCCTCCTTTTTGCATTGTTCTAGATTCTGACACTGAGGAGCCCAGTGTAAAGCAGTTCAAAAGGTTGAAAAGAGGTAAAGCATCAACTATGGATTCAGTATCAGCTGGAGGTGATGGAAGTATAGGTCAACAAGAGCCAGTTACTCTAAGAAATCTAAGTACCACTATTTCCCTATAGCATGCAACTCCTAGTTCTCCAAATTGGATGGATCTAATTGTGAATAAGAAGAGGAATATTGTGTCTACCTTAGTCCCTATTGGTGACCTGATCAGTAAATACCTTATAAAAACCCCTAGAACAAAGAAGCCAAAGATAGAGTCTATGGTAGATGTAGACCCGACTACAGGTCATTGGGTCGTAGAGATTTTCAAGTCTAACTCCAACAAGACCAACGCTGAAGTTACCAAGCAAGATTTCACTATGGAGAAAGTGGACTTAGGAGTGTCTTCTAGAGCTACTGATTTGAAGATTTTGAATTCAGAAAATAAGAAAATCAATCACAGAGTACTGAAGGATGTCAAAGACAAAGCTAAGTTGAAGCAAGCTTTATGTGAAATGGAAAATTACATTCAACAATTGTAGAATCCTATTCCACAACCTTTGGTGATGGTACCCTTAAGTCTGGATGTCAAGTCTCTGGACAATCAAAAGTTCCTTGATCAGGTATATAAAGAGAGATCTCTCTCCAAGGCATTCTATAATTGGATGGGGGAAGTTGGAGAGATGGTTAATCGCTTTGCTCAAGCCTATGAGAATTCAACTAATCAGTCTTCTAATCTGGTATCTACCTTAGAGGCTAAAGTCAAACTTTGGGAAGGAAAGAGAGATAGCCTGGAGATAGAAATAGCTAATATAGATGAAGCCTTCAGCTACAGTATAGAAAATTTCATGTCTGAGAAGGTAATTCCTGGTGTTGATACCGGTTTCCTATTTGTAGCAAAGGTTAATGAGGAATGGTGATGTACTCTAATTGAGAAAGGTATCGAAGAATCAGATTAGATTCTAAAGATCGTAGCCTGTGCTGAGGAAGTTCTTAGAAATCATATAAACTATATCTACAATCTGTCCAAAGGTGAAATGAAAATAGGAATTGATGTGGCTAAAATGAAGGAATCCTTCACTGAGAAATCACAAGGGTTGGAAGATGCCAAGGAGATGGTAGCACGAGACTGCTCAGTCATAGCCATGGTGCAGTCACTGATAATGGTCAGTGAAGAACAAGTGAAGATGTTGAATACTAAGCTAGAGAAGTTAAAAAACTACAAAGATATCTAGGAACAAAGGTTGGATCTTGTTTCTTCACCAAAAAAGGAGATGTTAGAGAGATTCGTGGTGGTTTTCAAGGAGTGGTCAGCTGAGGGAAAAGCAATTGAGACCACTGTCAGTGCTGAAGCTAGGAAAAGCTAATCTGATTGATTAGCTTTTGAAAAGATGGTTCCAAGTAGTTATAGGGTGTTAGTTTCTTTTCCAAGAATAGACTTTAGTTATGAAACTGATTATGCTCTACGTGGCTATAAATTAATTTTTGAAAGACCTTGCAAGGGTCGATTCTCTGGTAGCAGAAACTTAAAGTTTAATATTTACTACATATACTTTTCGTGGAATGGTTTTGTTTTGAATTGAAACTCATGATATAGTATCAGTTGATATATATAACAAATAGAAATATCTTTTTCAAATCAGTGTGTCTGATTAATACATATATGTTGGTTTCAATTGGAATTGATTTCATGTTGCTGCAATCTGTGAATGTGTTTCAAGATCATACATCCATTTTTTAGTTTTATTTCAATATATGTTGAATCGATCTTTCTGGGAATGTTCTTTACAGTCTTAGTCAGTTGGCTTAGATAAGTGTGGATTTTCTCTCAGAGCATAAATCTTTCAGTAGTTATTTCATATGAGTTTTGAAAAAGCCTTTTGTACTTTCAGGTCAAAAGTATACATTATTTTTACTGCTTTCAATTCTTTTTGAATAAATAAATTGCCAAGATTGATCTTTATATAAGGTAGCTACTCCTTTGATTGCAAAGAGTTTAGTCATGAGTGACTAACTCAACTATTGTATGATTTTTTCCTTCATTTTGGGCAAAGTGTTTGCAAATTGTTATAGTTTTAGTAAGAAGGAAAATTTGTATACCAACATATAGCATCTACCTTTGAAAGGTCTAATCTGATCTCTACATTCTTCAAAAGTAGGTCTTTCTTCAGTCTTCACTTCATGAGACTTAGAATAGGTTGGTGCTCTGAAAAATCTAGATGGTTTTGAGCCCATATTCAGATTATTTTCCTAAGGCAAAGTTCAGTGCTTCAAAAACCACTGTGAAAAGACCTAAGTTTAAGTGCATATAGAGATAGGCCTGATGAATTTCATGGCATAATGCTTGGGACATGTGTTCCTCACATTTAATTTGGTATTTACAGTTGGTCACAACTTCCAGAACTCAGTTTGGACAAGTTTTGAAGATACCCATTTGAAGGACATTTCACAAATCTGCACTTTGCATCCTGTTTGATTTTTACTAAATGGCCTACTTCAGAGGTTTGCATCTGATTCCTGGTTAATGGTTATGACATGAGGGTTGTTGTATCATGTTTTAGGCATGAGAAAGAAGTACCACACCAACTTTCAGCCCCCCATGTGCCCGTTTGACATGTTTGCCAGGGCCATTCCGTTTGCAATTTCTTAGTTTCTCTAGGAGTGCATAGTTAAGTTTTCTGAGTGGCTTACTTTGGGGCCTTTCCATTTGCACCTGCTTCAAGGTTAAATATAATTGAATGATGTTCCATATTGTAGACATGGAAGTGTACTTTCTTGGGAATTTTCAAGTCTCTGCCAATCCGATTGATCACATTCCAGGGTCAATTCCAAATGGAATTTCTATGAATTTGATTATTTTTAGTTCGGAATGTTCTAAGTGGCCGATTTTGAAGATTAATTATTGATAAGTGGCTGATCACTTTGGGAATCTGATTGTAGCCTTTTTTACTACATATGAGAAAGAATCTATATCCAGGGTTTCAGACCGTGAAAGTTTCATTTGATCGGATTGCCAGGTCAGACAAAAGGGTGTTCAATAATGTTAAAAAGTGCGGATAGGAAAACTCTGCAAAGTAGCCATTTTTGGAAATTCGTAGCTTTTTTTTGGATCCTTGTCTCTAGTTAAAGGTTGTTTTTTTGCATTCCTTGTATATGAATTTTCCACCAGATTCAGTGGCGTGCCCTCAGCACATCATTTGATATTTTTCATGCATCTCCTTCTAAGGCAGTCGGCAGTGTTTTTAGTGTGTGATCTGTCGGCAATTCTGAATAGGTGTTTTCAACTTTTAAAATCTCCTGTCCCGATCATTTCTAGATGAAGCCATTTTATAGGGTATTTCTCTAAAGTACAAGGTTCATATCTGTCGAGTTTCAGCGTCTGGAAGTAAGTCTTGCTTAGTGTTTTAATGTCGTGACTAGAGGCATTTTAATCAAAATTGGCTACTGGTGAAGTATTAAAAGTTGAAGTTTTTTAATGTTTCTAGTTGTCCAGATCAGATCCGATTGCTCGCGCCAGTCATTCTAAATCGTTTTCAAGGCCAGTTGTTTGAATTTGAAATTTTTTTAGGCCGGACCCGCTTGGGGTCCAGCCTGCCTCATTATTTTAAAGGGAGTTTTGCCATTTTATTGCATTGTGATTTTGAAGAAAGCATGCCATAAAGTGGCTAGAAGGACATATGTTTGAGTTTTATTAAAAGGTAAAGATGACAATAAGAAAATGTGAAGATGCTGGTAAGAGGTTATTAATAAATATTGGCTTTAAGTTAATAATCAGGGAAGAAGATTCAGAGCAACATATTTTTCAATGGATCAATGAATAAGTGGTAAGAGATGAATTCCTCAAAGAGAATTAAGTGATCATTTGGTGTCTTCTCTTTTTCATCATAATGAAGAAGCTCGAAGTAGTAGAGGGGCATCTTTGAAAGGTTTGTTTCCAGTAAGGGTGGCTCAGAATCCATTAATTCATTGATCCCTACCAGGATGGATTAAACAAAATCTCAGTCCCTCTTTATATTCAAAGCTTAGAGTGACTCCAATAGATATTCAAAATTGCTTGCTTTCTATTAAGATAGTGCAATCTGAGGATCATGCCATTTCTCTATTTAGTGGTGGCACATTAACAAATATTAAGCCAACTTCAAAGACCAGACATGATTTTCAAGAAAGTAATGGAATTGGGACAAGGGCGCACCATTTTTGTCAATGTTATGCGCACTAAGTCAATATGATTTCCATTTAACACCTACTCAGCAGAACCAAGGAGGGCGATAAGATGTTTGTGTGCACATGTTTGAGGGAGAAATGAAACATATAGACCAGGCATCATATACTAAGTTTAAATAAAAAAAAGGGGAAGGAAGATGAGAGGATTTGCGTAAGCATCCCAAATATGCAGCATGTTTAGTTTCTATTTGATCAGTTTGGTAGGTGCAATGGACCATGCCAATGTCTTCCTCCCTCACCTGCACACTATTGGAAAAGTTGGCAATGTTTTGATGAGGCTTTTTGTGGGTGGAACCAAGATTTTTAGGGGCTTTCCTGAGCCTCCTAGGGTTTGCGCAGGGTCTCTATGGGGTTCTCAACACCATGTGCCCTCCCTTTAGTACATTATATGCAGCTTGGTGTTGCTCCAGCCTTGTGCACTTGCAGATGAAGACATGCCAATGCCTACACATATTTCCATGTAAATTGATGTGTAAGTCTCATGAGCTATGCGCATACCATTTATAAGTATTGTGCACATCTTGCAAAGGCCAAGGAAAGTACATACCCAACAAGGAAGTGAAATGAGAAGATCCGACACAGGTATGGGAGAGTGTAATGTTTGATTGTTATTGGGCCTTTAATCCCACATGAATGTAGCTTGAGGTTTTTGAAATATTTAAAAGAAGCAGTGCCAACATATGAAGTAAAGTGGACTTGGGAGAAGACTTTGAGCCGTGGGGCCAACCGAATTTGGTGGGCCATCTGGGCACATGCCAAGTTAAATTTTGAAATGGAAAACTATTATAACATATGGAAATTTAGTCCCACATTGATGCCATGAAGGAAGCATGAACAATTTATAAGGCCAAATGCACAATATGAAGATGTCTCAAGTGGATGCTCGGTTGGAGGGCTCTCTCATGCATGCATGGATCGAGATGCCTATTTGATGAATGATGTGGATGGGTGCAATGGATTGTGGGCCCACACAAAGGTAAGAGAATTTTGGTACAGTGTATAGGAGCATCTTGACTTCCTCGAGATATGTGCCAAGAGATCGACGATTGTCATTATAGCGCAACGATGAAGATGTAAGGAGGATACTATGGCAAAATAGAGACATGGCAACACCTTTCAGCCCAGTGACGTGGTAGGATGGTACATTAAGATGCCCAAATGGATCAGTGAGCCAGTGAGGATGTGACACCTGGCAGAGAATGGTGACAAGGTGATGATGAAGTAGAGAATCAAGCAGTTGGTGATCTACCTTGGGATACATGCCAATCTAGTGGTGGTCATTATTTTGGAAAGATGGAGATGTTTGGTAGTTATGATTGTGAAATAGTGACATGTTGACACATGTCCCAAGGTGAACTAATAGTTAGATGCCCTATCAGCAGGATAGACCAACCAAAATGTGACATGTGTCATAGGTGTTTGCATAGCTCCAGTAGGGTGATGAGGTGGTCAGTTGGACCAATTAGGTGGTGCCACCTGGCACATGGGGCCCACCTCGAGATTCATGTCTATGCAAAGATTAAATTCAAATTTGTATAGTTTGTACTATATCAATAAATAAAAAAATTAAATAATGTAGGCTGCTCACAGAAAATGATGTCTGGGACTCATTTTTTACCCAAATATACAAGTATTATATGTTTTTGGAATTGGCCTAAAATGAGGAATCCAATGGTGGTGTTAAAAATCAGATTTGACCAAGTTGGTGAGAGAAGTAATGGACTGTGTATTTTGAGATTAGATTTGGGTAGAGATGCAGATATTTTGTAAAGGGATGTTCTAGAATGAAATTGTATCAGGTTTGTTAGGGATATTTTGGATGGTCTTAGGGTTGAATGTGTTGCCCTAAAAAATCCCTAAATGGTCCTTAGCTTTTTGCAATCCTATATATGGATTTCCAAGACCATTTACAAAGGTTGTTGGTTTTCTGGTTCACAAGGTTACATCCTAAACCTTCAGTCAAGGAATAGGGCATGTTTTGTCTAGTTTGTATCAAAACAGAGTAGAAAGTTGTAGATCATTTGTATATTGTCTCAGTGGCTTTGAATCTTCAAGTAAGGTGTATGTAGAGGCTTAGAACCTCATTCTTATTTCAAGTTTTTAGTTCCATTTCTCTCCATCTGTGTCAACTTTTATGGGTTTTGAATGTCCTAATTCTTTGTATGGAGTTTATCTATGCATGTGTTAATTGTCTTTAGTTCTAGTTCTAATCAGATTAAATTATGCTCTAGATGATACACAAGTTCATGGGATTTGCATAGGGATTTATGTAAGCAGTATGGTTCTAGGTATTTGTATTTATGACTTGGATCTATGGTGAAGTAACAAGTAATCAGTCTTTGTGTTCTACAGTGCATTAGATGATTTTCCCAATGGATAAGGCACTGATCTGAAATAAGTATACTCTATGTTGATACATTTCTGGTTGGAATGTGTTGTATTCTAGAAAAAGTTAAATCAAATCCTTTCTATCATTTCTAACCTTTCATTTTCATGTATTTTGGCCTCAGTTATATCATAGCAATGGAGATTCAATGAATGACTGGTTATCATTTAGTACTTTCTTTCTATTATCTACTTTGTTCAATCCAGTTTAAAGTGGTAAAAAGTGTTATATGTCACTAGATTCGTTGCACTTGCCTTGGTTCTGTAGAGCCAGAAGTGAAGAGGGCAATCTTGTCCCTATAATTGGTCCAGTTACCTATAGATTTCTCACATTTGGAACTAACCCCTCCTTAATATCAGTCTTAGGTATATTGGTGTCTCATGGAGTGTAAAATCCTTTCTAGGAACCAATAGAATATTCTCCTTCATTGTATCCAATTTCAGTCATATCTCTTTTAGGTTTATGTCTCTCTCTTTATTCCTCAATCTTATCACTGCTCATATGTAATTTCTCAAGGTGTAACTTGGCTTGAATGAGTTCACCTTTAATGATCTAGTTGTATTTCTCTAATTATAGGCATTTATCCTTGTAGTGATCAAGTTCAATATGCATTTGTCCTATTTGCATGTTCACTTCTTTTAGAGTATCTTCAACTTTGTATCTAGCATCATTTTCATGTTGGATCTCTTTAATGTCAAAAGATTAATTTGTTCTTTTTCTTGCTCAAACTTCTTTAACTGGTTTGATGTGTCATTGTCTGAATCCTCCTTGATCTTTTCCATAAGGTATTGTCTTTGATTTCTTGAAAGTTCAAGATGTTCCTTTAGTTTCTTGATAAAACTTTCTGCTCTTCTTAATTTGAATTTCAATTCACCATTCTTAGTTGTTTCTTTGTCCAGTTCATCAAGTTCTACTTCAAATTTCTCTTGCAAATTTTTTGAATCCATTCTGATCTCGCTAAAGTTGTTAGACTTTCTCTCCAAGGGCCAAAAGCTCTGATACCAATTAATAGGATTGAGTAATACTGAGAGGGGGGGTGAATCAGTATTACAACACTTTATTATGAACTTAAACCAATTCTAAATAAATCATATGATTGTAGAAATGAAAAGAACATAAGTAAATAACACACAACTCATAACACCATTATTTGTTTTTGAGGAAACCTTGGTCAAGGAAAAACCCCGGTGGGGATGGTACCCACAAATATGCACTAGAGTATAATGTCCATGTTAGGAGACCTAGCCCTATTAGGAGCTAAGTATTACATAGTAAATTTTCTTGTTAAAGGAATATCAACCCTACATTAAAGGTATATTGAGCTTACAACTCTTACAATCAGTACTTTGGTTACAAAGTGTTCTCAAGAATGAACAAAACAAGCATCTGCTATGCTTTGATAGTTCCAATTGTAGTTCTCAATCACATGTCAACCTATGATCTCCCTTCTTCCATTATTCTATCTCTCTATCACTATCTCTCATAATCCTCTCATCGCTTTACAAAAAGTTCTTCATATAAATATGTATTCTATCATTCAGTCGGCTCCCAAATACAATACAAAATATAATAATTAATAATGCAAGGATTAAATACTAAGTTAGAGATCTTGTGTTACCAAAGTGTCAAAAATCCATAATCTTTATCTAACTTAGCATGTTACAATTCCATCTTATATTCCCTTAATCATCGTGAATGTTCATATACTCTATTTCACTGTCTGTCGATCTTCGGATGTCTCCAAATCATTGTATCTTGTTGACAACAATGCCAAAACACAAGTGACCTTAACTAAAGTTCATATACGTCCCAAAATTTCTTCCCCTAAGCTAGCAAGCCATCATCTATCATATACTATCTTCAATGTCCCAAAATATTACTGTTGTACTCTGTAAATCTATCTCCATACTTAGTCATTTTGAAGACTACATCTCCAAAACTAAACTTACCTTAATGTGATCACCATCTCAGATGTGTTTCCATAAATGAAAACCCTCAAGTGATTCATACTACTCTAAAGCATCACTTTCCAACACATCCATTATATAGAAAATCAAAAGGGAGGTGACATTATGGAATTCAACCATATGCACCAATATTACAACTACAATTATAAAGACATACAACCATATAATTAATATCAGATTGTGTAATCAAGAAGGACTATAGGTAGGTCCAAATGGGCATTATTGTTTTCATTCTCCCCTATAATGACCATTGAGAAGAACATGAATTAGATCCCTGAGCTTCTAGAACCTTTCATGAGCTAGATCCTTTGTGAAGATATATGTAAGGTGATCTTCTGTACTGCATTACACAATGTCGATCAAACCTTGTCGAACCAATTCCCAGATATAGTGATATTGTATCTCAATATGTTTGGTCCTACTATGAAATATTGGACTCTTTTTCATTTTTATAGCACTCTTGTTTTCACAATACAACAAGGTAGGTACTTTCATTTTGAATTTGGGGTAAGTCTTCAAGTAGTCTTCTCAACCATATAGCTTGACAAGATGTTGTTGTTGAAGCTTTATATTCCACATCTATTGTAGAAAGTGATGTTGTTGGTTGCTTCTTGGACTTCCAAGAGAATACTATAGAACCAAGGCTAAAAGTATAACCAAAAGTAGACTTCTTATCTAAATCTGTATAGCCAACCAATCTGCTATCAATTGAATGCTAAAATTTGAGACCATAGCTCAATGTCCCCTTAACATATCTAAGAATCCTTTTAGTTGAATTCCAATGTGTTTCCTTAGGCTCTGACATAAACCTAGAGACAAAAATCATTGTAAATGTGATAGCTAGATGAGTATTAGTTAAGTAGCTCAAGCTTCCAATCAATTATCTAAATAGAGTGGGACTCACTGGATTTGACACATCTAAAGTAGACAATTTAAGTCCAACTTCAATGAGTGTTGCAACTGGTTTGTGACTCTGTATCTAAACATTTTGTAGGATATCTGAGGCATATTTTTTCTGAGACATAAATTTTTCATCTTTATTTTTCCATACTTCTATACCAAGAAAGTAGTGCATTTGTCCCAAATCTGTCATTTCAAACTCAATAATCATGGTCTCTCTGAACTCTGCAGATAAAGATGGATTATTTCCTTTGTTGATAAGATCATCAACATAGAGAACTAAGATACAAATATCCTTAGTTGAGCTTCTATTATAGAGATTTGAATCTAATTAACTTCATGAAAAACCTTTCTATTGTAGATATGAGTCTATCCCTGAATACCATGCTCTTGGTGCTTGTTTGAGACCATACAAGGTCTTCTTTAATTTGCAAACATAATGTTCTTTAGAAGTTATTTCAAAACCTTTAGGTTGTGAAACATACACTTCCTCATCAATATATCCATTAAAAAAATCACTCTTCATATCCATTTGATAAACTATACAACTTTGTTGAGTTTCCAATGCCAAAACCAATTTGATAGTATCCATTCATGCTATAGGTGCAAATGTCTCAGTCAAATCAATACCTTCTTGCTGAGTGTACCCTTTTCCTACTAGCCTAGCCTGATGCTTATCAATACTTTGATCATATTTATACTTAGTTTTGTACATCCATCTTGTACCATTAACTTCCTTACCAGGAGGTAATTGAAACAAATCCCATGTGTCATTCTTTTCAATTGTGTCTAGTTCATTGTTCATTTCTTCAATCCACTCTTCTTTTTCTTGAGCTTGTTCAAATGTTTGTGATTCGTTATTTTCCATGATTTGAGTCATCAATGGAAAATTCACTTTTCTTGTGACCTTTTTGTCATTCCTTCAAAATTTGAATCCAACATAAGAGTTTATGGATGATTCTTTTCTGTCCTTATTTAATATTTTTGATATTTTCTTGCTCTTTTTCTAGATGATTCAGGTACATCTTCTTCCTCCTCTTCAATCTCATGAATTATTATCTCTTTTCCTTTTATTTCATTGTCTTCGGTATATTCTTCTAACATCTTTGCTTATCACAAGTTTTTTTCCTATTGGATCATACAACTTGTATGCTTTATTTTTCAATTCCATAACCAATAAAAATGCATTTAAGGCCTTTATCATCTAACTTAAACCTTTTTTATTTTGGTATGTGTGCATAAGAAACACATCCAAATACTCTGAAGTAATCAACACCTGGATTTACCCTAGACAATGCTTGTTCATGAGTCATTCCTTTAACCTCTTTTGTAGGACTTGTGTTTAGAAGATACATTGTTGTGTATACTATTTCTACCCAAAAAAAATTATCCAATTTTTTCTCTTTCAACATACTTCAATTCCATTTCAATAATTATCCTATTATTCCTTTCAACAACTCTATTTTGTTGTGGAGTGTAGGAAGTAGTGAACTCTCTTTTGATTCCATATTTTTTGCAAAAATCAATGAGATGATTTGACTTGTACTCACCTCCAATGTTTGACCTTATAATCACTTTGATATACTTACCACTTTTCTTTTCAACCAAACTCTTGAACTCTACAAATTTTTCAAATACTTGCGATTTTGAAAGCAAACAATACACCCAAGTTTTTCTTGAGTTATCATCAATGAAAGTTAGAAAATAGTTGGATTTGTTTAAAGAGGGCATTTCCATGGGACCACACAAATTTGTATGGATTATCTCAAGATGGTGTTTATCTCTACTAGATTTTTCAATAGAAAATTGTATCCTATGTTGTTTTCCAACATTACATTTTTCACACACGTATTTTGTATCTTAAATAAATGGTAGACCTTCAACTATTTTTAATATTTTGAGTAAAAGAAACCCATTAAAACTGAAGTGACCATATCTTTTATGCCAAATTTTACTTCCAATCATTTCACTAGACCTCAGTGCTTGGTTTCCATGAGTAAAATGAAGAGGAAACATCATATCCCCTATCATTTGTGCACTTGCAACAACTACATTCCTTTTTAATTTATCTCTTATTATGCACTCATTCTTATCAAAAGTTACTTGATAATTTTTCTCTAACATTGGTCCAATAGACAACAAATTATTTTTGAGTGTTGGAACCAATAATGTTTCATTGATTTGCTTCACTTCACCATATTTTGTTGTAACTGCAATGGTACCCTTACCTTTGCTTCCTTGCGAATTATTATCTCCTAGTACTACAGTACTTTGATGATTTTGATCCAAATTGACAAATAGATTCTCATTAGATTCCATATGTGAAGAACATCTAGAGTATATACACCACACATTATTTTCACTGATATTTGTATTGAAGCAAGAAATGAGCAAATTTTACTTATCTTCAATAGTGCTATTAACACTTCTCTTTTCGGTTTTACTTTGTTTACTCCAGTATTCTGAAGCATAATGTTTAAACTTATTTCAATGAAAGCATTGGATATTATTTTTACTATTATCTCCCCCCATTACTTCTACCTCTTCCTTTTCATGCTCCTCTGAAGTTTCTACTTCTTCCTCTGGAATAATTTCCTCATCCTCTAGAATTGCTAGATTCATCTTTGTATTCATACTTATTTTTATCATCATGTTTACAATGACTCTTGAAAAATGTGTTTATTTTTCCTCTTATATTTCCTTTAGAGGAAAATGTTTTCTCTAAGATTTCTTGATTACTTTTCATTCTTTCTTCAACAGTTAACAAAATTCCACTTAATTTATCAATTTGCATGCTTGAGAGATCCTTAGAAATTTTAGTTGTAGAGACTGCACCTTCAAATTTTAGAATCAAACTTCTCAAAATATTTTCAATGACATGCTTTTCATCTACATTTTCCCCTATTACTTTCATCTTACTTACTAGACCTTCTACCTTTGTCAGAAATTCATTGACAGATTCACTAGTTCTCATTTTTACATTTTCAAAGTTTTTCCTCATTGTTTGTAATTTAGTAGTTTGTGCACCTTGATATTTATTTCTTAATATTTTTCATACTTTCATGGAATAAACAACACCACTTATCCTAGGAAAGATAGCTTGAGTGATTGTACCCTTAATCAAGAATAAAGCTTCATTATCTTTCTTTATATTGGATTTGTATTCCCTTTTTTTATTGGTCAGTTAGTGGTGCAAGGCACCTCCCACCTTGATGAGTTAATGAGTGTTTAGGGGTCTTAGGAGTTTGTGATAGTTTTCTAGGAGTTTAGAATAAAGATCCATTGGATTGGATCCCTTCATTTGATTGTAAGATCCAAATGAGCTCAAGGAAGATTAGTGGTCCATTTGGTCTAAATGGCCTTAAAAGTCTCTAGATGTTGGATTTTGTTATAAATGGCTTAAATAAGGTCTTAGGACCTTAAATGAATTTTTCTAGGACTTAGGAATCATTCCTATTCCTTGGATAGGTCTACTAAGCCAAATGAGACCTTGGGAAAAAAAAGTTGCTAAGCAACTTTGCAAAGTTGCTCGAGAAACTTTTGCAACTTTTTGTAAAGTTGATCAAATGGTGATTATGTTGGTTATAACCAATCATGCTCGGTATATGAGCATGAGGATGAAATATTTTAGAGGTTAATGAAGCTTTTATTCAAATTTCATGATTAAGCACTTCCTATATGGACGCCATGTGTTGATTCTACTCTGCTTGTAGGTTTTCTCTGTGTATTGTACAACCTATACGGATTGGTTGAATTGATCCTAACAAAGGGGCAAGGATCATGAGGGGAAAAAGATATGGCTCCCCTAATGTTCCAAGCCTTCAAAAAACAATGTGGAAGCAAAATGCTAGAAAGTGAGAGGGAGAAAGCAAGATCTTCATTAAATTACATCAACAAACAGTATAAATGTCGGGTTGTAAGGCCTTCCCGGTTTAGGAAAGATATTACAATAAATTCAGAAGTCCTAAAAAATGTGAGGATCCATCAAATTATAACTTCTAACTTCTTGATCTCTAACTCTTCCTAACTCTAAACAGAGACACTAAATTTATACAAGAGTCAACCGAACTGAGTCGGCCTTTAGATCTGCAAATAATGGAAGTAACGGTCATATTAAGGACCACCAGCTTCCCAATAATGGATACTAGTATTAACTCTATGACCCTTGATAAATGCACGTGTCAGCCCCAACAAGAAACAAAATAAAACCCGTCGGTAAGCAGAGATAACCGACTAGCAGCAAAGCAAAACTGAGCGCTAGGAAATTACCGACTGAACTCAGCAACCGAAGCAACCAACCAACTTGGGATAAGAGAAAACTGACCAACGCAGAGACTACCGACCAAACTCAGTAATCAAAGGAAACCGACCAATGCAGAGACTACTGACCGAACTCAGTAATCAAAGGAAAATGAACAACACAGAAAACAACAAACATCTTTTCGGTGACACAAGATTGCCAAGAACCCAAGATGCTCCTGCATCAGACACCTGGGGTTGTTTTGAGTGATTCATAGAATCATCCAGCAGATATGATCCGAGCTACATCCAACTCAGACTGTGAAATCCATGAGCTACCTTCCATTAGTCTATTCTTCCATTTTACTAGATATTCCATGTATTGTTTTCATCTTGTGCTTTTGCCAACTCTTTCTTTCAAAATCTGTTCAACTTCCTCTTTCTATTTCTTAGGATATTCTATCGGTACTATCATTTCTTTATTAGATTCATAATATTCATACAAATTAGCAATGTTAAAAATTGGTGATATGTCCATGTCATTAGGTAACTCAATCTCATATGCATTTCCATTGTCAAATTTCCTCAATATTCTACAAGGTCCAAACTTCTTCATCTTCAGCTTCCCATAAGTTCCAACAGGAAACTGACCTTTCTTCAAATGAACCATCACTTCATCACCAACATCAAAAATCTTATGTCTTCTTGATCTATCAGCTCTATCTTTATATTTTTTATTACTGTTTTCCAACTTCAACTTCACATCTTCATGCAATGTCTTCATGTACTCAAAAAATTTCACTCCTTCACAATCTCAAATGGTGTTCTTCCTGTACTCCTATTCATTGAATTATTGTATGCAAACTTAGCTTGTGCCAGCATAGAATCCCAATTGCCTGGTGTGTCTCCTACTAAACATCTCAAAAGATTACCCAAACTTCTATTTACAACTTCAGTCTGTCCATTAGTTTTTGGATGAAATGTAGAACTATATTTCAACTCGGTACCAAGTTTCTTCCAAAGTGTTTTCCAAAAATATCCAACAAACTTGCTATCTCGGTCAGAGATAATACTCCTCGATAACCCATGTAATCTCACAATTTCCTTAAAGAAAAGGTCTGCTACATTTACTACATCTGATGTTTTTTGTATGTCATTCACAATCTCAAATGGTGTTCTTCCTGTACTCCTATTCATTGAATTATTGTATGCAAACTTAGCTTGTGCCAGCACATAATCCCAATTGCCTGGTGTGTCTCCTACTAAACATCTCAAAAGATTACCCAAACTTATATTTACAACTTCAGTCTATCCATTGGTTTGTGGATGAAATGTAGAACTATATTTCAACTCGGTACCAAATTTCTTCCAAAGTGTTTTCCAAAAATATCCAACAAACTTGCTATCTCAGTTAGAGATAATACTCCTCGATAATCCATGTAATCTCACAATTTCCTTAAAGAAAAGGTCTGCTACATTTACTACATCTGATGTTTTTCTACAAGGTATGAAATGTTCCATTTTAGAAAATCTGTCCACAACCACAAATATAGAATCATTACCTCTTATTGTCTTTGGTAAACCAAGAACAAAATCCATACTGATATCAGTCCAAGGTTTCTCAGGTACAACAATTGGTGTATATAAACCAATATTCTAACTTACTCCTTTTGCAACTTGACAAATTCCACAACTTCTCACAAATTTCTGAACATCCTTATACAATTGTGGCCAAAAGTACTTTTCCTTCAGCAAATTCCAGGTTTTATCAATGCCAAAATGTCTAGCCAAACCACTACTATGTTTCTCTTTTATCAGGTTAGTTCTCATTACTCCTCTTGGTATACACAGATGAATACCTTTAAACAACATATCTTCCTGAATAAAATATTCATCCCATTTGGTATCATGTTGATCTTGTAAAGGTGCTCTACACTTTCTCCATGGCTCAGAAAAATCAGGGTCATTTTCATACAAATCTTTCATCTCATCAAAACCAAGAACTTGAATTTTCATCTCGATCATCAAAGATCTTCTCCTACTCAATGCATCAAAAAATCAGTTAGTGACTCCACTCTTATGTTTTATCACAAATGTGTAACTTTGTAAATACTCAACCCATTTCATATGTCTCTGATTCAACTTATTCTGACTACCCAAATACTGTAAAGCTTTATGATCAGTATACAACACAAATTCACTTGGTATCAAATAATGTCTCCATTTCTTCAGTGCCTGAACAATAGCATAGAATTCTTGATCATACACAGAATATTTCCTTCTAGCATCATTCAAATTTTCACTAAAGAAAGCCACAGGTTTACCTTCTTGACTTAACATAGCTCCAATTGCACTTCCACTTGCATCACATTCCACTTGAAATACTTTACTGAAATCAGGTAATGCAAAAATAGGTAATTCGACAACCTTATGCTTCAATGCTTGGAAACTCTTATCAGCTCCATGTGTCCACTTGAATTCTCTTTTGTCTCCTCTCATAGTCTCAGTCATAGCATTACAAATTGAACTGAAATTCCTTATGAACTTTCGGTAAAAACATGCCAATCCATGAAATGATCTTACCTCACTAGCATTCATAGGTATAGGCCAAATCAAAATGGCTTCAACCTTTTCAGGATCCATCTTCAATCCATCAGCCGAAATAACAAATCCCAAATACACAATTTATTCTTTCATGAATGAACACTTTTTCAGATTTATTAGCAACTTTTCCTCTTTCAACCTCTGCAAAACTTGTCTAACATGCAACAAATCTTCTTCTCTGGTCTTACTAAATATCAGAATATTGTCAAGACATACAATCACAAACTTACCCAAGAATTTCTTCAAAACTTCATTCATCAATCTCATAAAAGTACTCAGTGTATTAGTCAAACCAAAAGGCATAACCAACCACTCATACAAACCTTCTTTCATCTTGAAAGTGGTCTTCCACTCATCACCTTCCCTGATTCTGATCTGATGATATCCACTTTTCAAATCAATCTTTGTGAAATACTTTTCTCCAATCAAACTATCCATTATGTCATCCATCCTCGGTATAGGAAACCTATACTTCACCATTATCTTATTGATTGCTCTGGAATCAGTGCACATTCTCCAGTCTCCATTCTTCTTAGGTGCCAATATAGTAGATACCACACAAGGACTTAAACTTTCTCTAATCAAACCTTTATCCAACAATTCTTGAATCTGTCGGTTCAATTCCTAATTCTCGGTAGGTGTTAACCAATGAGATGCCTTATTCGGTAAACTAGCTCCAGGGATTAAATCCATACAATGATCTATAATTCTCTTTGGTGGAAAACCATCTGGTACATTATCAGAAATGATTTCTCTATACTCGGTGAGTAACTTATCAATCTCCTTAGGAATATTATCTTCCATTTTCTTACTTGGTTTGTTAGGGATTACAGCAAAACATACATCTTCCTTCTTCAAAGAACTGACAAACTTTCTTCCTTCCATCAAACAAACTTTCCCAGATGTATAGATATTACTAACAGATTCTTCCATCAATGGCAACAAGACTTGTTTCTTTCCATTAGCTACAATAGAATACTTATGCAATCTTCCATCATATATAGCATGTTTATCATATTGCCAAGGTCTACCCAACAAAATATGACAACAATCCATCGGAATTACATCACACAACACCTTATCATAGTATTCCCCTATTTTCAAATTCACATAACATTGTTCACTTACCAGGATTGTATGCTAATCTTTGATCCATGAAATCTGATAGGGTTTCGGATGCTTCAATCTTTCCAACTACAATTTATTGACCATCTCTTTAGATGCCAGATTCTCTGAGCTACCACTATCAATGATTACTTTCCACACTTTGTCAGCAACTCTACATCTTGTCTTGAATAAAATTTTCCTTACCAGATCTTCCTTATTTCTTTCATTCCACAATGCTCTCCTTACCATTAGGTTACTTTCCTTTTCAGGTTCATTCAATGATTCTTCTTGCACTACAACATTTCTACTACTACTAGCCATCTTGCTTGCATGTGTACATTCAAAGGATCTATGCCCTTCTTCTCCACAATTGTAACAAGTTCCTCATAAATTTCCTCTACTATAACCACCTCAGTAGCTACTACCTCTGCCTCTAGATGAACTTTCACCTTTCCACTCAGTCTTACCTTTGTCGAGGTTTGTTTTATCAGGTTCAGATCTACTATTTTCACCATTGGATCTACCTCTTCCTCTATGGAATCTACCACCTTGACCTCTTTGCCTTTGTTCATGTCTTTTTTTTAGTTTCTCCTCCGCTTTCAAAGCCAATTTATAAGCCTCTTCAATACTTTCCAACTTAACCATGTTGATTTCTTCTTGGATAGAGTTTCTCAAACCATTCAGGTATTTGCCAATCCTTTCAATATCATCTTCATCATGACCAGATCTAATATCCAATTTGTAAAATTCCTCAGTATAATCCTTTACCAAGATATCCTTTTGTCTTAGACTTTGCATTTGCCGAATTAGGTTAATTTGATAGTCACAGGGTAAGAATTTTCTTTTCAACTTATTGACCATCTTACTCCATACTGTGATCTTATCTTTGCCTTTCCTTTTCCTATCCAATTGCAGATGTTCCCACCACAGGGATGCATGTCCTTTCAACTTAGTGCTTGCAATCTTCACCATTTTGTCTTTAGGGATACTTTCATATTCAAAATATTTTTCCATCTCAGTGATCCAGTCCATTAATTCATCAGAGTCCAATTTGACACTATAATCAAGAGGATTAAAGTGTGGTGTTGATTTCAAACTAGTCAAAGCTTTCAGGAATCTCTCTTCAACATCATCCATAGCAGGTATAGGTTCTACATTAGCCTATTCTTCTTTGACCTCATCATCACTAACATCTTCAAGATGTCTGCCTCTTCTTTGGGTTGTCTCTATTGCATCTAATCTAGCAGCAATCTGCCTTAGCATCTCTGCCAAGCCTGTATCTGCATCTTGCCTCCCATGAACCATCTTGACAACCTTCTGCAATTGCATGTCAGATTGCAATCTGCTACCCCACAAAAAATCAACTAAGGTTTCAAGAATTTCCTACAAACCTAGATCCACAGACCTAGATCAAGAATCTAACCTCACTCTGATACCACCTGATGAAGGGGCAGAGATCATGAGGGGCCAAAGCTATGGCTCACCCTAATGTTCCAAGCCTTCACCACACACCTGACAAAGGGGAAAGGATCATAAGGGGCCAAAGCTATGGCTCACCCTAATGTTCCAAGCCTTTCACACACAATGTGGAAGCAAAACACCAGAAAGTGAGAGGGAGAAAGCAAGATCGTCATTAAATTACATCAAAAAATAGTATACATGTCGGGATGTAAGGCCTTCCCGATTTAGGCTAGATATTACAATAAATTCAAAAGTCCTCAAACATGCGAGGATCCATCAAATTCTAACTTCTAACTTCTTGATCTCTGACTCTTCCTAACTCTAAACACAGACACTAAATTTATACAAGAGTCAACCAAACTAAGTCAGCCTTCATATCCGCAAACAATGCAAGTAACAGTCAGATTAAGGACCACCAACTTCCCAATAATGGATACTAGCATTAACTCCATGACACTTGATAAATGCACACGTCGGCCCCAACAAGAAACAAAATTAAACCCGTCGGTAAGCAAAGATAATCGACCAGCAGCAAAGCAAAATCGAGCGCTAGGAGATTACCGACCAAACTCAGCAACCGAAGCAACCAACCACCTCGAGATAAGAGAAAACCAACCAACACAAAGACTACTAACCAAACTTGATAATCAAAGGAAACCAAACAATGCAAAGACTACCGACCGAACTCAGTAATCAAAGGAAACTGAACAACACAGAAAATAGCAAACATCTTTTTGGTGACACGGGATTGCCAAGAACCCAAGATGCTCCTGCATCAGATCCAAATCCATGGGGGTTTAGTTTTTTGTTCCATCTTTATTTTTCATTGATTCATTTGTGTATAGGTTAGAGGAGTGTGATTTGGCAAGTCGTTCAAGCCATTGGTCTGTGAAACTCATTTGCAGAGCCACCATGCTTGGAAGAGCTCTAACCTGAACATCCACCAGTGGAAATGGCTGAAACCATGGGGGATGTTAGGTTAGAGTTTTTATTTATAGTTTTTTTTTCCATTTTTTTTGTGGCACCAAGGCTTCAAGGCCATATTGGAAGCCCTATGGTTGACTGCTGAAGATAGGTGAGCCAGGACATGGTATAGAAGGAATTGGCACGTGCATCCATGACCTAGTGGGAAACACTTAGCGGCATTTTTGGAAATCCCTAAGAGTCCCCTTGAAGGTTCAAGAGGTTTTGGAAGGAGATTGAAGGTTTGGATTTCATTTTGAAGGCATTTTGTGTAGACTGGTCCAGAGGCCTAATTAATAGGCTTAAAACTAGGGCCTACTAGTTAGTAGGGTTGTGGGTGCATCCAGAATCTTAAACTTAGGATTTGGAAGGGGTTGATAGATACCTTGAGGATTTTCAAGGTCTTCTATGAGGGTGTTTGGAGATTTTGGAAGCTAGAATCCAAAATTAGAGAAAATAGGTCTAATAGGATTTGAGCCAATTAGGCCTCCTATTAAGTTTGATGCCTAATGACTTGGAAATGTATCTAGAAGTGTATGGGTTGGTTATAAATGTTTTTGAAGGGACAAGAAGCTAGTTGGAAGTTAGAATGAAGTGGGGGAAGATCCTAAGCATGGGTTTGGGGTTATAAAGGAGAAGTCTTAGTGTAGGAGCCTAGTGGATTGAAGGCCTAATTGGTCTTGGAGGAAGTGTATCTTCTAGATACCAAATATACCTTAGAGGAGAAGTTGGCGAAGAGGGTCTTGGAGATCCTAAGTGGAGAAGATCACACTAAACTAATCATTGGATAATTAGAGAAGGTTAGGAACCTTGGGGAAAAGACTAGGACCCAAACCCTCTGCATCAGTTAATGCATTTACATATACTATTTCAACATAGCCATTTTGAACAATTTCTCACAAATCCTTAGATTTAAGTAGAGTTTTCATTCTAGTACACAAATTTGTAAAATTGTCTCCTTCAAAGATGGGAATCAACACATTAGACATTACATTGCCTGTCATATTTGCCATAAAAATGTGCACAATGACCCAAATGCTCAACACAAAATTCAAGAGAAATCTCTGCAAATGAATACTCTCGTTGTCCCTTCAAATGGGACCCACAAACAAGATGATTTTTTTTATTTAAATATTTATGAGAAATAAGTGTCAGTTTCAATCGAAAATGCACTTAGATACAAAAGATTTATTTCTCACTTTACAAAAAAATTCACTTTATAACTCCTCTAATAGAAGTTCCAAAATATCATTTCTTTTTTTAAAAAAAATGATATAACCACCTATTTTAGAAAACAAAAAAAACTTAGAAGGCTAAAACTTTAAAAAGTTGAAGCTTTACTAAAGATTTAAAAAAAACATAACTTTTACTTTTGCATGGCTTTAAAAGTATATAGTTTCAGTTTTTCAAAAAAGAAAAAAAGAAAAAAGAAAGATTCAACTTGTACGTGGAAATTAGGAGGACAATTTACATGCAAGACTCTACTTTCTAGTCTGCATGCTCTTCATAGGCAGCACATAAATTCTTCTAACAATAGCTGAACCTTGGGCAGTGATATCATCAATTCTTCTTTTTTTTGTTTTTGTAGTGACTTATGATGTTAATTAGGAGCGTCCCTTGCATTAGAGATTTCATTGGGATATGCTCCTTGGACTTTTGTTCACCTTTAGCAAGTTCAATGCACCTTATAATTGATAGTACTCTAACATGAATTTCATTTATACTATGCAAACAAAATGCATGGGTAAAGCACAATCTACAACAAATCATTGAAATAAGTTCAAACTTTGCCAAACTCTACTTAAAAAAAATCTTCCTCTTAGCTTTGATACTAGATGAAGGCAACTGAATAAAAAATAGTGATCTGCTGATCACAAAACAAGCACATAAGAAAAAGCCACAAATTGCCTTAATGAAATGAGAGGCAGGGCATCCATTATATAGAAAATCAAAAGGGAGGTGACATTATGGAATTCAATCATATGCACCGATATTATAACTAAAATCATAAAGACATACAACCATATAATTAATATCAGATGGTGCAGTCAATAAGAACTGCAAGTAGGCCCAAATGGGCATTATTGCTATCAATTTTGACATTTATTACATTGAAATTGCCAATTTTTACACAGCTTCCATAATGCCATTTCAACCCCTTGAATATAAACTTCAGCATATATTAAATATGAACAAAATGTCATCAAATGCTTTAAAAAAAAATGAAATTCAACCAAAATTGTAATGTCCCTTGTTCAGTCGTATAGGATTTTGGGAGTGACTTCTTTAAATTTGATCTCAAGAGACTTCTTTGTATCTATAAATTTTATACAACTCTTTAATATGTGATCATCCTTTGTATTATTGATTTCTAGATTAGTTTTTAGTTTGATTTAATTACTTGATGGCCTACTCTTCTAAACACAAATGACTATACCAAGGGATTAGTAGTTCAACCGATAAGCTTAATGTGAATATCTATAAACAAGAATGCTTCAATATAAAGTAAGAATATAAACACTGTAATATACTCTTACTTATTTAATACAAAATGTCGATCTTGGAGTCTCTTAACTATGTATGTTGACTATCATACAAAACTTATTGTATTTTTATTTATTCATAATTGTTACAAGAATATAACCTTTGACTTTGTTTGGTAAGTTCATTGTTCTTATAAGAAAGTGGTTTATATCCTTTTGTGAACACATACTTTATGATATGGTTACTCTATTTGTAAGCAATAGATGCTAGTTGTTCTGACTCAAAGATGGGCAGATGAATATGTATTACAACCATGTTTAGAATTTGTCTATGACCCCTACCTGTCATACGATTTTTTTATGATGATTTGGTCATTTTAATGCCTTTCATTTTACATTTTAAGATAATTATTATTGTCAAAAAAATTATATTTTATTCTTGATAATATAGTACAAATAATCTAATTACTATTTAAAAATGTATTACTATATATAATGTAAACTAACCAATTCAAGATGCAATTGTCTATTCATAAGAAATGAAAATTCTTAGTAATATGATTTTCTTATATAGATATAAATATTTTAAAATTAGAAAATAAGTATAAATTAGTAATACATGCAAACATCTCAGATTTCCCAGAGCAAGTTTTTAAATTCATATCTTTTATTTGGAAAATATTTTAAAAATCAATAATAACATACAATAAATCATATAAAAACTTTCATGTGTGATAAAAAGACTATGAAATTAGAAAATAATTATAGATTAGTAATATAAGAAAAAATATAAATTAATTAAGAAATTTTCTAAGTTAATTTAAATATAAACATATATATGCTTTATTTTAAAAATATTCTAAATTAATATAAATATAAACATATATTATAAAATAACATATATTTATAGTATTAAATAAAATACTATATTGTGTGTCATATGGACGGTTTTATAGAAATTTAGCCTATCAATCTATACGGTCCATTAAATTTCTAGTCTGTCATATATGGCTCAAAAGTGGAAAAATTGGCTAATGTGACAATCAAATTCCTGATGGAATATGGATGAAGTGACTGAGAGGGGGGGGTGAATCAGTCAACCATAAAACACTTCACAATTAATTCTTTCCAAATCCCTTAGGATATCTTAAAAATGTTATCTATTTTAGTACTCGGTAAATAGATTGCAGTAACTTTGAAGATGCAGAAAGTATTAGCAAAATTATCTTTTAGATATTCATCAGCACTGGTGTATGATTAAGATAGCAATTAAGAACACAAGAGACACAAGATTTAACATGGAAACCCAATATGGGAAAAACCACCAATGTATCTAGATACTGATTTTCACTTTTCTGAAGTGATGCCTGGTTAGAAGCCAACCCGGTAAAAGGTTACAAAACACACTGTTAGGTGTGACCTTGTTAGAGGATTTAAAACACCCTGCTAGGAGTGGCCTGGTAAGAGGTCTTGAAAACAATTCAATGGAATTGTCACCTTGTTAGAGGATTTACAATATGGTTGTTAAACCAACTCGGTTAAGAGATTTAGAATTCACTGTTACAATGATAAGAAGGTAACAATGAAAAATGACCTGTATAATAATGCAACTGTCTTGCTGATTACAGATCTATGTTCTGCATATGTGTGATCCTTCCTGATCGAATAAATCTGTGCTGCACCTCAAGGATATCTGAACATCCTTCACAAATTCGCATACACCTTTCCTGTCTTTCTTTTGTAAATCTTCTGCTATATTTCTTGTTTATTTTTCACATTTTGACCTTTTATTTATATGATTTTAGATTTGTCAAATTGACATTATTTAGTATAACAGTCAGCTGAATTAAGCAAACTCTATTTGCAAAAAAATCCTTCAAGGGCCGACAGTGCTCGGTGACCATAACTTTCTACAATCTTTCGGAGACCGAGGGAACTCGGTAAACACCGACAATCCTTTACCTTTGATAACCGACTGAACTCAGTAAACACTAAATTTCCTTTGATGACCGACTGAACTTAGTAAACACTGAATTTATTTTGATGACCGACTAAACTCAGTAAACACTGAATTTCTTTTGATGACCGACTGAACTCGGTAAACACTGAATTTATTTTGATGACCGACTGAACTCGGTAAACACTGAATTTCCTTTGATGACCGACTAAACTCGGTAAACACTGAATTTCTTTTGATGACTGACTGAACTTGGTAAACACTAAATTTTCTGTCTGGCAGACCGACTAAGCTCGGTAGGAACTGATTGCTGCAGACTATGACATTGTGTGACATCAAAGACAATACATAATTTGAGTAGTAATTTCCTTCAGACAATTGTTTCCAACAATCTCCCTCTTTGGCATTGATGGCAACACAATATGTCATAGCATAAGAAATTTGAAAGAGTTAGCTCAGTTCAGATTCAAATCTCCCTCTGTCAGCAAACTTCCTGTATCCTAAAAATTCTTCCTTCTGACTATTGAAAATTTCTTGAAGTAATAGCAAAGACATAGCAAAAACTCCCTCTTTGACAACACATGCCAAAGACAATACACATATTACCGGTGTAAATTAATGTACCTCAAGTACTGATTCATATGCAATGATTCCTTGAATATGCTGCATCAACTGGTTGATTTTCAATCATTTTCTGGTTGATGCATCACTAAAACTATATTTAGTGAGCCTCGGATAGGGGAATGACCCCTAACTTACCTCTTAGATACACAAATGCATCTTTAGGTAATGGTTTGGTAAAAATGTCTGCAATCTGTTCTTTTGTATGAATATTCTAATCTGGTTTCCTTATCCTGCACCAATTCTCTGACAAAGTGATATTTAATAGCAATGTGCTTGGTTTTAGAATGCATCACTAGATTCTTCGAAATGTTTATTGCACTGGTATTGTCACAAAATATAACAACTAGTTCTTTGATTTCAACCTTCATACCTTCTAATAACTGTTTAAACCAAACAATATTTGAACAGTTTACTGCAGTAGCAACATATTCTGCTTCAGCTATGGATTGAGATGTGCAATTTTGCTTTTTACTAGTCCAGGATACTAGTCTTTTTCCAAGAAAAAATGCTCCACCACTTGTGCTTTTTCTGTCATCAATGTTTCCTGCCCAATCAGCATCAGTAAACACTTTTAAGTCTAGATTGCCTCCAAATTTATACCACAAACCATATTCTTCAGTTCCTCTTAAATATCTTAAGATTCTTTTGATTGCCATCATATGATTTTCCTTAGGTTTTGCTGAGAATCTAGCTACTATACCGACTGCTAAGGCAATATCAGGTCTTGTATGTACTACATACTACAATTTTCCAATCATAGATCAGTATAGGGTCTGATCAACTTCTTTTGAATCATCATTTTTGGTAAGTTTCAGTCCAGTACACATGGGTGTACCAATTGGTTTTGAATCTTCCATACCAAACTTCTTAAGTATTTCCTTAATGTATTTAGATTGAGTAATGTATATACCATTCTTGCTTTGCTGAATTTGAAGACCAACAAAGAATTTTATTAAACCAAACATAGACATTTCAAATTCTTTGTTCATTAGCTCTGAAAATTCTTTGCACTGATCCTCATTCCCTATAAATATAGTATCATCTACAAATATTTCTGCCAATACAATTTTGTCATCCGGTCCTTCTTTAATATACAGATTGTTGTTATCATTAGCTCTTTTGAAATTAATCTGAATCAAATAGTTGTGGAGTCTTTCATACCATGCTCTAGGAGCTTGTTTCAAACCATACAATGCTTTGTGTAACCTGCAGACCATGTCCTTTTTATCTGGATCAACAAAACCTTCAGGTTGTTCAATGTAGACTTCTTCATCAAGAATTCCATTGAGAAATGCAGATTTTATATCCATCTGATATACCTTAAATCCTTTGTGTGCTACATAAGCAAGTAAAGTTTTTACACCTTCTAATCTTGCAACAGAAGCGAAAGTTTCTCCATAATCTATACCTTCTTCTTGAGAATAACCTTTACATACCAGTCTAGCTTTGTTTCTAGATACTTGACCATCTTCATTCAGCTTATTCCTGAATACCCATTTTGTTCCAATTACATTCTTATCTTTAGGTCTAGGTACAAGAGTCCATGTTTTGTTCTTTTGTATTTGTTCTAATTCTTCATTCATTGCTTCAATCCAACTTTCATTTTCCAATGCATCTTTGATATTTCTAGGTTCAAAGTCAGTAAGCAGACATGTACCTTTTAGCTTGCTTCTTGTCATAGTACCATCTGATTTGTTTCCAATGATTTGATCTGGTGTATGATGTCTTCTGACATATTTGGCTAGTATAGGTTCCTTGCCTTTTGAATGATTCATGTTGTTGTCTTCTAGGATCTCTTCTTCAGGTTGCTCGGGCTCGGTAGATATTTTCTCGGTAACTTCAGGCTGAGACTCGGTCTGAATTTCTTCCTGTGACTCAGTTTGAACTTCTTCCTGTGACTCGGTAACTGTGCTCGGCTCGGTAGATATAGTTTCCTTAATGATAGTTGTGCCTGCCAATGTTTCAGGTTCAATGTAAATGAATCTTCTGTAGTTCTCAGGTTCCCTTTTGCTTTCTTCTTTAGTCTTTTCTGCAAACTCATCAAATTTTACATGTATACTTTCTATGACTTTGTGAGTAGATAAGTTCAGACATTTGTATGCCTTGCTTTTGCTAGAATATCCTAGGAATATTCCTTCATCACTTTTCACATCAAATTTATTTTTTTTGGATTCTTTTAAGATATAACACTTGCTACCAAATATTTTCATGTAACTTACATTGGGTTTATAGCCATACCATAATTCATAAGGAGTTTTGAATGTGTCTTTCTTCAATTGTACTCGGTTCAAGGTATGAACTGCAGTGCTGATAGCTTCCTTCCAGTATTTTATAGCGATGTTCTTTTCTATCATTAGAGTCCTTGCACAATCCATAATAGATCTGTTTCTTCTTTCTGGTATTCCATTCTGCTCAGGAGTTCTAGGAGCTGATACCTATCTTTTGATTCCTCTTTCAATGCAAAAGTTGTTAAAATCATGGGAGATGAATTCACCACCTCTGTCTGATCTTAAGCATTTCAATCTTTTCCCTGTTTCCTTTTCCACTCTTGCTAAGTACCATTTGAACTTTTCAAATGCTTCTGATTTTTCTCTTAAATACATAATAGTCATCATTCTAGAATAATCATCAACGAAAAGAATAAAGAATTTATCTCCAGTATAGCTTTGTATTCCAATAGGTCCACATAAATCAATATGCACAATTTCCAAAATTTCTTTAGACTGATAGTTCTTACTCTTGAAACTAGTTTTACTCATTTTGCCAATCTGATAATTCTTACATAGACCAGTATCAGGTTTCTTCAAAGTAGGAATGCCTCTAACCTTCTTGAATTTGTTTATTTTTATCATGTTATCAAAATTTACATGACATAACCTTTTGTGCCATAGCCAACTTTCTTCTATTTGAGCAATAAAGCATGAATATTCACTGAGATCAAGATAAAATAAGTTACCTTTTGTTTGTTTGCCTGATCCAATGAGTTTTCCTTTTCCATCCAGCAGTCTTGCTTGACCATTCATGAATTCAACCTTGAAACCAGTGTTGATTAGCTGTGCTACACTTAGAAGATTATGTTTTAGTCCTTCAACCCAATAAGCATTATCACATATGAGTTCTTTGGTTAAAGAGATTCTTCCTTTTCCTTTTATACAACAAGGTTCATTGTTTCCAAATCTTACATTACCACTATCACAGTCTTCTAGATATTCAAATTTTGTCTTGTCACCAGTCATGTGGTGTGAACATCTGCTGTCTATTATCCATATATCATCTTTTCTTATATGAGAAATAAGTGCCATCTTATATTCATCATCATTAGATTCATCTTTTATAGAAATAAAAACAATTTCTTCTTCACTATCATCAGAATCTTTAGCCATAAAACATGATTTCTTACCTTTATCCTTGAATGATTTGAAATTCTTTTTGCCATAGTACTTGTGACTTCTCTTCTCTTCCTTGACTTGCTTGTTTGGGCACCTAGCTGCAATATGTCCAATTTCTTCACATGAAAAATAGATTAAAGGAGTTTTACCTTTATATTTACCTTTCCCTCTAGAGTACTTCTTTGCAAGTAATGCTTCTACAATTTCAAGATCACTATCAGAACTTTCTTCTAATACTTCTTCACTTTCTGACTGAACTTCTTTAATTTTCTTGTTCTTCTTTAGTGAAACCTTGGCCTCAAATGCTGATTCAATATTTTTGGAACTAGGAACATAGTTGTCATAGTTGTCTAGTTCAAAGGCTGTCAATCTTCCAACTAAAGCATCCAAAGTTATATTGTGGTTTGTTTCACATCTTCTTTCTTGAATGGCTGATACTCTTATTGCATAGATAGGGAGTAATGTTCTGAGTACCTTACTTATAACAGTTTCATCTGAGATTGTTCCTCCAGAAGCTCTAATTGCACTTACACTTGCTTTGATTCTTTCAACATATTTTGCAATGTTTTCATCTTCCTTCATATTCATCTTGTCAAACTGTCCTCTTAGGCTTTCTGCTTTGGCTCTTTTCACATTTGCATCACCACCATATATTTTCTTCAGTGCCATCCACATTTCATATGCAGTAGTGCAGTCTTTAATATCATCAAATTCTTCATAGCTGAGAGCAGATGCAATGTCTATCATCATGGTGTTGTGAGTCTTTTTATCTGCAATGTCTTCAATAGTTAATGCGCCATTAGGAATTGTGTATTCTTCATCAATGTATTTGCATCCTGAATCACCAATGGAAGCCAGATGAAGTCGCATGAGACCTTGCCATGCTGAAAAGTTATCTCTGTTGAGCTTTGGAATTTCCCTCTTGTAAGACATCCTGATCTTTAGCTTAGGTCCTTGAAACCCTTCCTGCAAGCACCAAATGCTCTGATACCAATTGATGGAATATGGATGAAGTGACTGAGAGGGGGGGGTGAATCAGTCAACCATAAAACACTTCACAATTAATTCTTTCCAGATCCCTTAGGATATCTTAAAAATGTTATCTGTTTTAGTACTCGGTAAATAGATTGCAGTAACTTTGAAGATGCAGAAAGTATTAGCAAAATTATCTTTTAGATATTCATCAGCACTGGTGTATGATTAAGATAGCAATTAAGAACACAAGAGACACAAGATTTAACGTGGAAACCCAATATGGGAAAAACCACCAATGTATCTAGATATTGATTTTCACTTTTCTGAAGTGATGCCCGGTTAGAAGCCAACCCGGTAAAAGGTTACAAAACACACTGTTAGGTGTGACCTTGTTAGAGGATTTAAAACACCCTGCTAGGAGTGGCCTGGTAAGAGGTCTTGAAAACAATTCAATGGAATTGTCACCTTGTTAGAGGATTTACAATATGGTTGTTAAACCAACTTGGTTAAGAGATTTAGAATTCACTGTTACAATGATAAGAAGGTAACAATGAAAAATGACCTGTATAATAATGCAACTGTCTTGCTGATTACAGATCTCTATTCTGCATATGTGTGATCCTTCCTGATCAAATAAATCTGTGCTGCACCTCAAGGATATCTGAACATCCTTCACAAATTCGCATACACCTTTCCTGTCTTTCTTTTGTAAATCTTCTTCTATATTTCTTGTTTATTTTTCACATTTTGAACTTTTATTTATATGATTTTAGATTTGTCAAATCGACATTATTTAGTATAACAGTCAGCTGAATTAAGCAAACTCTATTTGCAAAAAAATCCTTCAAGGGCCGACAGTGCTCGGTGACCATAACTTTCTACAATCTTTCGGAGACCGAGGGAACTCGGTAAACACCAACAATCCTTTACCTTCGATAACCGACTAAACTCGGTAAACACTAAATTTCCTTTGATGACCGACTGAACTCGGTAAACACTGAATTTCTTTTGATGACCGACTGAACTTGGTAAACACTGAATTTCTTTTGATGACCGACTGAACTCAGTAAACACTGAATTTCTTTTGATGACCGACTGAACTCGATAAACATTGAATTTCCTTTGATGACCGATTGAACTTGGTAAACACTGAATTTCTTTTGATGACCGACTGAACTCGGTAAACACTAAATTTTCTATCTGGCAGACCGACTGAGCTTGGTAGGAACTGATTGTTGTGGACTATGACATTGTGTGACATCAAAGACAATACATAATTTGAGTAGTAATTTCCTTCAGACAATTGTTTCCAACAATTCCATGCCTGATTCCAGCTACCAACATCATTTTCAGTCATAAATACGGAAAGAGATGAATATGCATTTTAGCTCCTCTTTTTAGCCTAATTACAACATCATTTTTTGTCATCAATGGATGTTGGATAGAAACATATGTCCATTCAAACTACCAAAAAATATCAAAGAAACTTGCTAAAAAAAATCTCAAACTATACGCTTCTTGCACAATCAAACATTCACTATCCACTACAATCACATTCTATAATTATGCAAATTCAAATGGAAATGGGTGAATCTTATTTTTCTCCTCTAGACTCTTCAAAACCTACAAGTCAAATTTCCAACCTCTCTAAGAAGCTATGCCCAGCCTGGTGTTCTTCTTCCTTCAAACCCTTCTGTATCATCTTAAAATGGAAGCACTTCCATGTTAAGAGTGTTTAGCCCTCTGAGTAGGTGTTTTGGGATCATTTCAAGCACCTTCAATGGGTCCCCAACTTTGATCTAGCTTTTCCCCCATTTTCCACTTCTTTTCTGCACTTGATTCCTTTATTCTAGGTGAAATTAGGGTTAGGATCCTGAGGATTCTCCTTAATTTCCCTCTTCTATGGCTATATTTTCTAGGTAGGACTTAAAAATAGGTCATCCCAGCCTTTATCATGTTCATCATAGGATTTTGTGCCTCTTTCTGGCACTCTGCCCTGATTCTACCCCTTTTTCCACTTTCTAGCTGCATTTTCCTAGCATTCTAGACTGAGACCCTGAGATCTGTGAACTCAAGGTCAAGGAAAACCTTGAGGGGTCAAGGAAGACCTTGAGGGTCAAATATGACCTTTTCCCTTACTTAGGTTAGGGTTGACCTCATCCTTGACACCCGGTTCAAGTTTCAAGGTCCCGTGATCTCTGGATGTCGGGTTTCGAAAAGAATTGTTTTCCCACTTCTAGGTTGGCTATTTTGGTCTCCAAAATGGTAAAATCTTAAATTATATTTAATTTAGGTCCATTCCTAAAGGGTTTAGGTCTAATTGGAATTTAATTCCCCAAGGTGGTCCCTCTAGAGGATTGTACCCTAGATCACTATAAAAGGAAGCCTTCCTCTCTCATTTTCTCCAATCTCATCTCACCATCTCTCAATCAAGTTTGGCAATTTAATGATCAAGGCATTAAGGATTTTGGAGATCAAGTGCTCAAGGTTTTCTCGAGGAAAACAAGAAAGCATTCCATCAAGCATACATTCTCAAGCTCATTCATCATCCATTCAAGCATCCAAGTTCTCCATTGAAGATCAAGGTTTCAAGCATTCAAGCCTTTGAAGGGTGTAATACCCCTCTAACCCTAATATAAGTTTTGTGTTTTTGAAAAAAAATTAAGATCTTTTGATGTTTTCTTATAGATTAAGTTGTTCATGATACTTGTTTGATCTATTCCTATAGTTTGTTTATAATAATTTCATAAGCTAGTACTCAAGGATTCTAATATCAAACATACTGTCTAAAGGTATCATTTTTGTATGTATTTATCTTTGTGTATGTATTGAGTACCTTCAAGACCTTTATGAATATAGTTAGGATGTTATATGATATGTACTTGATAGATATATAAGAGATTATTTATATTTTCTTCTATTAAGGTTACTTTGGATGAATCTTGTATCTCAGTTGATGATTTGATTATGTTGATTTATTATTAGTATTGATAAGAGACTAACACAATGTTTGAGATTCTAACCTTCGTTATGATGATGCTACATGCTTTGAGTGTATATATATACATGATGTGTTTTCATGATTCAAGGCGAAGTCATAGTTACTCACATAGCTAAGGTCCACATGATGTATCGATCCCGGTCATCTGTCTGCAATGTCTTCTTTTATATGTATATCTGTGCATATGTATTTCTTCTTTGTGATGCAGGCTTGCAGGTACCGGGCATCGACTTCACCTGGCTTCATAGGTCTGAGAATGCCCTCAAATCCTTGATGGTTGTTTTTATGGAGATAGTACTAATGTCCCTGCATGAGTCTTCCTTTTTCATTATTCCAATTTGGGAATATTAGGGTTCCTTCTTTGTCACTCAACCTTTGCATGAAAAACCCAGATCTAGCGCACCCGGTTGGGCATTGTTGTAGTCTGTACCTTGTGGTCACTTGAATTCATTTGGTTGTATGATTTGTTTACTCATTTTATTTATTTCTCCTTCTTGGTATGATTCTTAGTTAATCTTCCTATGTTGTGTTTCAGAGTTTCATGCTTGGTCAGGAGTTTGGCTTGACTTTCCTTGTTGACTTTGGTTGAACTTGTTTGATCTTATGATTTTCTTGATATGTTTCATAGTTGACTTTAATGGCCTCTTTGGATGATTAGATTTATTTTGAGGCATGTGATTTTATTCTACCTCAGTGTTATATCCTATAGTAATTGTAAATAGGTAATAATATTGTGATCTATTACTTCATAATCTTATAGATTATAGTGTTTGGTATTTGGCATGTATCTATATAAATATAAATATATATATATAGAAATATATATATGGGTGCACACACACATATATATATATATATATATATATATATATATATATATATATATATATATATATATATATATATATATATATATATATATATATATATATATATATATATATATAATTTATATGTGATTATATGTTATTATTGTAGATATTGTTGATGGTGTATGTTTTGGGATTAATATAAAATATAGTATTATTAATAATTAAATATTAAATAATGCGAGGTATATTATTCTCAATTGTTAATTATTAATAATGTGGATAGGTTATATATATATAGCTATTGATGTAATTAATGATTTCATATGCATATATGTTAGGATAATATTACATATGTGTATGAATGAATACAAATCATCTTTTATTGTATATTTGAGTAATATAGTTGTATGATATTAAGTTATTTTATAATGCCCTTTAGTTAAGAGTTAGTTGGGAGTTGGTTACCTTTCCTCTCAACCTTTGGAAATATATTTATATGTACTACTTTCTCATTTGAGGGGGGAGGATTTTGGGGCTGAAGCATTGAGGAGAGGATGGCCTTACTTTTCATGGAGATTTTGGAGAGAAAACTTGGAGATGTGAGGGAGAGTTTGTAAGCATATGTCTTTAAGAATTTTTGGTTATCTTTGCTTTTGGGAGAGAGACATTTTTGTGATAATTTTAGTAGTTGAGAGAGGGATTCTTTGATGTGGAATTATTTCTTTCTTTCATGGATATTTCTGAAAGTGGATAGGTTTGATGGATGCATCTCAAGTTTGGATTTGTCTTCTCTTTTGTTTCCTTCCTTCTTCGATTCAACCTTCATAGGACATGAGGTATGGATTAAATATTTTAGTTACTTTATGTCTCTGATAGATTATGGATTTATTTATATATTATCATTATTTATCATATCTGTACTTTTCATTTCTATGGTTACTTTAAAGTTTTGAGTTTTTGTTTGTAAGAATTGGCATGTGTTTTCCTAGGGTTTTTAGCAACCCATTTTTTGAGATCTATTATTATAATAATTTAAATTGCATCTATGGTTTTACTAAATTGATTTTACGGAATTATAATTCCCAGATCTCAAATGGGTATCTCTCTGATTTTATTTTTAGGGTCGAATTAATGCCTTATTTTTGACATTTTGGCAGACTATGCTTGTCCATTCTTGATTCCAAATTTTCTGCCAAATGTATTCGTATGCTACAGGCTGATATGATTATATAAAAGTCTGAATTTGATATCAAATATTCTCCTAAGTCTTATATTTCATTTCAAATTGGTTTGGAGAATTTTAATTATGTATTGTGAAAATTACAATCATTTTAGTCAAGGCAGGTCTGAAACCTAACCAAAGTTTTCTGTTTTAAACCAGAAGTCATAACTTTCTTTCCCACTATTGGATCTTCCTAAAAATCAAATTAAGAGTCCATAATTATGTTATCTTAATATCCAAAAAAGTGATTATCTTTATTATTGGATGTCTTCTTATATGTTTGGAACATTCTGAATGCTATATTGGGTTTAGGGTTGTCCAGTGGACTAGGGACAACATATGTTTTCCTAAACTCAATCAAAGATTGTTATGGAATTGATATGAATTCTTGATGATGGATCTATTATGTTCTTATGATTTTTATATGTATTTTAGGGAGCCTATGTACACTAGGTGAGTGGCTCATAGTGAGGAGCTGGGGCCCTAAGTGGCTAGTACTAGGATAACCTACTATGAGTTATTTAATCAAGTGATAACCTTAATAAATGAATTGGGAATGGAAAATTACACACTAATCAATATTAATTGTGCCTCACCCATGCCTTTAGTTCTAGTAAATACTAAGGATGGGAGTGGGAGAAGGTACCTATGCGTAGGTATGACTGAATAACCTTGTTTGTATGAGAGACATTCGGTTCCGCATGTGCCTACTTGGGGGTCGGGGCCAAGAGTGGCTAGTACCAAGACAACCCAAGGGGTGAGGGATATGTGATGACACTCACCTAGCTTGTAGCTTAGAGTCTCTACCAAATTTTATCATGCCTCTGGTAGTCCTTTTGGTCTTCTTGTCTTTTCTTTTGTGTTGTGACTTTGGGGAAATTTTATCACCAACTTAGGAATTTCCTAGTTGTTAGCTCTTGTATGGGCCTTTGGTTCTATCTCCTATCTCAGGGGAGTGGGCCTATTGGTTCCACATGGTTGGGTGGTTAATATTTATATCGAGGTATTGTTCTTGATTCTATGGATGATCCTAGCACATATTCCTTTCCAAATCTGCAGTTGAAGATTTCTTATTGGATATTTTAATATGTTGAGATGTACTTATGTATCTGTATTCATGTAATTTTAATCTCCTAAAAGGAGTCTTGTAGTATTGATGTAATCTCAATTCAAAGCAATGCATACGGGAATGGGTAGTTCTAGGTAAAAGAAAAGGAAAAGAATGTGGAATATTGGACATTTTACTAGCATTAAAAGAAAGTGTTTATGTTATTTCTCCTATCCTCTTATGTTGTCCATATGTAAAGGAAATAATCTTAAATATAGTTATATATAATGATGTATCGCAACAATAATGTATTCTCTCTTGATGAAAGGATACAAGGAAATTATTGAGAAATGATAGATTAGTGATTGGAATTATTAACAATGAATGGTTATGAAACAATGAAATAAAATAGTAACTTGATTATAATGTTAATACTAGGTTCATGTTAATGAAGTACCTAGCATAATGCCTACCTTAATGAATATTAATCTCTTACCTAAATTATTAGAGAAAAGTGATATAAAGGATAGTAGATGTAGATGAAATCAATATGAATTTATGGAATGAGTTGATAAAAGGAATAATGATGTTGGATAACTAACTTATGTTTAATAAAAGAAATAAGTTAGGGACATTTAACTTGGTGCATTAAAATGAACGTAGATCTTTTAAGCTCATGATTCCATGAATATCTTATGCATGTAAATGGTTTATATGATGTTGCTTTAGTAGTAATGTTAGGGAACCCGTGAGGACTTAATTTGTATAAATCTTACATTCAAGTAGTAGAAAATTATTTCTTCTTTTAGAAATATGAAGTGTAATAATGAATATTATTCTAGTTAAAAGAAAAGAAAAAAAGAAATTTACTACTTGAATTTTATAGAGGTTTTATGTCTTGTCCTCTTGGGTTGCATGGTGGGGTGTTACAAAGGGATTTGGTTCAAGCATTCAAGATTCATCACTCAAACCCTAGATCTATCCATCATGGTGGTGTGATCTTCCTTCAAGATCCTTTCTTCATCTTCAAGATCCATTCATTCTTCCCTCAAGGTGGATTCCAAGCATACAATCATGGAGGTTTAGATTTACATTTGTTAGTGTTGATTCCAAGCTTTCATATTAACATACTTGATTACATTTCAAATACAATTTAATATATATTGAATATCATAGCTTTGTTTTTAGTGTTAGAAATAGGAAATACTAAGAGGTGGGGGTGAATCAGTATTTCACAAACTTTTACTTTTGCCCACTTATGGATATAACAGATTACTTTAAAGCATAAGAAACTAAATAGCATACATAATAGTAAATGTAAAGAACTCATAACACATGATATGTTCTCGAGGAAACCCTAGCAAAGGGAAAACCATGGTGGGGATGGTACCCACAAAGATCCACTAATCAAAAGATATCTGGTTAAGGATGTTGACCCTGTTAGGAGCCTGTTACAATCATATAGTGTATCAGTCCTGGTTAAGGGACTATAGGTCTTGTTACAAGCCTCAACCCTGTTAGGAGTTGTAGATACAAAACCTAATTACCAGATGAGCTCATTTCCCAAACAAGTAATACAAATTTTTACTGATTACAATATGGTACTACTTACAACTTCACATCAACAACTTCCACTGCTATCACAAGTTACATATATTACATGTTACATTTCAAGTATGTTCGGTACATCTTTATTTATACAAGATACAAACATGATATCTTTCTCCTGTCAGCTTGCATATCTTTATCCAAGAGTAAACATCTAGGATGTCATCTCTTTATAATATTAAGTCATTATTTTGACAAGAAAAATAATCCTTTAATTCTTTTACTAGTTCTGTCTTCAAAACTGCTATGTCGGTTGTACTCTGTCATTGGTAAAACAATCATAACTTTGTCCGTACTATCCGTACTCTTTTGCACACTAAGATGGCATATCCTTAGACACTATAGAGTCTATGTTCAACTGTGCAAACTCTGATCATGCTCCAGTGAACGTCACCAAAACAAACTATATCGGGTGCTCTGTCAAAAATACTGTTTCATACTTAGACAATTTTAGTCTGCGATCTTCCATACTTACTTTCTAGCTTATGCGATCTTCATAGAGAACATATGTTTCCATAATGACAACATCTATGTACATACCTCAGCCAAATTGCTAACAATCTCCCCCTTTGTCATTGGTGGCAACATATGAGAAAATTGGCTAAGTGTACAAGTCAAAATCTCAAAATTTGTATCAAAATTGTGGCCATAGTATAAAATAATTATACTATCCTTATATCTCCTCAAAATATACACATAATCTATAAAACTTCATAATACTCCATAGAACTCCCCCTATGAGTATCCTCTCTTATCATATATAGACAATTTTCTAAGTATCTCTCCCCCTTTGACAACAATGACAAAATAAAGGGTGTAAAGGGATATACAAAATTGTGTCAAAACTTTTACCTTACTGTCTTATTGCAAAGCCAAAAAGCTTGCAACACAATCTACAAAATCTCTCTTCCAAGTCTCAAAATCATTCTCCCATGCCTTCTTTATTGATTCTGCTACATTGAATAAAGTACTCAATCTGTATGCTACAATTTGACAGGCTTGAAGGGACTCAAAATTGAACTTCTGAAATGATGTCTTAGCAGTAAGACATTAATCTAGCTTCTCTTCTATTATAGTCAACTTGATTGAGACATGCTCTCTCAAGATGTTTATTCTAATAATTTTCATGTTCTTCTCATCATTCAAAGTCCTTATCTCATCACATAATTTTCTGATCTTTTTCTCAACTATACTAATCTTTATGTTTAGGTTGGCCAAAGAGTTTTTCTCTACTACAATTTCATCTTGCTTCTCTTTCATCTTCTTCTCTTCCTCAATTAAAATATTTTCAGATTTTGTACACTGAATGTACAAACACTTTCCAGTCTCAAGATGTTTCCTTAAGTTCTTAATGTGTCTGTCAAGGCTGTCAATGTCATTTTTGATATTCTGACTTATATTTTGCAACATTGTGTTAGGAATTAATGCAAAGTATTTTGGAAGTCATTCTGTAGCAGTTGTTGTTGCATTCATGACTTCGATTGTCATTGATGTCAACATAGTGATATTCTAGATATAAGCAGGAAAGTAGGTACAGTTTTGTTTTGCACACATGTTGTATTGTAGATTGGATTTTGCACAATTGATGGTATGTTCTTTGGTGTGTTATTAACCTATGGTTAATAGCGCAAAAAGAAATTCATTCATTCATGAGAGTTATGAGCATTTTGGTGAAAGTAGTGTTTAGACAGTGTTTCTGTGAAGTGATTTTTAGAAATCGGAGGATATCTCTTAGCTGGGATGGAATCTGATTTTGTGCAATTAAAGGGATGTTGGAGACTCATTAATGATGACATGGTTCATAGTGCAAACTTTGAAGATATGTTTGGAGAAATTTACAGTATTTGGAAGCCGACAGTTTTATGTGAAATTTTGTGTGTAGCATGTAGAATTTATTATTTTGTAATTAAGGACCGACTCATTTGTAATTATTTGAGTTTGGTATATAAGAAGAAATTTTTTCCTTGTTTCAATATGTACTAAGAAGGTTGATATGTGAATATATGCATGAAGTGAAGAAAAGATCTAATTTAGTGATGAAGGAAGACTTGTGAGTACAGAGATCTGGAATTGTGATCTTGTGTAGCAGAGAGTGTGGTTTTGGCACAGTGTGAAGGAGGTAATATATTTCATATTATTCTATTGAATAATTTTAAAATCTTTTGGACAGTGGGTTTAGAGATTTTGCCTTGAAGCTGTTTGGGCAATGGGTCCTTCTATCTTCCATAAACTCTTAACTGGGTTAGAATCTTTTAACAGGGATTCAAAATCTCCTAACAGGGATTTATATGTACTCAATGTATTTCATAAGACTCTTAATAGGGTCAATCCTCTAACAAGGAACTTTCATATTAGTGCATCATTTTGTGGGGATCATTCTCACCGAGGTTTACTCTTTTCAAGAGGTTCCCTAGTCAACATATCTTGTGTTATTGTGCAATTGTGTATGGTTATCTTTCTATGGTTGATCAGTACATTAATTATATTGTTTAAAGCAATTGAATGGTTAAATTATTAGATAACTAATTCACCCCCCCCCCCTCTCAGTTATCTTGGGGATCTTTACTTTCTAACACATCTCAGCTTCATAAGCTGCCTGAGCCTTAACCTTAGCAATATCAGTCAAATTAGTGAACTCAACATCAAAATAATTAATTACCATCTTTTCTCTTTCAAAAGGATTTGAATCAAAGACTTTTGTAGATATAACACTTTGTAGCTTCTCAGTCAAATCTTTCAGACTACCTTCCAAATTCTTAACTTTCTTGTTCTTTCCAATAATTTTGTTCAAAGAAGTGATCAACTCTAATTGATCATCGTCATCAACTTCCTTGTTCAAATCTTCAATCAATGTTACTATTCCTTTCTCCTTTCCAGTCTTAGGAGTAAGATTGATGTCTTCTTGTGGTTCTGATGCAGGAGCATCCTGGGTGTGAGAGCAATCTTGCATCACCCAAAAAAAAAAAATATTTCTATTTTTATATTCAATAAGGGTTATTTTGTGCAGAGCTGCTATTTATGGAAAGTTACTGTTTTGGGTAATTTTTGTATGTGCTCAGAATGATCTGATTTCTTTCTTGGAGGTTCATTTTGGTCACATAAGTCTGCCAGTAAAGTTTCATTGCCAGATCAAGTGTATATTAGAAGATATTGAGGATTTTCGGTATTGGCAGCAGGGTACAGAAACTTTGAACTCAGTTTTGAAGGCTTTAGAGGCCCCAGATGAGGTCAAAAATTTGGGTGACAAGCGCTTGCGCTAGTCAAGCCTGTAGAGCGCTTCGTGGCATTTCTGAAATGGGGTTATAATAGCCGATCGGGTCAACTGGTGATGACTTATGGTCTTCGGAAGTTGGGCCACCTGAAATGGCAGAAAATAATTTTCTTCAAAATTTTTGTTCAGGTTTCAAAGGTTATCTTGAGCCGACTATAATGTAATAAAATGTAAAATAAAATAATTCTAAGTTTGGTCGGCCTTATTGGCTAAAATTCTGGAACCTTCCCAGGCGGTGGAAAATTGCCTATATAAGGAAGGTTGTATTATTGTCTTAGGCAGTTCAGAATAGTTCTGGGTAGTAGATCTGCGTATTGATTTGAGGCTTTGTCCTATAGAATATTGTAAGGAATGCCCATGTGGCTTTGCATATTGTAATTCTGAAAGTTTGTAATTCCACATTTGTGGAGATAATAAGAAGCCAATTTTCTGTTCTTGCATATTATTGTTGTTGTTTCTCTATTTCTGTTATGTGTTTGTGGTGTTAAGGGGGAGCACCCTTCATCAGGTTCAATAGGTGTATGGGCCTCTATTTCCATTTGCACTTCAGTTCGAGTAGTTTCTATTTCAATAATCTTTTCTTGCTCTCCCAAAACCAAATTGTCAACAATGTTATCCAAACTGTTGAGTACCGCATCATCTGAATCTAAATTAACTTTTGTTCCTTCAATGTCCATAGATTCTGTGCCAATGTTTATAGAAGAAGAGGGAATATCTTCAGCTTCAACTACCTCTGTTGCTACCTCTACTTGTTCTAAACTCTGTTTCTCTATTGGTTCTACAACTGATTGATCTTTTCTATCTTTTCCTACTACCAAGTTTGCTAGCACTTGCACAACTGCCTGTTCAGTTTTAGTCTTTACTTGTTCATACTGACCTCCCATTATTTGTATAGTTCTTCTTTTGGTTCTTAATAGGGTTTCAAGTGGCTGGAGGATCTGTTTAAGGTGGTCATCATTTCTTATCTCATAGAACTATCTAATCACATTCTCTCTCATTTTAGTATCTTCTTCTTGTGCTCTCATCTTTCTTCTCACAAGTCTATTGTACAAATCTTCTGGTATCTTTCCATGAATAGTATCAAATTTCTTGTTTGTCAAAATCATATGTGTAACCATTGCATTCTCTAGATTTAATCTGTCAGAGGATCCATAAAAATCATAGTATTTTTTCATCTTGGTAAAGTCTCCATGCTGCATTATATCTTCATTAACTCTTTCTATCCTTGGTTTCCATGATTTCTTCTTTATTGTCACTTCATCATCTTTTAACTCTGCAACTCTTCTAGGTACTAGTGGAACAATTATTTTTTGTCTTTTACCCAATCCTGAAGCACTTGCTTTCATTCTTTTTCTTGGTGCTAAAGAAAAGGGTTTCTTTGTCTGACTAATTTCTTGTTCCTTCTCAGGTTCTTCAACCTTTACCTTAACTTGAATAGGTTTTGCACTTGATGCCAAAGGTGGGACTGATAGTATCTCACTTTGCCGTATTGCTTCTGCAGTCTTTCTTGCAATATCAAATTCCTACTCACTCATACCTGATTCTTTTAGAATTTTCTTTATTGTAGACTCCACTCTCTTCTTTGATTGTTTTTCTTCCTTAAGTGTCTTTGTTGAATCAAAGTTTTCATCATATATTCCAAATCTTTTGCCATGAGCATCAACTTTACTTTTCAACAATCTACTAACATATCCTTCTATTTCAACTTCAGAGATTTCATAGCCAAGAGGGTCTATGAATTCATGTCTAGGTTCTACTACCTCAATGTAAGTGAAATCAGTATCAACCATAAAAACATATATCATCTTTGTATTTCTCAACTAGGGATGGAGGAATTCTTGATCTATTTACCATAATGTTCTGAAAAGTTTTCAACACTAACTTTACACTGTCATTAACCTTCTCAATAAGATGTTTTAGGTAAACTTTATTGATTCTTGCCATGGTATTCTCACCATCATTCCATTCAATAGTGTAAGGAAATCTTCTTAGCAAGTGGAAGAACATGTAAGTAACCAATGAGGAAAATCTAAAGTGAGTGTATTTAGCTTTCTTTATCTTTTCCAAATTCTCAAACAACTGTACTGTCAGAATTTCACACATATCCACAGGCTTCTTCTCCACACACATCAAATAAGCAATGTGTACCATACCCACTAGCATATCATCTTCTCTAGAGCTTCCACATAACTTTTTTGTCAAAATCTTACACAAGTATTTTACATCATCTTGCTTAATCTTACTAATGACTATACCTCTACCATTGTTTACTGAATCGGTGTTTTCAATCACAATCTTTCTCATGTTTTTCTCATTCAGTGGAATTGCACCAACTTTTGATAATCCAGTCACATCATGAATTAGGTCTGCAGTTATGTCTATAACTTTGTCTTCTAACCAAAATTTACCATTATGTATCCTACTCAAAATGATTTTAGTACACTCCTCATCATCAAATTCATATTTCATAGAGTACTCAATGATTTCATTGTTTTTTAGATGTTCATAACCTTATTTCACTGACATATCCATGTTGTACAATTTCTTATATTCACCATTAAAATCACTCTCCCTTAGGGTTTCATACTTGCATCCAAGATAACTTTTAACATTCTCTAAATGAAGAACTCCATCTGGTACAGATGATAAAGCTAAACTAGCATCTCTTTCTGAGGGTTCAACTAGATCTTTCTTAGTTCTAGGTCTGTTCTTATCCTTGATGTTGTGAATCAATGATACATCCATGATTATAACTAATTACTTTAAGTTGATTCAAGATCTTAGTCAAATAAATACCTTAAATTCACAAAATTAGGGCTTTCACTTGATCGACACTTCAAACTTCTGCAAATCACTTCTAAACTTCTTTCTTCACTTCCAGACCACTTCTAATCACTTGATAATCATAATAAATTTGATTTCAATCTTTTAATACTTAGCATTTACTCGATCTGACATCACATTCAATTATTTTGCTGCTAAAATGCCAAAAAGTTGATTCTGTAAACCTGCAACCATAATTCTTCTTGCGACCTCACAAAACATAATATTTCTTTTTGCGCACTTAACCATAGCATTAGTATAACATAACAAACCTTCATCTAACTGTGCAAAACTTAACTCATTCAAAATCTAATTCTATACTAATTCTAAGTTCCTAAACTACAGAAATTTACATAATTTAAGTGCTTAAAGAAGGGTTAGGTAAAGACTCATTCTTACCATCAGATACACTACCTTCCTAATTACCTTCAATACTGAATATACCTCCTTGATCTGTGCCTTTAACAAATTTTACTTCATCTTCATTGCTATAGCAACCTTTCTCTTTGTTTCCTACATTTTCATTTCTTCTTGCATAGTTTCTAGGGTTAGGGTTATGATGATAACCTCCATTATTCATTCTGCAAAATCTTGTTGTGTGTCCAATCTTGTTACATATCTAACAAGTGATTCCATTTGTTCCATATCTAGGTGTTTTCTGATTGATTTGTGTCCTGTAATTTCTAGCAATATGTCCAATTTTGTTGCATCTGAAACATACTATTCCATTTCCTCTTTTCATGTCTTTAGTTGATCTCTGATCTGCATTGTTAGTATTTCTAGGCATTATACTATTGTAATTATTCTCAATAACTTTAGATCTTCTACATTCAATAGCTCTATATCCAAAACCATGACAATTATAACAATATCCATTAAGAGGTTTGAATTTTTTACCTGTACAATTTCTCTTCATATGACCAATAGTATTACAAGAAAAACATCTACCTTTAAATTCTCTTTGCATACCTTTGGATGATTCTTCTTTCTTTGGTGGTTCTTCTTTCTTCGGTGCATCTTCTTGCTTTGGTGATTCTTCTTACTTAGGTGCATCTTTAGATTTGTTCTCATCTAACTTCTTTTCTTCACTGCTTTCACATACATTTAGATCTGGTTTCTTGCTTTCACTAACTGTCTTCAATATGTTAAATCCAAGACTAGTTTTCTCATAGAATGGTTTTGCATAAGATACTTGCTCATTAATCTTTTCACTATTTGAATATAGCCTCTCAAGTTGTTGTTTGGATTAAGTCAATTCACCTTTCACAATTTTGTTATATTTTTCAAGTTCATCATACTGCAATTTGACTTTATCAAATTCAGATGTTACCTTGCCAAGTTTAGATTTTAGATCTTCATTTTCATTCTTTAAACTTTCATTCTCAAATCTCAAATTGTCATTTCCATCTTTCAAGCTAAGCTTCATATTTGCTATCTTCAATTCATGTTTAAGGATCACATTTTCTTTTTCTAAATCATCACAATCTTCAACAAGAATTTCAAATTCTTTCTCAAATTTCAAATCTTCTATCTTACCTTTCAATTTGTCAATAAGATTCTTTGCATCATCATACTTTCTTTTCAAAGTGTTTCTTTCATCAATAAGCATATTAATTTGCTCAAGAGCTTCTTCAAGATTCTTTTGTAATTGATCCATATCCATAGAGATCTTACTCAAGCTGCTAGGCTTTCCTTGAATGTTTCTTCTCCGAGTAACTAAGCTCTGATACCAATTGTTAGAAATAGGAAATACTGAGAGGGGGCGGTGAATCAGTATTTCACAAACTTTTACTTTTGCCCACTTATGGATATAACAGATTACTTTAAAGCATAAGAAACTAAATAGCATACATAACAGTAAATGTAAAGAACTCATAACACATGATATGTTCTCAAGGAAACCCTGGCCAAGGGAAAAACCTGGTGGGGATGGTACCCACAAAGATCCACTAATCAAAAGATATCCGGTTAAGGATGTTGACCCTATTAGGAGCCTGTTACAATCATATAGTGTATCAGTCCTAGTTAAGGGACTATAGGCCTTGTTAGAAGCCTCAACCTTGTTAGGAGTTGTAGATACAAAACTTGATTACCAGATGAGCTCACTACCCAAACAAGTAATACAAATGTTTACTGATTACAATATGGTACTACTTACAACTTCGCATCAACAACTTCTGCTGCTATCACAAGTTACATATATTACATGTTACATTTCAAGTATGTTTGGTACATCTTTATTTATACAAGATACAAACATAATATCTTTCTCCTGTCGGCTTGCATATCTTTATCCAAGAGTAAACATCTAGGATGTCATCTCTTTATAATATTAAGTCATTATTTTGACAAGCAAAATAATCCCTTAATTAATTTACTAGTTCTGTCTTCAAAACTACTCTGTTGGCTGTACTCTGTCATCGGTAAAACAATCATAACTTTGTCTGTACTATCTATACTCTTTTGCACACTAAGATGGGGTATCCTTAGACACCATAGATTCTATGTTCAACTGTGCAAACTCTGATCATGCTCCAATGAATGTCACCAAAACAAACTGTATCGGGTGCTCTGTCAAAAACATTGTTTCATACTTAGACAATTTTAGTCTGCGATCTTCCATACTTACTTTCTAGCTTATGCGATCTTCATAGAGAACATATGTTGCCATAATGACAACATCTATGTACATACCTTAGCCAAATTGCCAACATTTAGATCTACTTCTACTACTTGCTAGCATTCTCTATTTCAATTCCATTATTAAGGTTGATTCCAAACCAGGGTTTGACCAAGGCAAACCCCTCCCCCAACAAACAAAACCATTTTTCTTACAAGTGCAGGTGCAGGATAGCAAATTGGAGCTTGGATCTTGATACCCTTTTTGATGAACTTCTAAGATCCATGAACAAAGTCAAAGATGACCTTCAAAATCTTGAGGTACTCTTTGACCTTTTATCGGGGTCAAAGACTACCTACTTCTAGAAAGACAAAAAAAATTTGGGTTTTCTCCATCTCAGCATTTCCAGTCCGAAACAGGTTGTAGAATTACCTGAAATTGCACACAGACATAAAAAATTAACATTTTCCAGATCTACCCTATTTTGAGGTTAGTATTTGCCTTCCATTTATTTTAGATTTCAAGCATATACTTTTCATAATAGAATATAACGTTTTCTCCTTCATTCATATTCTCCATAGATTGATTCAATTGTGCATTAACCTTTTGGTTGATCAATTTGGATCTCTCCCTTGGGAATTTGGATTTAGTAGTAGATCTTATATTCCTGTTGTTATATCACTCTATTCATTATACACACACACATATACTATTTTATCCTTTACATTTTAGTGAACCCGAAAAGCTTACCCCTTTCTTTTGTGGAATTAGATGCCCTATTGTGTTTATGACAACTCTTTCTTTTTGGTGTTAGATTTACATTTTGTGCTTACAAAAGTAGGTTTATTTTATGCTCTTGCATTTATATTTCAAAAAGACTAAAAATTTGCAAAATTTATTCAAAAATACAAAAACATTTCATTTGAATGCATTTAGATATATCTAGATCTATTTTATATGCATTTCTCTATTCGTTATGATGTTGCACAAGTTATCTCAAGCGTGGTTCAAGTGCTTTATTAAACCTTTGGATAGGGATGTTAATTTTTCTTTTTCTCTTGAAACCATTGTGAGTGATCCCTTGGATAAAGACATTGATTTATCCCCTCCTCATGAAGAATCTTTGATACAAGAGGGTGATTTATTAATGGATGACATATTCATACATGATGATAAATATTTTTCTACAACACACTCCCCTTATGCAGACATTTTAGTGAAAGAAGATGACATTATAGATCCTTTACCTCCATTTGGGATTCCTTCTAGTGATGATGCATTAGCGGAGAATGATATGAATTCGCTTAATGCTCTCCCTCTTAGTGATGATCTTATGGAGAATCAAGATCCTACCTCATCTCCTCCTAGGGTATCTTCTTTGCTTCCTTCTTATGAATCTATTTGTAGTGTTGAGATAACTAATATGGTTTTTCTAAAACCCTTGTTGACTGTCAAAGGTTGTCCTCACATTACTATTAAAGGTAAACCTATGGAGTCTTTAGAGTCTTTCAATGACCAAGATTTGATATCTCACACATATTGTACAAGGAATAACCCTCAACCTAATCTAGTGGTTTCTACTTCTTTACCACCTTCTCAACCTATTCTTCCTCCTCCACCCCGTCTTCCTAGCAAGGAGTATGATTTGATAAACCAATTGCAAAATACTCTTGCCAAGATTTCTTTATGGGAGCTTCTTCAAACTTCACCTACTTACCATGAAGCCTTGAAAAAATCTCTAGAAACTCTTCCTACTCCACCTCCTAAGCAAGAGAACATCAATAAATTATTACAATGCATGCATACTGCCTCGGGTCCTCCTGACATTGTATTTACTCAAAAGGAATTACCTTCTAAAGAAGTTCAGAATCAATATGATGCTCTTATGGTTGTTGTTTCTATCAATAAAAGTATCATTCGTAGGACCTCGATTGATAATGGATCTGGGCTTAATGTTTTTAGCATGGACATGCTCAAAGAAATTAACGTCGATCTTTCAACTATTCAACCTGATAATGTTCCTATATGTGGCTTTGATAACATTTCTAAGAACACTTTAGGCATCATTACCTTACCTATCAAAGTAGGTCCGGTCATCCTGAACACACCTATTCATGTTATGCCTGGACCTCTCAATTATAATCTTCTTTTGGGTAGACCTTGGTTACATGAAATACTATCCCTTCCACCCTTCACCATAAAGTCAAGTTTATACATAACAAAAAGATGAATACGCTTCATGTGGATGGTGTGCCTAATCCTTGTTTGAATATTCAAACCCACACCACTCCTATTTTTAATAGTAATCCTCCTTCCTCTAATGCTCTTCCTGACGATGATTGGGGAACCTTGGATTTTACTCCTACCTTTATTGGAGTGTATAAGGTTAATGATCTTGATTTTATGAAGCAACAAAGAGAGTTTGAACAATGAGTTTTTACTTCTAACACCCTTAGTAATAACTTTGTTGCTGCTTCTACCCACAATGAACTTGTGAAACCTACAAATGATGACATAGTGACTACTAAAGTTCCATTGAATCCTTCTGATATGGCTTCTCGCTATGGTCTTGGTTATCATTTTCTAGTTAAACAAGGATTTAATGGTCAAGAATGTAGTAAACATAAACAGGGAATTCAAATTCCCTTACAAACTGGGGGGCATGAGCATTCTTATGGATTAGGATTTAATCCTCAACAACAAATCAATGTTAACAACATCTCAAATAAAACTTCAAAACATGATGAAACTATGAAGGAATTAGACCAAGAAGTTCTTTTAACTAACCTCCTTCATGCTAAGATAATTACGAGACCTAAACGCAAAAAGAAACATAGTCCATACTTGAAGACTCTTCCTTTTTGTTTATATCATAGATTTCATGATCACTCTACTAATTGTGGGATAGGGAATTTGGAACCTGTTACCTGTCTTGAAAGGTTGAAACACTCAAATGTTAAAACTAATCTAACATGTTCAAGAATCATAAAAAGCTAAGACAATGAAAACAAAACCCAGCCACCTCAAGATTGTCGCTAAAACAAGTGCTATACAACACTATTTGATTTGCTTCAATGAGAGGGATGTGGATGTGCTCTCTAAGTACTTGGAGCATATTCCTAATGCACTCTAAAAGGGATTGAGATTCATGAAAACCCCCAAAAATGGCACAATATTGGGTAGAATACCCAAAATTGCCCCTAAGGCTTCAAGAACTCAAAATGATGCTAAGATAGAGATTTGATGCAAGGATGATTATGCTAGATTGATTTTAATCCAAATGAAGTGTGGGTATGATACAAGAAATGCATAAAAATGAAAGAAACTAGTTCATTCCATTAATTCTAAGCTAAGATGTGAGTTAAACAAGCTTGAAAATGAAATAGATCTAACAATTGTATGCAAAAGCTTAAAGATCTAGAGCTATTCAAACATTATAAGTTTACTATGAAATGAAAAGGAATTGCTTATTTTCTCTTAGGAAGTGAGGGTATTTATAGGATTTGGGAAGGGCTTGGATTAGGAGGTTGAGTCAAGGTTAGAGGTAAGGTTAGGGGTTGAGTCAAGGATAAGGATTGACTTTCAAAGGGGTTGAATGGACCAAGGCTTAGGATAAGGATTGAAGACTTTCTAGAGGAGTCTAGGACTTTCTAGGATATTTAGGAGTTTAGGAAATAAATAAATGTTTATTTCTTTCAAATGCTTTTAGGTTGAGGATTTCATTTATTAAATAGATTTAATAAATAAGAGGGTTTAACATTTAAATTTGATTTAAATAATTTTGAGATGGGATTAGGCTTAGGAAATGGGGGAGTCACCCTTTAATTAAAATTAAAGTGAGATTAGAAATTTCTAAAAGAGGTTAAGGATCTCTAGGATATTTCCAAGGTTTAGGATTTAAATAAATATTTTATTTATTTAAAAGATTTTTGGTCAATTTATTAATTAAATAATTAATAAATAGGGAAATAATGTTTAAATGAGATTTAAACATTTTTGGAAGGGATTTCTTAATTAAATATTCTTAATTAAGATAAAGGGATTTAATGGCATAAAAATAAATTAATTAATTAAATAATTGATAAATAAATAAATAATGATGTCATCAGGGGTTTTTCAAAAAATAAAAATACTTTATTTTCTAATGGATTTTTAGGTGTCTACATTTTGCCCCTCTTTGATGTGATGCCGCAAGTGGCGTGGAGTCAAAGACAAGAAAATAAGATGTCGTAGGCTAGAATTTAGAGAAATAAGGGGTTGTGCCCCCTTGAGAAAATAACACAAAGATTAAACTTTGGGGAATTTTCTCGAAAGGAAACAGAAGGGAAGGGAAATAATGAAGGAAGAAGGGAGGATAAATAACCAAGCTTCCAAGAGAAAAGATGGAGGGATGCAAGATGAGATGGAATGCAGAATGCATGATGTAGCTACATGAAAGATGCAAGATTAAGCTAGATGATGTAGGATGCAGGGGATTTCGAGGAGCTCCAAGTGCAAATGTGGAGAGTGCGACCTAGTTTGATATAGAAAAATTAGAGACTGGCCAAGGATATCAGGATCACAAGGCCTTGTCACCAACGTTGCATAGGAATGATGCCAAAAAGACTTACAGGGTTGTCCCAACATCACGCATGAACCCAAGAGGAAGCATGGTAGAAACGATGTGGGAGAAACCACAAACAAATGACATTTCCCAAGTGCACCAAGTAACCCAGAAGATCACATGTGAAACGTGCAAGGGTCATGTCTGACTGACTCACAGCACACCATGATTATCCTAGATTGTTCGCATTCACACCGCACCATGATATAAAGGATCATGGTGACTTTGAGTAGAGAACAACAAGAAGTCATAAAAGATTAACAAGATCTAAAGGACAAAATCCAAGACCAAAAATGAGAACTCTAAAAGACATCCTTTTCCAAGGAGAGAGATTGATGTGATTGAGCTGATTGATGGTGGGAAGATTGGTTTGAACATGTGGAAGGATAATGTCGTGCCCAAAAATAAACAACCAAAAATGTAACAATTTTTTTTTTTTTTAGAAGGGTGAAATGTAACATCATATGTCATTGTCATGTACTCCGATTTACTTAGCCAAGGTTCATCACGGATGCTCCTATGCTGAAAGCGGTTAGGAAATTGCTTGCAATGATAGTAACATTAAGTGGATCTATCAAGGAGATCTATCTCAACTAAGCCCTCATCTAGTAAATGTCGAAGGTCATGTTATCTAAATGACCCTTAATTGAATTGACTACTATCTTGTTAAGAAGTTCCACTGCTAGATGTGTATGAACATATACCCAATAAAACTACTAAATTAATAATTTAATTCATTCTTAGTTAGATCAGAACATTAATACTGCTAACTAATAGTCTAATTCATTTATTACCAAAATTAGAATTTTATGGCTAAAGGTTTTAATTATCATCTAAATGACTATTGTCATGCTCCAATATACCCAAATCTAATGATTCACCATACCTATCACTTACTAACCAATTGATTAAATTATTGAATATATGTCCTACTAAAACAATTAATAAATAAATAGACAATCATCTTAAGTATCAATTTCATCAATTAAATAAGTCTCAATGTTTATTATTGCAGGTCTTATTTAAACAGATTACCAAATAAATAAAAGTAAAACATTAACTTGGCAAGCTATACACCAAAACTAAATCTAATTACACTAATAATAAGTAGTGCTTAGCAAATGATTCCTTTAACTAGTTACTTTATTAAAACAAAATATAATTAAAATAACAAAACAATTTAAGTCCTTATTCTATTCTATACCCATTCAACTCCTTACACAAATTATCTAAATCAATATGTAATTACCAATATATATATAAATAATAATTTCCTACAAAATTATTCACCTAAATTAATTATGCAATTAATATATATAATTCACATCCTAACAAGCAATCACATTATCCTTAGGACTAATCTTCTACTAACTAGCTATCCTAGCATCTATACTAGAAGCAAAAAGTAAGAAGAATCTGCAATTCCCTAAGTTAAAACTTTAAGGGCCCATTTGGACCATGGAATACCAAATGCCAGATATACTCAATTCTGGAAGATGCTGCAATTTTGGAAGATGCAAATCTTCAAAATGATTTCCGAAATATGGCATGACATGTTTGGTTCACTGGGAAGATGATTTGTGGAGTGCAAGTAGAGTGAGAGCTTCTCGTCAGACCTGCATGCAAATAAACCCTAATCCTAGATGAAAAATGCTTTGCTCAAAACCTTTGACCGCTAGTTGCAGTGATTCAAGTCTCGATCTCCTTAGCTTTAATGCAGCTATAAACATTTTCAAATTAATGCAATGTCAGGTTTGTATCCTAAATTCTTTCTTTGTTCAATGAGATGTTTTTCATGCCTCCCTCTAACAATTCCACTACAATCCTTGAGATTTATATTGTTCGCACCACTTTCATCGTCATCATCATTTCCTTATTTTTGGTGCCTTTTCCCAACTCTATTTTTTCTCCCCAAAATTTTGAAGAAATTTGTCATCTTTTGATTAAATAAACTCTCTATAAAAAAATTTTGACCGATATTAGGGTTTATTGTTTCTTTGTATCAAAAGAGAAAGAAGTTAGGGTTTAAAGTCTTGGAACTAGCCGTTGTATTTTAAAAAACCCTAGGTTTTTTAAGTGACTTTCTATTTCTTCGTTACCTTTTCAAAGTCACTTAAACTTTCTAAAAAGCATGTGCACTTTGATGTTTACCTTGGTCGCCAGGTCGCGTGATAATCTTAGCATACTTCTCTTTATCTCCCAATCACGTGAAATCCTATAGTCTCCAAGTCGCCAAATAAAAGAAGCATATTCTTTATCTTCTTGAGACTTAGCGGTGAATGTTAGTCATGCAATCTCCAGATGCTTTATATGACTCTAGAAACTTAATTTATTAAGTTGATAGACTATAGTCGCCAGATCTCTGAATCTGAGGTTTCTTAAGTCGGGTGATCTCAGGATAAAAGACTAAGAAGATAAAACATCTAGTGACTTGGAGAAACTATAGTCACTGATTCTCCAAAAGAAAAATCAAATGGCATTTCCTTTAGTCGCCAGAACTTGGAAGAAAAGTCAACAAGCTATAAAGATTAAAAAGATCTAGTGACTACCGTCTGATCTTCTTAATGAACTTCCCATCTAACGGTTATCCTTTAGTCGCTAGAAAACCCGTGATGTCACTATTTCTTTCTGAGACCTAGCGACTACCGTTAGATGAAGATCATATGGCTCATATTTAATCTCAGAGAAGGGAATGAGTTATTCAGTGATCAAGAGACTTCCTTTAGTCACCAGCTCGCCAGATGTCTACTTAAGTCCGGTGATTGCTGAATGAAATTTAAAAGGAAATAATCTTCTCGTGACTTGGAGAAACTATAGTCACGTAATCTTAGACATGAGGAAATACATTCCTGCAATTGGGAGGAGATATTATAGTTGTTGAATCTCAGAATATTTATAAAGGTGCCAGATTTATTATGAGACTTCAAATTTCCTTCAGTTGCTAGGTCACCAAAAGATGAAATTTAAAAACATGTCACCTCTCCATGACGGCTGAGACATTAAGTTGCAGAGCACGTAGTTTTAATTACAGAAGTGACATTGTTGTAGGAATCCAAGTTGTAATCTATTCTTCACCATTTAAACTCAGAGGTTGGTCATTATCTCATTTCTACCAAGCATTTGAGCAATCAGAGAGCAGAGCATTTCCAGAGTGAAGAGCATTTAAGCAACCAGAGCTTTTGGTGATTACAGAGCTTACGAAAGACCAAAATTTGTAGAGCAGGCGGGAAGTTTCAATAGAAATCATCATGAGTCAGACTACAGTCGGTACCCCCATCAACCAGTAGGGAAACCGCACAACAAAAGGTTAGTTTTTCTGACGAATTCATTGAATTACTACTTGGTTCTACCCATAATAAGAAGATTAGTGATGATATCTTCTCTGATGTTTATTCACAATGTGGGGCTGCCAAGACTCACGATGTATTGGCCATGAATTTGTTCTACTACTTTCAGAAGAATCAAGATAGGCCTATCCCTGTGTCAAACCCGTGGACTTCAGGGTTTGCAAAGATGATTGTCCCTGATGTATTTTTTGATGTTTATCTTCTTGTCTCCTTGGCTGAACGATATGACCCCCTCTCTAAGAGAATTAGAAAGACAGATGGTTCTTCTTTAATAACCCTAGATAGAGGAGCATTCATGAGGACTTTCAGGATAGATGTCCCTATGGCCACAGAGATTAACCTGCAATCTCTGGAAAATAGATATGTGAGGGAGTCTAGGGGTGTTGCAACTGCTATTCAGTCCCATGTCCTTGAGGGAAATAGAAATTATATTTCACCCATGGTAGGAGGCCTTCCCTATGCACTTAAAGATCTAAAATTCTATATGAAATATATTGCATATGGGTTATGTAGAGTTATGGGTGTTCATGCTCCTAAAGAGAGGATTTCCCCTGAAATTTTGATGTCAGTAATGGATTCCCAATCATGCCACACTAGTCATGGGTATGATTACATTGGATACTGTATCCAGAAGATGCATGAGGGTTTAGAAATGATAAGAAAGAAGCAATACCCTCCCAAATTTTTTCACTACTCCATGCTGATGCATCTTATCTTCTACCATAATGTAAATATGTTTAGTCTGCAATACTTAAGACCTAAGTTTCAAAGGAATGGCCAGCCTAACCCTGTACAGTCCTGGTTAGATGTCTCGAGTCCAATGGCCCCTAAGCATGATTTTTTGTATTTTTGAGAATATAATAGTAGATGCTATTCTTATCCACTTGAGTGTGAATTCTTCAAGAATTCCTATCAAAACCTTGCAACTTCTTAGAACAATGGAATATGTAGATAAGTGGAGAGATAATCATGATCACAATTGGGGTGACTTCTATTTGAGAGAGGGGTATACATTGATAAGGGTCTATGGATGCCCACAACCACCCCACATTTTACCTAATAATGTTCCCCCCAAGATTTCAGCCCTTGAGTTCATCTGGCAACTCATGCTTGTAGATAAAGAGCATCTAGTCCCATACAGAAAGGGTACATTCACCCTTAGGCATTTTAAATTAGCCAATTTAACAATTGGAAAAGGGGCTTTTGAAAAGGTTAACACATATTTGTTACAGTTTATGATGCTTGTTGCACATCCTAGATTTGTTGATGCCGAGGGATTTTTGGCCGCTGCTAGGAGATATTACATTCCTACCATCCCTCTTAATAAAACTCATGATGAGTCCTATGAAGAGGACATAGTTAGAAATATTCTTGATGAGGATGAGGCTAAGACAAGGTCTTGGTAGTTGGATCAATTATTCCAGCTAGAGAAATCCATGAGAAGAAAAGATGTCAATTTTGGAGGATTTTACCCTACTTTGCCATATCTCTAGAGATTAGAGATGATGATGAAGAATTACAATGTTCTGATGGAGCAAGGAGGTGAAAAATATAGAACAGGAAAACTTGTTGCTCCGAGACAGACCTTTAAAATTTTTGTCTGGTTTCTTTGAGTAAAGAGGTTTGAATATATTACTGTAAATGTGATTTCAAATATGAATACAATACAATTTCTACCTTATATTGTTCTTGTCTTTCTATCTTGTATGATTACTCTTGTATGTTTTATGTGTTAGGCATTTAAAATATATCTGGTGTGGCACAGATTGATGAGTTTCTTTCAGGGAAAGAATTAAAATTTCTCATAATTTGTTCCTAGGAGTAATTATATTTGTGGAAATTTGATGATGATAATATCAGGTTAAAAGAATGGTTTGTAAGACAATCTATTTGAAACTGTATGATATGCAAGGCATGTTAATGTATTATTCTTGAACTTCTTTTGCAGGTATATGTTTAGATTTCTTTTTCCCAATAGATAAGGCACTGGTCTAGATTGTTTGTTTCAACTTTACATTCTATCTTTCGACCCAGAAGTTAAAACAATTTGAAAATCTTCTATGATTTATTATTTTGATGTTTAAAAGTTTCTTGAATATGATTGATTAAGGTTGTTTCTAGGATTCAATCTTTTATTCCACTGATTCTAAAAAGAGAGAATCATAAAGGTTATCCCTCCTTAAAAGGAAGAAGGATGAAAGTCCTTATGCCATTGATTTCTACTGTAGTTTCAAATCATAGTTTCTCAAAATAGTTCAGTAGGGCTATATCAAGAAAGCAAAATCAGTGTCCACCTTTCAAAACTATATTTATAGTCATTTATCCAGGTAATACCTACCTGGGTGTGTGTGGAACTCAAAAATGAAGAAGGATCTTATCCAATCTTTAGTAATTAGGCTTTTCTTGCAAACTTGGAGTCCCTTTTTATCTGAGAATCTATCCTAAGACAAGAAAAAACACTAACAAATTGGCGACTCCACTAGGGAATAGAGATTATAATTATAAGCAAATAGTGCAGGTTTCAAGTTGAGTGGACTCCTGACTTGCCTATTTTAATCAGTTGATATCTCCGGTGTTATAAATGAGTATACATAACATGGGTATGAGTTGAGCTTAGACTCCTGGCCAGCTTATCATTTATCCAGTGGATTTCATCAGAAGAGTATAAGAGTCAGTCTTTCTAAGGTTTCAGATTGTCTCACATATTGTGGGTGGTGACTCTAAGCATCTCCATAACTAGTACTTTATTAATTATAAGTTATGAGTTTCAAAAATACAAGATCTTATAGTAGGGAGCACCCTGAGGAAAGTTTGCAGGGTGGGCTTCCTACTCCATCTAGAAGAAACTAGGGTAAGAAAGACAAAGATACCAATGATATATCTATGACTTGGAGATAGAGAGAGACCCCTAGATGACACAATATTACTCCTCCTAGTCAAGAAGGAAATGCCTCGGAATATGAGGAGGCAACTAGTGTAGCACCTAACCAGTATGAGGATTATTACTCCCCTACAAAGAAAGAGGGTGAAAGAATACTCCAGAATAGGAGGATGAATCCAAGTGGGCAACATGGGAGAGAAGGAAGGTTTAGAAGTAAAAGTAGAATTGGTCAGGACTTTCTTCCCCCTTTCACCCATGGTTCTTCATTGCCCCAGGGCCCTCATGAGTCTCAAGAGCAGCAGGAAGACCCTCAAGCATAGCGGATTGAATCAGAAACAACGCTACCTGATTCTAAGGAAGTATTTGAGGAAGTGTATGAATTGGAGAGAAGGATTCAGGATAGGCTACCATTAGGCATAAGAGAGAAAAGGAAAAGGAAGAGAGAGTCAGGCAAGCTATGCTAAAAGCTGACCAGTTAAGAAGATGACTGCTTGACTTAGAAGCTATAAATTATGTGCCTATTCCTAAAGATACAAGAAGGAAGCCTATTGTTCAGAGAACTTTTGAAGCAAAAATTCCCAAAGATAAAGGGAAACAAAAAGAGAAAGGCATTTTAATCAATGAGCCTGTAAACCCTAAGGAAGATATAAACCAGGCTTTGAGATTAGAAGTAGACTTAGAGAATGCTAAAAGAGAATGAGAGTTGTTAGCCAAACAACTTGAAAAGGAAGAGTTAGAAGCTGCATCATTAGAAATGAAAAATAAAATAGATTTTCTCAAAAGGTCTGTAGGGCCTGCTAACTTTGGCAATTCAAATATAACACAAGGAGCAGTTACTAGAAATTTAACAACTAGTGTTCCCCCACCAGGAGGTTTCAATGGTTCTACTGCCACAAATACTAATGCATCCACATCTCAGGGTGCTAGTTTTCCTAACTTAGGGATTATACATGAGAGATGTAAACAATTGGTTTTCACTGGTATCCCTAGGTATCCTAATTCCATTCCTGAATAAATTAGAAAGAAACTCCCTAAATTTACTGGCAGTAATGCAATCACTTGTGAAGAGCATCTCAAGAATTTTTTGGACATCATAGATGACTATAATATAGAACCAGCTGATGTGATAATGAAATTATCTATGCAATCTCTCACAGAAGATGCAAGGGATTGGTTTGAAGCATTACCTCATGGAAGTATTGGTTCTTAGGATCAATTCAGGCATTGTTCCAAAGAGTAGTATGGTGACAAAACAAATGAGGGTTTCATGCTAAATGAATTCAACAATATCAAAAAAAATCAGAATGAGGGTGTTGTTGAATTCAATGTCAGATTTCAAAAGGCTATGCACAAGCTCCTGCAAATTATCAGGTTAGATGATAAAATTTGTTTGGTTACATATTTAAATGCTTTTGATTCAAAAATGGGGTACTTATTAAGAGACAAGAACCCTAGAAACCTTGTTGAAGCTTACAAATTAGCCATTAATATTGAAAGTAATAGGAGAATATCAGGGAAGTTAGGAAGAAGAGAAGAATACAAACCAATATTCTTAGAAAAGAAGGAACAAACAAGGACTGACAATACTAAACCAAGGGAGGATGACCATTTGAAACAAATCTTAAAGGCCCTTAAGGACCTGAAGCTGGGAGAAAGTAGAAATAATAGAAATCCTCTAAATGACAGACCTACCTTCAACAACTTCAATAAAATCCCTAAAATTCAAAACTATCCATACAACACTCAATGGAAAGATGGCAAGCCAATATTGCTAGAAAGAAAAGATAAGTTGAGTGATAGAACTCCCAACCCACTACACAAAAATTCGGTGAACATGACTAATGAGGTTCCTTGGTGTGTTGCTTGCCAATCACCTCATGATCCTCATTATTGTGTTTTCACTCAAAATATTTTTGCAGAAGAATAACAAGAAGTTAGTAAGGAAGATTTTTATGATGAAGAAGCATGTGGCATGACATCTTCTTATATTTGTGATGATATAGATTCTGCAGAGGAAGATGAGAGCCAAGACGTATAAGGATCTCAAGTTAGGAATGAGTTCTATCATCAACAAGTTTTTTTTGATGAAGAAGATTGTTGTTATGATAATATCCAATGTAACACTATAGAGAGTGGTGAGTCTATTATTTTGAGAAGACCATCTGATAAAGAGATAGCTCAAATAATAGTTGATATGGTAACTCAAGCTAAGAGCAATTACAACCTTAGGAACAGGGTAGTGGGAAATCCAACTGGTAAACCTGCTCGTCTTTTTATTAAAAGCACTGAGAAGAATGATGAGAAAATGCAGGACAAGTCCAGTGCTGCTGAGATTGTAAATAAACACAGGGTAAAGAAAAATGTCACCTTTTCTAAGCCCATTGTTACATATAAGGTGAAGGCCAAGCCTAATGAAGAGGCAGTTCCTGCAATACAAAAAGAAGTGAAGATACAACACAAAGATGTCACCAATCTACTTATGCCTAAAGAAAATAAAGAAACCATTGCTGTCAAGCAAGATGTTATAGATTCAAGGTAGACTCCAATTGACATGAGTAATTTATTGTCACAAATCACAATTAAGGTTCCTCTATTGGAAATGATGAGAATAGAAGAACATAAAGAAAAGGCTTTGAATTGGGTAAGTGGTGCCACTTTTGTGGATACCCAAAATATTGAAAGAAAGGAACATGCTAAATTTTCTGATGATATAAGCATTGGACTTAATGGAGAAATTGTTTCAGAGATACCACAAATTTATTTGGACACAAATGTTGTGACTAATGTGCCTGGAACAATTAACCCTTTCTTTTTTACCTTAATTGTAAATGACAAACATCTCAGAAATTGTATGATAGACTCTGGAGCTTCTAATACTGTCATGCCAGTGGAAATCATGAAATCATTAGGCCTGGAAGTGGATACACCCCATGGAAGGTTCCAAGCTATGGATTCCAGAGAAGTACTGGTTATTGGTACTATTAAAGCATTGCCTTATAGATTGCAGGCCTATCCTGGTAAGTTGCTTACTATGAGTGTTTTGGTGGTGGACATTCCACCACAGTATGGCATGTTATTGTCAAGAAAATGGAGTGCTCAGATGGGAGGTAGCCTGCAGTGTGATTTTTCATTTGCCACTTTTAATATGGATGGTGACAATGGTAAAATCTTTAGAGAACCTAGGACCCCTCACATGATTGAGATCAATGATGACCAACTCAATTATTGTGTAAGTGTTGATATGGAAAACTTCAAATTTGAGGAAATTCCTCAAGCAATTAAGGAGGGTGACCCATTGATTACAGAGCTAAAAGGACAACAAGGTGGGCTATGGAAGATGTATTTCGATGGAGCATGTTCAAAAGAAGGATCTGGCACTGGAATTTTGTTCATTTCACCATCAGGTACCACATTCAAATACTCTTTCTTATTAACCTTTCAATGTACCAATAACACTATAGAATATGAGGCATTATCTTTAGGGATTGATATTGCTTTAAGACATGGAATCAAATGTTTGAGTGTTTTTGGTGATTCAGAAGTTGTACTAGCCCAAGTTAGATCCAAATATGCAGTAAAAAATGATAAATTGAGAATGTATAAGCATGCTATTTGGGATCAAATAGAATTGTTTGATGCCTTTAATATTACTTGGGTTAAGAGGGCTAAGAACATGATGGCTGATTTTTTAGCAAATGTTGCTTTAAGGCAAGATGATTTAACTTTGAGTGGTATCTCAATAGTTGAAATAAAAAGTAGGCCTGTCATTTTAGATAATATCTATAATTGGCAAGTTTTTGAAGATGATCATGACGTTCTGAAGTTTATTCAATGCCTTGGTTCATATGAGGGTTAACTTATTGATTGCAATAATTTGTTAGAACAAGAAAATGGGAAAGACATGATTTTAGGAAATCAGGTTATCCAACTAAATACAAACCATATACCAAAAGGTCTGATAGAATTAAAAGCATTATATACTGATCAAGATGAACACATGATCAAGGCTAGTACCACTAAAATTGATGACTTGGAGGAAATAAAATTAGGATCACATAATGCTTCGCAAAAGGTCTATATTGGGAAAGGATTGCAACCTCATATTAGGTCCAATTTGATAAAATTGTTGAGAAGATACAAACATGTTTTTGCATGGTCTTATGATGACCTTAAAGCTTATAGACAAGACCTATTTCAGCATGAGATTCCTTTGAGTGGAGATGTCAGACCTTTTAGGAAAAAGCAGAGACCAATCAATCCTTTGTTAGCCCCCAAAATGCAACAAGAACTTACTAAGTTGAGTGATGCAAGAATAATTCAACCTATAAGGCACTCAACTTGGGTTTCAAATTTAGTCCCAGTTAGAAAAAAGAATGGAGACATAAGACTATGTGTCGACTTCAGAAATTTGAATGTGGCATCCTTGAAAGACAATTACTCATTACCTAATATGGAGGCAATGCTGCATAAAGTCACTGGTTGTGAATTATTGTCAATGATGGATGGATTCTCAGGATATAACCAAGTCTTGGTCAAGGAGTCAAAACAATTTAAAACTATTTTTACAACTCCTTGGGGAACTTATGTATATGTTAGAATGCCATTTGGATTAAGAAATGCTGGGGCAACATTCCAGAGGGCTATGGATGTTGCATTTAAGGACTTCATTGATTTATTTATGGTTGTATATCAAGATGATATGACAGCTTTTTCCAAGCTTGCAGAAGACCATTGTTATCATCTTGAAAAGGTTTTTAATAAAGCCTTAGAATATGGAGTATCCTTAAATCCAAAAAAGTGCAACTTTGTTGTGAAGGAGGGAAGATTGTTGGGTCATATTGTGTCTAAAGATGGGATCAGGATTGACCTAGAAAGGGTACAGGCAATACAAAAGGTCTTAGCTCCTAAAAATATAAAAGGTGTACAATCTTTCTTAGGAAAGATCAATTTTGTTAGGAGATTTATTGCTAACTTTGCCGAAATTGTTAAGCCCATAGTTAAATTGCTTAAAAGGGATGTAAAATTTCAGTGAACTGATGAAGCCCAACAGGCATTTAATAGGATCAAAGAGGTGGTTCAGTAGGCACCCATCCTAAAATCACCTGATTATAGCAAACCCTTTTCTCTTTTCTCTTTTGCTTCATTTCACACAATTGTTGCTGTGTTGTTGCAAAAGGATGATGACAATTATGAGCACCCCATTGCCTTCTTCAGCAAGTCATTGCAAGCTATTGAGCTTAATTACCAAATGATGGAGAAACAAGCATATGCTTTGGTGAAAGCAGTAAAATCTTTCAGGCCATATTTGGTATGTGCTAAAATTATTGCTTATGTTCCTCATGCGGCAGTAAAAGATGTGTTGACCCAAACTAAAGTCACTGGTATTACAGGAGTTCAATTTAGAGATCTAGATTACCAAACTAATGAGGGGGTTGGGGTTAGCTAAGTTAATGACAGAAGAAAACATGGACCTGCTCCAAGTTAAAAATGAATTGTCTTTGGACCAAACAGTCACAAGCATTGAAAGGCAACCATTTTATTCAGACATTGTTTACTTTCTAAAAAATGCCAAGTGCCCTGATCATCTCTCTGATAATCAGAGGGAAACCTTGAAATTACAAGCACAAAAGTATGCATTAGTACAGGGTGACTTATACTGGAAGAGTAGAGATGGAGTCTTGTTGTTTTGTTTGGATGAGCATCAAGCGAAGAAAGTGCTAAGAGAAATGCATGATGGGGTTTGTGGTGGGCATTTTCCTGCTAAAACTACAGCTCACAAAGTCTTAAGGGCTGGCTATTTTTGGCCTACCCTATTCAAAGATGCTCATTTATATGTAAGGAAATGTGAAAGTTGTCAAAAATTCTCTAGCAAGTTGAAATTTTTCGGGGCCTTGTCGTTGAACCCAGTAAATGTAGATAGGCCTTTTACAATGTGGGGAATCAATTTTATTGGTGAATTCCCTGAGAAATCTAGTGGAGGACACAGTCACATACTTGTTGCTATAGATTATTTCACAAAGTGGATAGAGGCTATTCCTACTAAGGGAGAAACAAGTAAGGTGGTCATTGAATTCTTATTGGAAAATGTCTTGACCAGATTTGGTGTCCCTACTACTTTGGTGATGGATAATGCCATGTGTTTTAGGTCAAAAGAGGTCATAGATTTCTATCATAAGTATGGGATCATGATGTCTTATTCATCCCCATATCATCCCCAGGAAAATGGCCAAGTAGAATCCAGTAACAAGAGCATTTTGAAGATTCTAAAGAAAACATTGGAAAAGAATAAGAGAGCCTGGCACTCAAAGTTGAAACTGGCCTTATGGGCAGATAGGATAACAGTAAAGAGAGCTACAGGAAGATCACCTTTTGAATTAGTCTATGGTTTGCAATCTAGGCTCCCTGTTAATAACTTTCTCCCTATATACGATTTTGTCCAAGAAGAAGAATTAGAAATATCTGACCCCATGAGAGACGGGATTATGCAATTGACTGAGCTAGATGAGATGAGAAGAGAAAGCAATAAAAATAACATTAAATTGCAGCAGAAAATGAAGTACCTATTTGATAAAAGAACCACTGTAAGGAAGTTTCAAGTAGGTGATTTGGTCCTTCAATGGAATGCTAGGGCAGAAGATAAAGGAAAGCACAAGAAGTTTGAGTCTCTATGGCTTGGTCCTCTTGTTGTCTATCAGAATTTTGGTAAAGACTCATATCTTCTAACTAATATGGATGGAGAAGTTTTTGAATTGCCAGTGCATGGGCAATTTTTGAAGACTTTTTTCAATTAAGGCTTTTGTTCCTATGTAAATTTCTTGTAATCTCTATATATATGTCTGCTTCCCTTTTTGCCTATTCTTTTTGTAAATAGGTCACTCGCTTTTGGTCCGTATCCCAGAGATCTGTAGTTCTTAGTTGAACTTGCATTCAAATATCCTCAGTTAGAGCCACTGTTGGTGCCTTTTCCCAACTTTATTTTTTCTCCCCAAAATTTTGAAGAAATTTGTCATCTTTTGATTAAATAAACCCTCTATAAAAAAAAATTCCAATGATATTAGGGTTTATTGTTTTTTTGTATCAAAAGAGAAAGAAGTTAGGGTTTAAAGTCTTGGAACTAGCCGTTGTATTTTAAAAAATCCTAGGTTTTTTAAGTGACTTTCTATTTCTTCGTTGCCTTTTCAAAGTCACTTAAACTTTCTAAAAAGCATGTGTGCTTTGATGTTTACCTTGGTCACCAGGTCGCGTGATAATCTTAGCATACTACTCTTTATCTCCCGATCACGAGAAATCCTATAGTCTCCAAGTCGCCAAATAAAAGAGCATATTCTTTATTTTCTTGAGACTTAGTGGTGAATGTTAGTCATGCAATCTCCAGATGCTTTATATGAATCTAGCGACTTAATTTATTAAGTTGATAGACTATAGTCGTCAGATCTCTGAATCTGAGGTTGCTTAAGTCAGGTGATCTCAGGATAAAAGACTAAGATAAAACATCTAGTGACTTGGAGAAACTATAGTTGTTGATTCTCCAGAAGAAAAATCAAACGGTATTTCTTTTAGTCACCAGATCTCAGAAGAAAAGTCAACAAGCTATAAAGATTAAAAAGATCTAGCGACTACCATCTGATCTTCTTAATGAACTTCCCATCTAACGGTTATCCTTTAGTCACTAGAAAACCCGTGATGTCACTATTTCTTTTTGAGACCTAGCGACTACCATTAGATGAACATCGTATGGCTCATATTTAATCTCAAAGAAGGGAATGAGTTATTCAGCCATCAGGAGACTTCCTTTAGTCGCCAGTTCACTAAATGTCTATTTAAGTCAGGAGATCACTGAATGAAATTTAAAAGGAAATAATCTTCTCGTGACTTGGAGAAACTATAGTCACGTAATCTCAGATAGCTAAATAATTGAAAGATGAATTAAGCTTAGTCGCCAGATCTCAGATAGAAGAAATTTTATCTGGCAACTTAGAAAACTATAGTCGTGTGATCGCTAGAAAATAATTGAGAAACCTAAAACATCTGGCAACTCTAAGAAACTATAGTCACCATATCTCAATTAGAAAATTATGTGATAATGGCTTAGTCACTTAATCTCAGAATGAGGAAATACATTCCCTCCATTGGGAGGAGATACTATAGTCGCTGAATCTCAGAATATTTAGAAAGGCACCCGATTTATTATGAGACTTCAAATTTCCTTTAGTCGCTAGGTCGCCAGAAGATGAAATTTAAAAACATGTCACCTCTCGATGATGGCTGAGACATTAAGTTGTAGAGCATGTAGTCTTAATTACAAAAGTGACATTGTTGTAGGAATCCAAGTTGTAATCTATTCTTTGCTGTTAAAACTCAGAGGTTGGTCATTATCTCATTTCTACCAAGCATTTGAGCAATCAGAGAGCAGAGCATTTCCAGAGCGAAGGACATTTAAGCAACCAGAGCTTTTGGTGATTACAGAGCTTACGGAAGACTAGAATTTGCAGAGCGGGTGGGAAGTTTCAATAGCAATCATCATGAGTCAGACTACAGTCGGCACCCCATCAACCAGTAGGGAAACCACACAACAAAAGGTTAGTTTTTCTGACAAATTCATTGAATTACTACCTGGTTCTACCCAGAATAAGAAGATTAGTGATGATATCTTCTCTGATGTTTATTCACAATGTGGGGATGCTAAGACTCATGATGTACCAACCATGAATTTGTTCTACTACTTTCAGAAGAATCAAGATAGGCCTATCCCTGTGTCAAACCCGTGGACTTCAGGGTTTGCAAAGATGATTGTCCCTAATGTATTTTTTGATGTTGATCTTCTTGTCTCCTTAGCTGAACGATATGACCCCCTCTCTAAGACAATTAGAAAGACAGATGGTTCTTCTTTGATAACCCTAGATAGAGGAGCGTTCATGAGGACTTTTGGGATAGATGTCCCTATGGCCACAGAGATTAACCTACAATCTCTAGCAAATAGATATGTGAGGGAGTCTAGGGGTGTTGCAACTTCTATTCAGTCCCATGTCCCTGAGGGAAATAGAAATTATATTGCACCCATGGTAGGAGGCCTTCCCTATGTGCTTAAAGATCTAAAATTCTATATGAAATATATTGCATATGGGTTATGTAGAGTTCTGGGTGTTCATGCTCCTAAAGAGAGGATTTCCCCTGAAATTTTGATGTTAGTAATGGATTCCCAATCATGCCACACTAGTCATGGGTATTATTACATTGGATACTGTATCCAGAAGATGCATGAGGGTTTAGAAATGATAAGAAAGAAGCAATACCCTCCCAAATTTTTGTACTACTCCATGCTGATGCATCTTATCTTCTACCATAATGTAAATATGTTTAGTCTGCAATACTTAAGACCTAAGTTTCAGAGGAATGGCCAGCCTAACCCTGTACAGTCCTGGTTAGATGTCTCAAGTCCAACGGCCCCTAAGCATGATTTTTGTATTTTTGAGAATATAATAGTAGATGCTATTCTTATCCACTTGGGTGTGAATTCTTCAAGAATTCCTATCAAAACCTTGCAACTTCTTAGACCAATGGAATATGTAGATAAGTGGAGAGATAATCATGATCACAATTGGGGTGACTTCTATTTGAGAGAGGGGTATACATTGATAAGGGTCTATGGATGCCCACAACCACCCCACATTTTACCTAATAATGTTCCCCCTAGGATTTCAGCCCTTGAGTTCATCTAGAAACTCATGCTTGTAGATAAAGAGCATCTAGTCCCATACAGAAAGGGTACATTCACCCCTAGGCATTTCAAATTAGCCAATTTAACAATTGGAAAAGGGGCTTTTGAAAAGGTTAACATATATTTGTTACAGTTTATGATGCCTGCTGCACATCCTAGATTTGTTGATGTCGAGGGATTTTTGGCCGCTGCTAGGAGATATTACACTCCTACCATCCCTCTTAATAAAACTCATGATGAGTCCTATGAAGAGGATGTAGTTAGAAATATTCTTGATGAGGATGAGGCTAAGACAAGGTCTTGGCAGCTGGATCAATTATTCCAGGTAGAGAAATCCATCAGAAGAAAAGATGTCAATTTTGGAGGACTTTACCCTACTTTGCCATATCTCCAGAGATTAGAGATGATGATGAAGAATTACAACATTCTGATGGAGAAAGGGGAACAACTGATTGAGGATAAATTAGAAAATTTAAAAAATAAGAAGAAGCACTCCTCATCAGAATATGAAGAAGATAGTGAAGGGGGGTATTCTATTCATAGTTACCCTGCCCAAGAACTTCCTCCCGATGCCCCTGAAGAAAGAGGGGATGAAAATGAGATAGTTGATTTGACTGAGGTTCCTGGCTCTCATAATGAGGTAGAACCACCTACTAAAAGGAAGAAATTAATGGTAGGAGAGTCATCACAGGCAAGGCCTGCTGAAAAAGGAGATATGGTTTCTATTGTCATCCCTGGCCAAACAACTTATGACCATGAAATTAGAAAAAGGGTCAGGGAGGAGAAGAAGAAACAAAAGGAGATAGTTGAGGAAGTAGAATTTCCTCTTGCTATGTGCATAGATGAGAGAATCCAGCAGCAATAGGATTTTCTAAAAGATGATGAATTCATCAAGACTCGTGAATTCAAAGACTTCCTCCTCTAGCACAAACAGCGACAAGTAGCCTCCATAGTGCAGATTGGAGAAGATGGCCAAATTCCCACTGAGGCCTTTGAAGCAATAAAAGATTATGAACTAGAGAATGAAGAGATAACCCCTGAAGAGGCTAGGAGGGTAGTAAAAGCTAGTAATATGTTATTACTACCTGGTTGGGATTTGGCCTCTACATTTATTATTGATCAAATAAGGAGATAGGAAGATATTACCCTGACTTCAGAAAAGCAAGTGGGAGATTTAATAAAAGTGTTTAGATATAGCCCAAAGAATAAGGCATTAGCCATGTGGAGCCTCTACCCCAAGGACAAAAAGCCATCAATTTTGAATATAAAAGATTAGATGGATGGGGATAAGATGATTTGGTCTATCCAAAATACAGGGGACTTAGAAATTTCCCAAATTTTGACCAATTTTGCCAAATTGAATGAAGACAAGATGAAGCAACTATCAGAAAGACATCAGAAGTTGTCTGATGATTACACTGCTTTGGTCAAAGACAAGGAGTTGCATATAATAAAGGAGAAAGAATTTGAAAAGTTAGTTGATGAACTAAAAGTTAAAATAATAAATATGGAAGTTGCACCTCCACCTCCTCCTAAAGAGGTTGTAATTGAGAAAGAAGTACAAGTAGTATGTGAAGAAGGTATTGCTTCTTTAGAAGAAATTGAAGAAAGTAAAAATAAAGCAATTGTACAGACATTGCTAGAAATTTTGCAGCATAGGATTTTGAAGTTAAAAGAAAAGGTTGAGGCAATCTATGTTGCCTATCTCAAGTTGCCAGAGTTGCAACTAGAAGTAAATAATTGCATCTCAATTTTGAATTCTTTTTATGTAATTTGGTCAGTAAGGACTCCACTTTTTGAAAGGTTAGTAGCGGTACATCCTTTTAGGCCAGATATACTTGAGGAAGTACTGCAGGTATGGGAAGAAATAAATAGAATAAAGCTCTTCTCCTATTATTTAAAGGAAAAGCCAAGTTAGTAGAAACAAAATTAGCATTTTTGGAAGAAGAGGCTAATAAATTCATTCCTAAGATAAAGGATGACAATGGTACTTTGAACACCGCAGATCAATGGAGAACAGATTTTGATCTCAAATTGCCTAAAGAGGAGAATTTTGTCAAAATAGATGGCGGGGTAGATATGAATAAATTTAATGATTTTTTGGATGATGCAGTAAAGGCAGAGGTGGAATTTTCTAAATTCTTGGTAGATGTCAGAATAATGATGGATGCTAGATGGGAGAGGCAAAAGGCACAATTATAGATAGTATAGAATTTCCCATGGCCTTCAGAAGATAAAGTAGCTGCGTGGGATGAATCAACAAAGCCTAAAATACTTAAGTCCACTGTAGTAGACCTTGATCTTCTAGATGATTAAAGACATCCTGATGTTGACACATATTTTGAGTGCAGGGGTCATCAATTTTCTTGAAGATTGGTGAGGGTTAGCTGAAGATGGCGGTCACCAACTTTCTTTATGGCTACTGCAAGGTTATTAATGCTTTCAAGCAAAGGTGTCAACAACAACAGCGGAGGATGCTACAAGTTAAGGATTCTTTGCCTTTCCACCACCTAAATGTACTACATTTTGTTTTTTATGCTTTAGGGTTAGGGTTTTGACCATCTGAAGCTTGTTGCATTCCCATCTTTTTAGGGGAATTCCAAGATGGTCAGACCATATATGTATACATATAGTTTTAAGAGTTTCTTTCAAAGGAGGTGAAAAATATAGAACAGAAAAACTTGTTGCTCTGAGATAGACCTTTAAAATTTTTGTCTGGTTTCTTTGAGTAAAGAGTTTTGAATATATTACTATAAATCTGATTTCAAATATGAATACAATGCAATTTCTGCCTTATATTGTTCTTGTCTTTCTATCTTGTATGATTACTCTTGTATGTTTTATGTGTTAGGCATTTAAAATATATCTGGTGTGGCATAGATTGATGAGTTTTTTTCAAGGAAAGAATTAAAATTTCTCATAATTTGTTCCTAGGAGTAATTATATTTGTGGAAATTTGATGATGATAATATCAGGTTAAAATAATGGTTTGTAAGGCAATCTGTTTGAAATTGTATGATATGCAAGGCATGTTAATGTATTATTCTTGAACTTCTTTTGCAAGTATATGTTTAGATTTCTTTTTCCCAATAGATAAGGCACTGGTCTAGATTGTCTGTTTCAACTTTACATTCTATCTTTCGACCCAGAAGTTAAAATAATTTGAAAATCTTCTATGATTTATTATTTTGATGTTTAAAAGTTTCTTGAATATGATTGATTAAGGTTGTTTCTAGGATTCAATCTTTTATTCTACTGATTCTAAAAAGAGAGAATCATAAAGGTTATCCCTCCTTAAATGTAAGAAGGATGAAAGTCCTTATGCCATTGATTTCTGCTGTAGTTTCAAATCATAGTTTCTCAAAATAGTTTAGTAGGGCTATATCAAGACAAAAAAATCAGTATCCACCTTTCAAAATTGTATTTACAGTCATTTATCAAGGTAATACCTACCTGGGTGTGTGTGGAACTCAAAAATGAAGAAGGATCTTATCCAATCCTTAGCAATTAGGATTTTCTTGCAAACTTGGAGTCCCTTTTTATCTAAGAATCTATCTTAAGACAAGAAAAAACCCTAACACCTTCCACACCTGCAGTCAATGTCATTTCAGATGTCCAAAATTGCTAAAATCGCTTGATAAAAGTGCTGAAAATGAACGGTCAAAAGGCGGACATGAACCAGTTATCTTTGCACGCGGACTTGACCATTTTATAAATTAGCATACGAAATGGGAATATGAGCCTCTAATTCAAATTCCACCTTTTCAAGTGGAAGATGATATGCCCATTTTTTTGATAAAATTGGAATATCAAAATTCCAATTCCATCCTTCGCTGTCGACCACAAACGATGGATAACGTATTCAGAATATGGTATTCTGGAATATCGGCCGATATGCCTGCATCCAAACGGGCCCTAAATTAATATAATGTTGTATAGGAAAAATGTGCTACCCAAAATAAGGAATTATAACAATTAGACAAATTACTACTCACCTCTACAAATGTCACATCATCTATGACACATCACCCTACCTACCCTAAAAGCTATCATGCCAACACTACCATCATGACCTACACCTAAGCTAGCCTTCCCACCCACTAGCCTAGTATGCAAAAAGGGGCGCATACCAAGGAGGGGACAAAGTCATCACATGGCAATTTTTGGGGCCCACCTCCAAACACTTTTCCCCAAGCCCTTAAGAAACTCACGCCACCTAAGGGGGCTGTTTGAAATAAGTTTGAATTTTTATACAGTACTATCAAGTTGAAGTGCATGGGGCTATGTAAGGGTAGAAGAAAACATCATATCAAGAGGGAATTATGTCAGAGAAAGTACCAAGGAAGTGGGGAAGTAATAAACTAACCTCTATAAGTCAACTAGGAGTACTTGGTACTTCCCAAGGTGCATTACCATTGGGGTACACATGGCAAGGGGGAAAAGAAGTTGCTGCACTTGAACAAGGATAATAATGTCATGTCAGATGATGGAATAATAAAATATGAAAGGAAAGGTGACTTGATGCAAATTTTAAGTGGGATGTTTTAGTCAATTCCCAAGCACCTACGTAGGGTATGGGTGCTTGACCCAAAAATAGAAAATACACACTTTCTTTCATTTAATAATATGTCAGTCCACTAGGACCTGCATATGGGAGGGAATGACAGTGTGGGGGCCACTCAATCAAGTGGAAAGGGAGATCATGGTGGATATTTTATTAATTAAAGTTCACTTTTGCATCTTATTCAACATAAATCAAAGTGTATTAACATGGGTAATAGATAGCTTAGGTTACTAAACTTAACTAGGTCATTATATTAGAAGGGGAAAGGGGAATATTCTCTATAGTAAGAGGATATTTCTCTTTCCCATACAAAAACCAGAGAGTTATTTTCTCTAATAAAATTCTGGGAGGTGATATATTATGGTGTAGTTTCTTCTTGTTTTCTCAAGCTTCTTGTTTGATAGAGGAGATCTAATAACTAGAATTAGAGAGTTTAATTAGTGTAAGGAAATGTGAGGAACATGAATATCACATTACTTTATAATTTTAGTTTGATTGAGCTTATTTTGTTGACATGTTTATTCAAGGAGAAAATTAGATTGAAATGTTTTTTTTTCAACTAAAGTGATGTGCATGTTGTATATGTGATTTATTCAAGGAGAGTTAGATTAAATCTGAACTCAAATATTACAATCAAACTTCAAAAGAATACAAACTCCATACATCTACATCCATATAAGCATGCTATTGAAGCTAATAACTTGATTATTCTATCAACTTGGAAATCACTTTTTTCTTGCATTACATGGATAACTCTACTAATGTAAAAGAAAAATTACAATGGCATGAAGGTAATTGATCAATCATAATCATAATGATATCTCTCTTTCATTTGCAAATACATATAACACAAAAGAGAAGTCTTCTCATTTACAACCAAAACAATACAAAGGTGGATAAAACTCAATCAAAGTTCAATGGAGATGACAAACTCTCCTCCATTACATCTTTACAAAGACCAAAAGGTATACAATAACATCTCATTATATAATCAAGATGATGATTCCTCATCAAGAGCCAACAATACTACACAATATAGAACATTTATACACTATTGCACCAAGAAGGAGAACTTCTTCAACCATCTTCCACATGAGTATTGGCATCCCAAACCTACAATAAAATGATGGAGAACCATGGGTGTTCACCACCCAACCTAGGTCTCTTATGAGACCACCCCCGAGCTTGGAGAACCAAGGCTAAATGGGTATACAACAAGATCAACAAGATGCTCACAAAACAAGTTACACAAACATACATACAACAAATTACTCCCTTCCAAGGCTACACAAATGAGTCTTACAAGCTCATTGAGAGGGTGGAGGTGGGCTTTTCCAAGGGGAGAATGCCATTACATACAAATTTCTCATCATGAGTATTCAAATGCCTCTTCAAGGCTACATATCCAAGAACTTCATACACATACTTTGCTTAACATCCTCTTCAAAATACAAGAATACAATGGATTCCATGGTGCCCATACACCATGGAATTATCCCTCTTCTCCAAGAGAAGAGACTCTCACCTCATGGAGAACCCAACTAACCCCTCCACCCATAGGCCACTTCTTCCCTTCCCAAAGGGTGAGTAATGCCTTACACCCATAAACAAGAACTCCCTCAGACAAGCAAAGAACAAGATCAAACTATGAAATCAGACCCAAAATCCCTCCCTTACAACACATTGTCACAACAAGAACCAAGATTCATATGAATGAAAGAGAAAAATACAAGCTAATCTAATGAACAAGTAGAAAGGCTTCCATGAGAAGAGTAACCAACCTCCACAAGTGTGATGGAAATGGAAATTTGAGAAGAGCTATCCACTTATCCTTCCTCAATCCAAACCCTAATGTCTCCAAATGTAGAGAGTGGGTGAACACCCACTAAATCTCCTAAGGGCCTCTAAAAAGGCCTCCAAATTTCTACCCACCCACCATCCATAAATGTAGACTTGACTCTATGGTCCTATTGTCTTTCCTTGTCCCCCCATGATAAATGCATGATTGAAAGAAAGGGTGGAGTTGGGTAAAGATCATGACTTATCCAATTTCGAAGTTAAGGGTAAATGGGTCATAAAATGGGTTACCAAGGTCACTAGGGAATTATGGACATGCTCAAAACCTTCCTAACCCATAACCCTATCCATTAGGTACTTAAATTATGCCAAAAATGACCCTTAGAACCCCTTATTGGCCTCTCGAAGTGACTAGAACAAGGATGAATTAAAACAAGCACATAACAAGTGTCAAGTGACACTAACCATTACACATTACATACCCAAGGTCATGTCTTGGATGACAACAAGAAATTAACTAATAACACACATGTCAAAATTCACATTTACAAGGAGTTCATATTACAACGAGGCTTTTAATCCCATATCAGATTAAGCCTTGGTTTACTCAATTCACATTTGTTTAACCTTGGTTCTCCAATTAATTCCATGGTTCTCTTACCTACACACTGCACATCAAACATTAGTAGTTCAAGATGATAACATTACATGAAATGTACATATTCAATTCTCAATTTAGCAACATAATCAATATGCATAATTTAATTCTAATTGCTATATGCAGAATCCAAATTTTCCATTCAAAGTGTTTAAGCATCACAATTTCATAATCATCATGACATGTCACCTGTGAAGAAATCAATTTTAAACATGATCCAATATTCCCATCAAAATCACACTACTAAATATGCATAATCAAAATCTCAACATACTCTAAATTCTAATGCACATCATGAGATGATCCACATGGCATAATAATCATCATCAAAATATAGTATCTCGAGTCTCTATCAGAATAGATCAACAAGTGTATCAATGTATCAAAATGCGAATAAGAAAAGATGCTATGATGGGGCAGGATGAGGCCTCACAGATACATCGACACGGACCTAGTGTGATTGGTGGAAGATTAGGTCTGATAGGAGGAAGGATACATCCTTAAGGACCCACTGATTGATGAGAGAATGAGTGTTGTTGTACACTAGCAAATGATGAAGTTCAAGAATAATCACTATGATCAAGAATAGTCAACAATTGATGTTGCTGAAGTACAAGGTTGGATGGGACAATATTTTTGAACAAATGCTGATGCAAGACTGACAATGATATGTACAACAAGATGCAATGATTATGTACAATAGACAGAGAGATATTTATAACTGATATGTATAGAAGCTCAGGATGTGAGATAGGAAGATCTTGCTATATAGGATATATACATGAAGGATTGCATTAGACAAGAGATAGTACAAGATATGGTATAAGATATGTGCAAGCAGGATTTTAGATTTGCTTGAGGATTAAAAAAAAAGAGGAATTTTGGGGGATGGTGGATGGGGGTGGTGATGGTAGAAAATGGGCTGAGATGTTGGGATGGGGGGATGGGAGTTTGATAGATAATGACTCAGTCCACTATGTATGGCACCTGTTTGCCAAGTTTTCACCAAACATACTTGTCCAAGGCGCTTGAATTGCCAAGTTTTCACCATTGGATGATTATTTTTCTTTTCTTTTTTTCTTTTTTTGTATTTTTCTTCTTTTTTCAAATTTTTATGGATTTTCTGAATATGTAGGATCTGGTTTAGGCATAGAACCTCTTCAGATGTATGATGTTGATTGGATCATTCAAAGGCTCACCTTCTGGTGTAGATATCTGATAGGCTCTAGAGCCGAAGCATGCTATGACAACATAGGGGCTGAGCCAAGTAGGCTCAAACTTGCCTTTCTTTTCTCAATTTTCTTGGACCTTCTGATTTTCCTTTAGGACCATGTCACCAACCTGGAACTTTCTAGGATGGACCTTCTTGTTATAACTCCTTTTGAGTTGATTCTGGTATGTAACTAGGTGATCATATGCTTGCTATCTCTTTTCATCTAATAGGTCTAGCTATGTGAGATGTGCCACATGATAGTCCTCATTAGTGGTATAGTTTTTCATGGAGACTCACAATGAGGGGAGCTTGACCTCGATTGGTAGAATGACTTTGGCACCATATACAATGAAATATGGGGTAGTGCCTATGGGAGTGCGATAAGAAGTGTGGTAGGCCCAGAGGGAAGGATTAATTTTGAGGTGTCAGTCACAACTAGAATCATTGACAACCTTCTTGAGGATTTTGAGGATTGTTTTGTTGGTTGCCTCAGCTTAGCCATTTCCTTGAGGGAAATATGGACTAGAGAAATGGTGATGGATGTGGATTCTAGCACACAAATCATCCACATATTGGTTTTCAAAAGGTGTGTCATGGTTTGTAAAGATGGTAGATAGTATGCCAAAGTGGAAAATGATATGTTAAAGGATGAACTTGGATATTTGGATGCCAGTAGTTAGGGTGAGCAGAATTAATTTGACCCATTTTGTGAAGTACTCTATGGCAGTTATTATGTACTTATGTCTATCCGAGGGGAGGGGATTGATTAAGCTGATGAGGTCAAATCCCCAACATGAAAATGGCCAAGGTGGTGCAATGGGTTGCAAGTCTTGTGCTGGTGCATGAATTAGATTTGCATGCTTCTGACATGGTAGAAATTTTCTGACAAATTCACAAGCATCATGTTCCATGGTTGGCCAATAGTACCTGACTTGAAGCAACTACTTTGCTAGAACCATGCCACTTGTGTGGGCACCGCAAATTCTAGTGTGGACCTCTTGTAAATCCAAGATGGCCTTGTTTGAATCTAAACACCTAGAAAGGATATTGTGATATCCTCAATGATAAAGGGTGTTGGCTATAAGGGTGTAGCGGGAAGCTCTGTGAATTAGGTTTTGGTGTTGGTTATTGGTGAGATGTGGAGATATGATACCATTCTTTAGATATGCATGGATGTTGTGGTACCATGGGGATTGAGGACCAACCAAGACACACACCATTTCTGCATCGGTGTTCTCATAAGAAGGCATGTGTAGCTACTCGAATAAGAATTTGTATTGTGATGAATCATGCAGGATTTCCAATAAGGATCTGATGGTTGCCATTGTATCAGCTGCTTTATTCTGAAGCCTTGGTATATGTGTGAACTGTAGATTTAGGAAATGCTCTTTCAACCTATCCACCAATTCTTTGTAGGGTAGCAGCTTGTCGTCCTTTGTTTGGAATTCATCTAGGACCTAATCAACTATGAATCTCCAAACACTTGCAGCTTTGTGATATTCCATTGGATGGTTGTTTTGAGACCTGAGATGAGTGTTGTTAGCACGTGCAAAAAAAATAAAATTTATGGCTTCATTATCTTTCCCCTAGTCTCTATATCATTTTTCATGTCTCTGGCTAAAGCCCTAAGCAAAATATTCAAAAAACTAGCTGTTACATTTAAAACCCTTTGTTTTGCCCTGGCCCTATTCTAATTTTAAGTTACCTTTATTCTAGCCACTTAAAATCCTAATTCACATGTGCTAATTTTTTATCCATTTTTCGCATGATCGCCTGAACCTTTTTCATATTATGTGGTTATGCAACTAAGGTTTTATGTTGGCCCCCTTTAATATTTCCCTAAGTCAGTCGGCTTTATTTTTCCTAAGTCCTGCACCTTGACTTTCCTAATGTTCCAACTTAATATTTTCTAGGCCCGGTGTTCTGACAACATCTCCATCTGACGACTAGCATAAGTTCTCATAGTCTATGTTAGAAGCTTGAGATCTTATGCCAATAATTGATCTTTCCTAATGACGCATCGTTTCAAAGAAGTGGAACCTTCCGATAGGTGTCCACAATTGGCAGTCTCTCATTGGTCCACCTATTTATGATTTGGCAATTGTCAGTGGGTCCTAGGTTTCAGACATGTTAGAGGGTCCTGACATCTGTAGAGGATTGATGGTGGGTATATCTTCACAAGGGGTGTGTCAGATGTATGAGATTATGAGACAACCATTGATTCTTTTGTGTGACATAACCTTTTCTTTCGGCAGGTCCACTACTATGTATACTTAGTTGGTGAACTATGATTCGTCCATGTTGTGTGAGCTGGATGTGTTGTTAGGTGGGCCCGGTATCTCAATCAAAAAATTCAAAATCAATGATGGGCACTTGATCTCATGGAATCTTCCAAGCCTTTGAGATCATGCACCATCTGTTCAATTTTCCAGGTGGTATAATGTTCTCAGTGGGGCCATTTTCCAAGTGGTGCGTATTTTTTCAAACCTTATTGGTCAATGTGAGGAGTCAGCACGATGGGGTCATTGTCAGAAGGATCAGTGATAGGGATGAAATCTACGGTTGGCGTAAGTTCTCATCCATTGTATCAGAGCTATGAGATCTTATGCCCATCATTCATTTTCAAAGGCTTAGGTGGGTGGGTCCTATGTTAGTGGTGATCGAGCAGTGACAATGAATGATGTAGTGACAAATGGCATCAAGCAGGCCCAGGTGGGGTCTAAGGTCTTAGCAGTCTGGACAAAAGTGTTTAGCAGTTTCAATAGATTTCAATGGGTTCGCTTGTTTGCAAAGTAAGATGGCAGTTCTCTAAATGTTTTAGTGGTTCAGCGAACAAGCATTCATGTAATCATTAAAATTTCTAGTGGTATTATAAAGTGTTTCGTGAACTGGCAGAAACCTTCAGTCACCAGCTTGCTAAATTTGACTGGGCCCCTTTTAAGAGATAAGTCATAAATACCGCAAGAAAGAGAGATCTAACGGTCAGGACTTAAAGTTGGTTGAGATTCAAATGTGGTCCACTGATTTGCTGCTGGCACCATGGAAATGACCATTTATTTTCAAATTCAAATTTCTGAGGGTTTCCTATGACCAGAAGGACTAAAATTCAATGCAGAAGTGATTGGAGTTGGTAAGAGATGTTTTTTTGTGGTTGCGGTGTGGTCCAGGGTGTGCCATGACCATTTGTAGGGGTCTGTACTGCACTTTTGTGCTCGAGGTGTATTGCAGGTGATCGAACAAGTTGACATTTTGGGCATTTTTGTGGTTCTCAGTACCTTCTCAGTGAATTTATCATGATTGTGCATCACTCAGGGATTTTCTTTCTCCTGGTTGCCTGGGTTTCTTCCCCTATAATAAATTTGTGACCATTTTTGGTTGGTTGGTGGTTGAAACCCTAACCCTAGTCACCCGAAGCTTGATGCATCTTCTTTGAGGATTCCAAGGTGACTAGTTGTGGTATAAGTTGTAGCATTTTTTACTTAGTGAGGGTTCCAAAAATTTCTTTTTGGTCCCTAGTTGTTGATGGTATTATACTGAAAAAGGAGCTAGATTTTGGGTCTTTTTCCTATCTTTGTCTTGCTTTGATTGTATATTGATCCTGAATATGTTAATGAGAATGCTATTGAGTTTCAATCTTGCATTTGTGTATGTCATCTTGTTTTGGTTTTGATCTCATATATGTTAGTGTCACAAAGTGTATTAGCATATGGTAAACAAAGAGTATTGTGAAGTCATCTCTGAGTTCCTAACAAAGTTAGGATTAAATTCTTTTAGGTGAGTTCAGTGAGTTTACAACCAAGTAAGAATTTGATGTCCTTGTGTTTGAGGGAGAGGGGTAATAGGAAAAGCACTTATCCTGAGCCCAGGAGTGTTTGATTTAAGATCTTCAGTTGATGTATGTAATTAGGTGACTCTTTGCCCTAGGTTAAGGCACTGGTCCATCCTCTGGAGGCATTTCATTGTCATCAACCACACACACATATATAAATGATAAAATCTTTCAATCAGTTAAGTAAGGGGTATATTGGTATAATATTTTGTGATTCCTTTGAAGAAGTGAGTCAAGGGTACATCCACCTGAGCATTAAGGCTCAAAGTGTAGGAGGATCTCACTGTTGATCCTTGTTAATTGGCCCTCTTCCTTGTAGAATTTGGAGTGGTGATAGAGTCAAAGTATCATTAAAAATTATCCAACAAAGTATAAGTCTACAAGTTGAAGATCAAAGGGAACTACTAACAAAATGGTGACTCTACTGGGGAGAGTCTAGAAAATAAAGGTTGTTAAGTGCACTCTTGTTTTCCTATTATATTTGGTTAAGGTTTTCCCACTTTGGTGGGTGGTGACTCAAAAGGTTAGAACCAGTGTCATAAGTTAAAGATGGACAAAAGGAGGAATACTAGGTCCTTTGTCAGAAAGAATTCAGAGGTTACTCTGGAGCAATTACCTAGATAGGAGAAGAAGATTTGGATGAGAAGGAATGGTAAGTCTACTAGTGCTCCCATAAGAGAAAAAAGAAATACCAGAGGTAGAGCACCACATGTTTCCTCTAGTGAGGAAGGTTCACAAGATAGAGTTTCTAGATCAAATGGTGGTCGCTCTGAAGATAGATTTTATGATACCCTAGAGGCTGTATTTCAGGACAAGGGTCCATTACTTGCAGGTTAGAATGAACAAGCTAGAGAGATGGGTTTGGAGATTGATTTAGATCTTGATGAGGATAATTTCAGAAGGGAACCCATGAGACCACGACAAGTGCATTTCCCATATCAGCATCCTACTGAGGTGGAAGTGTCATCAAGCTCTAAAGACAACATGATAGATCCACATGACCTAGATGCACTTAGGTTGCAGTTGGTAGAGTAGGATGCCATATACAAAAGGTTACAAGAGGAGAGAGAGGCTGAAAAGGTAAATGCTCTATTGGAGAGGCAGTCTCTTTTAAGAAAAATTAATGAAATGAAGCAGAGAAACAAGATGCTTGCTTCTGCTCCTAGGGTGTTGCAGCATGATGTTTTTGGTGATCTTGAAGCTCTAAGAAGTGAGCAGGAACACTTGTTGTGAGACCATGAGTTTGATGAAGAGGGCCCTATGATCAGACAAGTGAAAAGTTATGCTCCTTTTCCTAAGGATAAGGATGGACATGAGATCACTAGGCCTACTGTAGTTATTAATGAAAAAGGAAAGCAAAAGATGGTGGGTGTCCAAATAAGAAAACCAGTGACAATACCAGGAATCCCACCACCAAAATCAAATAGGGAGATAGAGATAGAAAGAAAAAGAAAAGAGGATGAAGCTAGCTCTTGCTCAAGAGCTGGAAAGAGCTGAAGTTGATGCTGCCATTGTAGAGAAAAGAAGAAAGATCTAGTTCTTGAAGGCTTCATCAGCTAATGTTCATGGCCCTCCTGCTACTGAACTAGGTATACCATCTATGAACACTACTGTTCAACTTAGTAATGCTACTACTAGTTCAATTCCTTCTTCATCTGCTAGGATAGGTGCTGATCCTAGACAATAGTCAATTGCACAAGTAGATGGAAATGCAAATATAAGTGTTGATCATAGGATTAACACTAGTTCAAGTTTTCAAAGAAGACCTATGCAATTAGAAGGCTATAGGAAAATTAGTTTTGATGGGATACTAGGCTACCTGGATGCTTTTCCTAATGATATAAGAGATAAGGTACCTAAGTTTTTTGGTAATAATGCTATTAGTTGTGAGAAGCATCTTAGGTTATTTGTTGACATGCTTAATGATTATGAGGTAGAGCATGAGGATGTAGTCATGAAATTATTTGTTCAATCTCTAATGGAGGATGCTAGAGATTGGTTTAAGAGACTTCCTGATAAGTGTATTGATACTTGGGATTCTTTTGAAAGATGTTTCAAAGAGCAGTATGGTGATAGGCCTAATGCTAGTTTCATGTTGAATTAATTCAATACCATAAGGAAAAATTAGAATGAGTCTGCAGTCGAATTCAACATGAGGTTTCAGAAGGGTATGCATAAGTTGTTCCAAGTTATGTGGTTAGATGACAATGTTTTTCTGACCACATACTTCAATGCATTTGATAGAAAGATGGGATACTTGTTGAGGGACAAAGAACCAAGAACTCTTAGTGATGATTTTAGGATTACTGTCAATATTGAGAACAATATGAAGATATCAAGAAAATTGGGTGGGAAGAGAGATGACCCTAAGTTGTTTGGGGACAAGAAATTCAAAAAGGAAAATGATAAGAGTGTTGGAACTAGGAGGCAAGAAGAAGATAAATTGGATAATGTGCTTAATGCATTGAAGGATTTGAAGGCACCTACAAATAGGAATATCAGTGCTCCTACCAATGAAAGGCCTTAGTTCAACAACAATTTCAATAAATAGAATAGATTGTAGAACTACCCCTACAACACCCAATGGAAGGATGGCAAGCCTATTGTCCCTACTACAAGAGGAAACAATGACAGAGGTGTCCCTGACCCTCTACAAAAAGCTTTGATAAATGTCATGGAGGACATACCTTGGTTTGTTGCATGCCAGACCCCTCATTCTGCAAAGCATTGTGTGGTTGCACATTCTATGGTTGCAAAGCAGGATTGTGGCAATGAGGAGATAGATCAAGAAGAAGCTCAAGATGATATTGGATGCAACATGGCTACTTCATATCTAGGATATGAAGATGATTCTAATTTTGATGAAGAAGTGGATGTAAATGTGAAGAGACACAATCAGACCCTTTTTCATCAAGAGGTTTTTTTGATAGTGAAGACATGTAACATGAACTCTTCTTCTAAACCAATAAATTTAAGAAGACCTTCTAGAGAAGAGATGGATAGGATTACTATAGAAATGATTGCCCAAGTGCAAACTAGAGGCATGGTGGAAAGGAATACAAATGAGAAAGTTGTAGGAATGTTTATAAAGAGTACCAACTCCGGAGAGCCTAATGAGAAAAAATCAAAGGGTGATCACATGGTTAAATTCAAGAATGTAAAAGGCAAGAATTGTGAGCCTAAGGGAGTTGGAGGTGAAATATTTTCTAGTGAGATTGAGAAGCTAGTTAACACAATGGCTAAGAGTGAAAAAATGAGGGTGGTCAATACACCTAATGTATCAGACAAACAAAGAGATACTAAGGCAGTGCAGATTGAGATTCCTTCCTCTGCTCCTCTTGATATGTTATCTATATTGTCCCAAATTATAGTTAAGGTTCCATTGTCAAAATTGTTGAGGATCCCTGAATACAAAGACAGAGCTATTGCATGGGTAGATAATGTTCATAACAATGATGTTGCATGCAATGGATCTTAGGATAAATCTTTGAAAGGTGTTACTGCTCAGGGAATTGTATCTCAAATTCCTCATATATATTTGGACAGTTCTGTCAATGCTAGCCTTGAAAACATTGATCCATTCTTTTTAAGTGTTCTTGTGAATGGAATGAAATTAAGAAATTGTATGATTGATAGTGGTGCCTCTAATACTGGTATGCCTTTTAAAATCATGGAGAAGTTGGGCCTAAAAGTTGATACAGTGCAAGGCAGATGTTGTGCAATGGATCAGAGGGAGGTACCAATCATTGGGACTATCAATGCAATGCCATATAGGCTGGCAGCATATCCAGAGAAAGAGTTAACAATGAGTGTTTTGGTGGTGGATATCCCTCCTCATTATGGGATGTTGTTATCTAGAAGGTGGAGTACTACCATGGGTGGAAGTTTACAGTGTGATCTGTCCTATGCCACTTTCAAGATTGATGATCAGTTTGTCAAGATTGAGCGAGAGCCAAGAGTATGCCACATGATTGAGAGAAGTATTGATAATGAAACTACATGTTTTGTGGATACTGATATTAATGCTTTTAGGGCAGAGATCCCTGTACTTGAGAAGGAACCTATTTTGTCACCCATCTCTATTGAGGTGAGTGTTAATTCTGTGAAGGGTGGTTTGTGGGTAATGTACTTTGATGGTGCAAATTGCAAAGATGGAGTAGGAGCAAGTATCTTACTTATTTCTCCTAATGGAAACACCTACAAATTTTCTTTCACATTGAATTTCTTTTGTACCAACAATATAGCAGAATATGAGGCATTTTTGTTAGGACTAAGGTTGGCACAAAAACATGGTATTAAGTGCTTAAGTGTTGTTGGTGATTCTGAGTTGGTGGTGTCCCAAGTCAGGTCAGTATATGCTTCCAAGAACAAAAGGTTAAAACAATATAGGAATGTAGTTTGGGATTTGATTGAATGTTTTGATGCCTTCAATATTGAGTGGAAGGATAGGAGTAACAATAAGATGGCTGACTTGTTAGCCAATATAGCAATCAATCCCACTGATATTACTTTTTTTGGTCTCTCTAAAGTTGAAATTTGGGCTAGGCCTAGTATACCAGACAATATTGGAAATTGGCAAGTTTTTGATGATGATAATGATATCTTGAAGTTTATGAGTTGTGAAGATCAGTATCATGGTCAGGAATTTGATTGTTTAGCTTTGGTTGAGTAAGTAGAAGGAAAGGAGGTTGTCTTTGGCAATGAGGTCATTCAGCTTAGAACTAACAAAGTGCCCAAGGGGCTTGTTGCTTTGGAGACTATCTTTGATAACCAGGATAGAGTTCAAAAGAATATCAAAAGAGAAGATCATGCTGATCTAGAGGAGATAAATCTTGGAACACATGAGGTGCCTAAGAAGGTATAAATTGGTAGGGACATGTCTCATAAAGTAAAGAAATCTTTGATTGAATTATTGAGAAAATTTAGGCATGTTTTTGCATGGTCATATGATGACCTAAAGGTTTATAGAGAAGACTTGTTTCAACATATCATTCCATTGAAAGAAGATGCTAAACCTTTCCAGCAAAAACAAAGGCCTATTAATCCCACTTTGGCACCCAAGATGTAAGAAGAGTTAATGAAGCTAAGAGATACTAGAATTATCAAGCCCATAAGGAAATCTTCTTGGGTTTCAAACCTTGTTCCTGTGAGAAAGAAGAATGGTGACATCAAGCTTGGTGTAGACTTCAAAAATTTGAACATCAGCTCATTGAAGGATAACTATTGTCTGCCCAATATGGAAGCTATGTTACAAAGAGTGACTAGATCATAATTGATGTCTATGATGGATGGTTTCTCTGGTTACAATCAAGTCATTATGAAAGAATCAGAATAGTTTAAGATAGCTTTCACAACACCTTGGGGGACATATGTTTATGTGAGAATGCCTTTTGGTCTCACAAATGCTGGTGCTACTTTTCAGAGAGCAATGGATGTTGCTTTTTCAAATTTTATTAATGGTTTCCTTGTTGTTTATCAAGATGATTTAACTTCCTATTCCAAGAGGGAAGAAGACCATTGTACTCATTTAGAGGAAATATTTATGAGGGCTTTGGAATATGGCATTTCATTAAATCCAAGGAAATGTGCATTTGGTGTCATTGAGGGCAAGTTGCTGGGCCACCTAGTTGGGAAGCAAGGAGTGAAAATTGACCCTGAGAGGGTAGCAACTATTGATAAAATTCAGAGACCAAAAAATGTTAAAGGGATTTAGTCCTTCTTTGGTTAGGTCAATTTCTTAAGGAGGTTTGTCACAAACTTTGTAGAGGTTACTAGACCTATTTCTAAGATGTTGAAGAAGGGATCTGCAATTAATTGGGAGGGTGAGCCTGATGAGGCTTTCAAAAATATCAAGCAGGCTATCAAAGATGCACTTGTGCTTATGGCACCTGATTATAGTATCCTAATGCACATCTTTTCCTTTGCATCTTTTCACACTATTGCTGTAGTTTTGTTGTAGAAAAATAAGGATGGTTTTGAGTAGCCTATTGCATTTTTTAGTAAATCTTTGCAGGTTGCTGAATTGAAGTATGACATAAATGAGAAACAAGCATATGCACTTGTGAAGGTATTCAAGGCTTTTAGGTGTTACTTGATGGGGGCATTTGTGATTGCTTTTGTGGCAAGTGCAGCTATGAAGGATATCTTCTCATAGCAGGAGGTGTCTGGGAGAAGATGTAGATGGATCAATAGGATCTAAGAATTTTACATTGAAATCCAAATTACTAAATTGGTGAGAGGACAGGGATTGGAAAAACTAATGGCTCAATCCAATCTTGATGCAAATCAGATAAATCATTCTAAAATTGATTATACATGTGATATGGATGATTGTGTTTGGTATCAAGATATTATCTATTACTTGAGAGATATGAAATGTCCAGCAGGAATGAATGATAATCAAAGGAGGACATTGAAATTACAGGCCATCAAGTATGTAATTGTGAAATGTAAATTGTATAGAAAGAATTTAGATTGCATGCTTTTGAAATGTGTAGATGAAAATTAGGCTAACAAGTTGTTAAAGGAAATGCATGAGGGAGTTTTTAGTGGACATTATATGGGTAAGACAACTACTCATAAGATCTTGAGAGCAGGATTCTGGTGGCCCACAATCTTCAAGGATGCAGAACAGTTGGTAAGCAGGTGTGATGCTTGTCAAAGGTTCTCTAGTAAGCTTAAATTCTCAGGTAACATGCCATTAAAACTAGTAGAAGTACAAGCTCCTTTCCAATAGTGGGGAATTGATTTCATAGGGGAGATGCCAAACAAGTCAAGTGGAGGACACTCTTGGATCTTAGTTGCCACTGATTACTTTACAAAATGGGTGGAGGCTATACCTACAAGAAATGCAACCAGTAGGGTGGTAACTGATTTCTTATTGAACAAAATAGTTACATGGTTTGGGTGCCCTGAGAGAATAGTAAGTGATAATGCAATGTGCTTCAGGTCTACTGAATACAAGGAATTCTGCAAGGGTTTAGGAATTCAGGTTTCTAATTCTTCACCTTATCATCCACAAGGAAATGGTCAGGCTAAATCTACAAATAAGAGTTTAATTAAGATCCTAAAGAGGATTCTTGAAAAGAATAAGAAGGCATGGAATTCAAAGCTACCATTAGCTCTATGGGCTGATAGGGTAACTGTGAAGAAGGCAATCGGTTGTGCACCCTTTGACCTAGTATATGGAATACATGCAAGAATGCCTCAGCATAATCTACTGGAAATGTATAAGTTTGTTCAATTATACGATGATGATATAGATGATGAGATGTAGTTGAGAATTAAGGACCCCATTAGGTTGGATGAGACTAGAAGAGAGTCAGTTACAAGAAATGCCAAATTGCAGTTGCAGGTCAAAAATTTATATGACAAGAAGACTGTTGACGGGAAGTTTGAGCCTGGTGATTTGGTGTTAATTTGGAATGCCAGGTTGGAGGATAAAGGAAAACATGGTAAATTTGATCCACTTTGGCTAGGGCCATATCTACTTCATGAGAAATGGGGCCAGGATTCATATGTTGTAAAAGAATTAAGTGGTGATATTCAAGAATTGCTAGTTCATGGACAATTCTTGAAGAAATACTTCAATTGAAGGTATTTTATTTCCATGAACAGTAGTTAGGTCTATACATTTTGTAAATTCTGTAAATAAGTTGCTTGCCCCTACCCTATTTTGTCCTGGTCTGTAGGGTTTTGGTCCTGTTTCTCTCTATTGTCAATCTTTTCTAGTGGGATGGTCTACTTTAACCAGTGATTCTAGATCCTTGTTATGCCTACAGGAGGCATACATCCCCAGATAGAGCCACTGTTAGAACATGCAAAAAAAAAAAAAATTTATGGCTTCATTATCTTTCCCCTGGTCTTTGTATCATTTTTCATGTCTCTGGCTAAAGCCCTATGCAGAATATTAAAAAAACTAGTCGTTACATTTAAAACCCTTTGTTTTGCCCTGGCCTTGTTCTAATTTTAAGTTACCTTTATTTCAGCCACTTAAAATCCTAATTCACATGTGCTAATTTGTTATCCCTTTGTTGCATGATCGCCTGAACCTTTTTCACATTATATGATCATGCGACTAAGGTTTTATGTCAGCCTCCTTTAATATTTCCCTAAGTCAGTCGGCTTTATTTTTCCTAAGTCCTGCGCCTTGACTTTCCTAATGTTCCAGCTTAATATTTTCTGGGCCTAGCCTTCTGAGAACATCTCCATCTGATGGCTACTGTAAGTTCTCATAGACCATGTCAGAAGATTGAGATCTTATGCCAATAGTTGATCTTTCCTGATGACATAGCGTTTCAAAGAAGTGGGACCTTCTGACAGGTGTGCATGATTGGCAGTCTCAAATTGGTCCACCTATTTATGATTTGGCAGTTGTCAGTGGGTCTTGGGTTTCCGGGGTGTCAAAGGGTCCTGACATTTGCAGAGGATCGACGGTGGGCCTATCTTCACAAGGGGTGTGTTAGATGTATGAGATTATGAGACAACCATTGATTCTTTTGTGTGATGTAACCTTTTCTTTTGGCGAGTCCACTACTACATATGCTTAGTTGGTGAAATATGATTGGTCCATGTTGTGTGAGCTAGACGTGTTGTCAAGCAGGCCTGGTATCTCAATCAGAAAATTCAAAATCAATGGCGGGCACTTGATCTCATGGAATCTTCCAAGCCTTTGAGATCATGCGTCGTCCATTCTATTTTCCAGGCGGTATAATGTTCTCAGTGGGGCCATTTTCTAGGTGGTGCATAGTTTTTCAAACCTTATTGGTTGACGCGAGGAGTCAGCACAGTGGGATCATTGTCAAAAGGATCAGTGACGGGGATGAAATCTATGGTTGGTGTAAGTTCTCATCGATTGTTTCAGAGCCATGAGATCTTACGCCCACCGTTCATTTTCAAAGGCTTAGGTAGGTGGGTCCTATGTCAATGGTGACCGAGTAGCGATAGTGAATGATGTAGTGACAAATGGCACAAAGTGGGCCCAGGTGGGGTCTAAGGTCTTAGCAGTTCAGATAAAAGTGTTTAGCAGTTTCGATAGATTTCAATGGGTTCGCTCATTCGCAAAGTAAGATGGCAGTTCTCTAAATGTTTTAGCGATTTAGTGAACAAACATTCATGTAATCACTAAACTTTCTAGTGGTATTATAAAGTGTTTTGCAAACTGGCAGAAACCTTCAGTCGCCAGTTTGCTAAATTTGACTAGGCCCCTTTTAAGAGATAAGTCATAAAGACCACGAGAAAGAGAGATCTAACAGTCAGGACTTAAAGTTGGTCGAGATTCAAATGTGGACCGTCGATTTGCTGTTGGCACCATGGAAATGATTATTTATTTTCAACTTCAAATTTTTGAGGGTTTCCTACAACCAAAAGGACTAAAATTCAATGCAAAAGCGACTGGAGCTGGTAAGAGATGATTTGTTTGTGGTTGTGGTGTGGTCCAGGGTGTGCCATGACTGTTTGCAGGGGTTTTTACTACAATTTTGTGCTCAAGGCATGTTGCAAGTGACCAAAAAGTTGACATTTTGGGCATTTTTGTGGTTCTCAGTACCTTCTCAGTGAATTTATCATGATTGTGGATCTCTAAGGGATTTTCTTTCTCCTAGTTGCCTGGGTTTCTTCCCCTATAATAAATTTGTGACCATTTTTGGTTGGTTGGTGGTTGAAACCCTAACCCTAGTCACCCGAAGCTTGATGCATCTTCTTTGAGGATTCCAAGGTGACTAGTGGTGGTATAAGTTGTAGCATTTTTTACTTAGTGAGGGTTCCAAAACTTTCTTTTTGGTCCCTAGTTGTTGATGGTATTATACTGAAAAAGGAGCTGGATTTTGGGTCTTTTTCCTATCTTTGTGTTGCTCTGATTGTATATTGATCCTAAATATGTTAATGAGAATGCTATTGAGTTTCAATCTTGCATTTTTGTATGTCTTCTTATTTCGGTTCTGAGCTCATATATGTTAGTGTCACAAAGTGTATTAGCATATGGTAAACAAAGAGTATTGTGAAGTCATCTCTGAGTTCCTAACAAAGTTAGGATTAAATTCTTTTAGGTGAGTTCTGTGAGTTTACAACCAAGTAAGAATTTGATGTCCTTGTGTTTGAGGGAGAGGGGTGATAGGCAAAGCACTTATCCTGAGCCCAAGAGTGTTTGATTTAAGATCTCTAGTTGATGTATGTAATTAGGTGACTCTTTGCCCTAGGTTAAGGCACTGGTCCATCCTCTGGAGGCATTTCATTGTCATCAACCACACACACATATATAAATGATAAAATCTTTCAATCAATTATTTAAGGGGTATATTGGTATAATATTTTGTGATTCCTTTGAAGAAGTGAGTCAAGGGTACACCCACCTGAGCATTAAGGCTCAAAGTGTAGGAGGATCTCACTGTTGATCCTTGTTAATTGGCCCTCTTCCTTGTAGACTTTGGAGTGGTGATAGAGTCAAAGTATCATTAAAAGTTATCTAGAAAAGTATAAGTCTACAAATTGAAGATCAAAGAGAACTACCAACAAGTTCCTCATATGCTGCAATGTTATTAGTACATGGGAATCCCAATTTGACTGATTTTGGAATGTAGTCACCTTGATGTGTGATGAATAGGATTCCTGCCCCTGATCCATGCGATGTATAGGAGCCATCAAAGTAGAGTTTCCATACTAGTTTTTCTTCAATCATACATAAGTATTCATCATGGAATTCCATGATTAGTGGATAGGCATCCACCAATGGTACTTCTGCTAGCTGATCGCCAATGACTTTCCCTTTGATTGCTTTTTGATCTATGTACTGGATGTCAAACTCACTGAGTAGCAAGACCCATTTTTCCATATGGCCTATGAGAGTTGTCCTTGATAATAGATACTTGAGTGGGTCTACCTTTGAAATGAGCCTGATTGTGTGGCTGAGTATGTAATGCCTAAGATTTTGAGTGGCAAAGACCATTGCAAGGCTTTCTTTCTCCATGGGCGAATAGTTAAGCTCATAGCCGACAAGATGTTAGCTGATATAGTAGATGGCTCTTTCTTTTTTATCATCATCATGTTGTGCTAAGAGTTCCCCCAGTTTTGTATTGATCACCAAGATGTAGAGTATGAGAGGGTGTCTTGAAATTGGCGGTACAAGAATTGGAGAGTTGGCCAAGTATTCCTTGAGCTTCTCAAAGCTTTTTTGATAGATGGGGTCCCATTTGAAGCTTGTGTCTTTGTGGAGTAGGTGAGTGAAAGGTTGGCACTTGTCTTCTAGCTATGATATGAATCATCACACTAATTGGAGCTTTCCTTGTAGGCTCCTGAGCTGTCTGAGTTTTTTTGGTGGAGGCATATTTTTATAGTTTTGACATTCTTGGGGTCAATCTCTATGCCATGTCATGATACAATAAAGCCTAGAAGCTTTCCAGATGTTACACCAAAGACACACTTCTTCAAATTCAACTTCAAATGATAGTGATGGAGATGATCAAACACACTCTCAAGGATGTTGAGATGTTCACGTCATATTTTGGATTTTGCAAGAATGTCATCCACATAGTCCTCCAAGATTTTGTGGATCATGTCATGGAATATGGTTGTCATCGCTCTTTGATATGTGGCTCCTGTGTTCTTTAGCCCAAATGGCATCATGTTGTAATAGAAGGTGCCCCATGGACTTGTGAATGTTGTCTTGTGTTGATCTTCTTCTGCTATTTGGATCAGATTATATCCTGAGAAGCCATTCATAAGTGACAACATCTATGGCTCGCTGTGAGATCTACAATCATGTCTATGTTGGGCAGTGAGAAATCATCCTTAGGACATGCCTTATTCAGGTCCCTAAAATTTGTGCAAATTCTGATGTTGCTTGAAGGTTTTGTGACTAGGACCATTTGGAGATCCAATCTAAGTAATCTATAGCTCAGATAATCTTTTCTTGGAGGATTTTTTCAAGCTCTCCTTTCACTAATAAGGCCAATCTTGGATGTATTTTTCTTAGCTTCTACTTGACTAGTTTGACGTTGGGATCTACTACAATATTATGTACAACAAGACTTGGATCAAGCCCTGGCATGTCTGCATATGACCATGCAAAGTTTATAATAGATTCTTGGAGAAGCGCAACGAGAGCTATTTCTTCACCCTCTGTTAGATTGGTTGCAATGTAGGTGATTCTTAGACACTCTTTTGTACCCAAGTTGACTAGCTTGGTTTCTTCTATCATGATAGGTGACTGTTTGGGTCTGTAATCTTGGATATGAGGAAGAGGCAAGTCTTCATCTTCTAGCACTTGAATTGCCAAGTTTTCACTAGAAAATACGCCTTTTATTTTTACTGTTTTGGAATCAAAATGTGCCCCAGAAGGGTTTTCACATAAGGACTCATGTTTTTCTCTTTCTATTTCACTTTTGCGGCTAAAGCTTGCCTCCTCCCAAAAATATCCTTTTGGGTAGAGCTTACAGATGTGAGTTGACTCTGAATCTTGAACTGATTGTGGGCTTGATGCCCCCATGAACTCTAGGAGTGCTTTCATGCTTTGGAACTCATCGATATGTGTGACACTTGGTTTTTCCTAGTCTATGAGTTCGGGGTGGATGAGGGGAAATTCTATGAGGTTAATGGCAAGTTGTTGGAGGACAAAAGTGCAGAGGAGGGTATCATCATCAAAGATGTCATCATAAGATTTCTTTTCTTCCTCTTAGGGGATGTCTTCAATTTCTACAAGGTCATCCTGGCTATTCAAGATGGGAACATTAGTCATGTTGGTGCCTTCAGTTGTGGTATTGGGCTCTTGTATATGCAAGTGAGGGGTATTAAATCCAAGACCTTGATGTTGTGGATTCTTTCATGTTGTGATTGGGTCTTTGCTTCCGCCTTCTTGTGGTCCTAGACCACCGCCTTGATATTTTCATTGTTCCATGGTGTACTTGTGTGATTGCGGGTATTTGTATTTGAAGTATCCAAGGAGTTGAGTGTCAGGTGGTGGGGGAGCTCTATACAACCACCTATTGATGTCAAGATCCATCTCTTGACTATTTATGTTGCCATGGTATTCAAAAGTCATAGTCCCCATTCGCTTGATTTCATGATTATCTTTAGTAGGTTTTCTTTGGTGACTCAGGTACCCTTGTGTATGTGGATCAAGTGGAAGGGCCCCTATTGCAAATGCATCATTTAGGGTGTATTCACCATAGCCCTGGTTATTGATCTTGATAGAAGAGAGAGTGGAGGCAAGAATAGTCTCTAGATCGCAATGGGATCAGGATGAACTGGCAATAGAAGTACCAATGTCAGTTCCAGGACAATGGGTGGAATGAGGGAATGATGCTTCCATCACACGGCAGTATGTGAAGGGTTGGGGGTTAGCATGGATGGTACCTCAGTGCCTTGATGTAGAAATTTGATGCACTAATGGTAAGTAGATGGTACAGCCTTGATGGAATGGATCCATGGTCAGCCGAGGAGGATGTTGAATGGTAGGTCAAGATCAACAACATGGAAAATGGTGTCTTTTGTTGTTGGGCCTAGCTGGATAGGCAATAGAATGGTACCTTCAGAGGTATGCTCTAGGTTGTTGTATGCCTTGATAGTAATTACTTCATGTGATATATCAGCTTCTGTGAACCCAATTTGCTAAATGAATTTTACAGTACACAAGTTTAGGGCTGAGCCATTATCTATCATGACCCATTTGATGGAAAAATCTCTGACCATAACAGCGATGTGGAGAGGGAGATTATGGTCAGGTGCAATGGCTAGCATGTTAGATGGTTTGAAAGAAAGAGCACATGGTGCAGATAGATGTCCCACAAGGTTTTCAAACTGGACGGTGCTTATATTTGTGGGGACTTGTGCTTCATGGAGGGCTTGGTCAAGGATTTCTTGATGGAGGGGTGAAGTGTGGAGAAGGTTGAGAATGGATATTTGGGCTGATGTGTTCCCAATATGTTCTATGAGGTATTGTGCAGTGTGTGCTGGTCTTGGACGGGCACCAGCAATAGTTACCCGACCTCTACGGTGGTAACAACACATTGACTATCTTCTCCTTTAACATGGATGACATTGACTGTGGGCTTGACTTGGGTTATACATCCAAAAAACTTATCGTAATTGATATAGGCAATGGTGTAGTCTTTGTGGCTCATGTGAGCTTCTTTTTTTCCTTGGCCTGGGTTCTGGGGAGGATTGGTATTATCTTGGTTCTTCCCAACATTGTGTTGTGGGAACACATTCTGATAAATTTGCAAATTGGCATTAGGTGAGGTTTGAGTAGGTGTGTCTACTTGGATTTCCTTTTGGTTAATGAGATCTTGGATGTAATTCTTGAGTTTCATACACCTTAAGGTAGTGTGTCCTTTGACATGATGATAATCACAGTACTCATGATCTTTATACTAGTTGGGCTTGGGAGTGGCATCATCAAACTGCTAGATTTGTGGGTATGTAATCAAGTTGGCCTTGGCCATTCGGTGAAAGATAACATCCAAAGGTTCACCAAGCGGTGTGAAGATCCTCTTTTGATAATTATGGGCTCTAGGTCTGTTCTGATTGGGAGTAGTATTGATAGCATTAACCTGATTGGTTAGATTTCCTTGATGGGATTGATGTGCTTGTTGTTGATAGTTCTTCTAATTTTTTTGAGGCTGATATTACTGCATAGGTTACTAATGATTTTGAGGTTGTTGTTGATATGCAAGAATAGGTGCGGCACCAACCACAATGATTTGGACATGCTTGGTGTTAGTGGCTCCATCAGTAACAACCTTTTTGTTACGATTCTAGTAAAGAGGTTTGTCATTGTTAGATTTTCTTTGGGAATCATTCTTGAAATGTCGGATTGTGCCTTCTTCTAGGAGGCCTCTTTCGATATCTATCCCTTTTCTTTTGATATCCTGATACATTTGGACATAGTTCATCCTCATGAAATGGACTAGTTTAGGATGTAGGTTATTTATAAATATTTTGGTTAGATGCTTCTCAGGTGATTGGTATGATAACCTGGTGGTGAGGTTCTGTCGTCATTGCAAGTAGTCTACTAGGCTTTCTCCTTCTTTCTACTTTGAGTTGCAAATGTCTAATAGTGTTAACTCATTCTCAACATTATGGGCATACTGGGAAATGAACTTCTTAGAGAGCTCAAAAAAAATTTTGATGGTCCCACATGATATCTTGTAAAACTACTTGACAGTAGTTCCTCCCAAGCTCTTGGGGAATAGGTGCAAAAGATAATTGTCACTATAAGCCACTTCTTGGCATGCCATATATAATTATTTGATGTGGCTTACAAGATCTCCTTTTCCTTGATATTTATCAAACTTGGGTGTCTCAAAGTTCTTAGGGAAAGGAAAAGTTTTGATTGATCGATCAAATGGGTAGGGACACACCTCTTCAAACTTGAAGGTTTTATTTTATGTACCAGTTTGGAGCTCCTTAAGAGAATTCTTCATTGCTTCCCACTCAGTTTTGATTGGTGTTGGAGTGGGTACTCCCATTTGAAAAGGATCTAGTGGTGCTAGTGAATAAGGATGATTTTGGGGTGGATATTGTGGAGTGGGATATGGAGATTTCCCAGAAAGATAGGCATATTGGAATGGATTTTGGAGTGATGATTGTTGGGGAGGATATTGTTGATGCGGTGTGGGGATATATTATGGTGGAGGATATGGAACTACTTGCTGGTGTTGTGGGATGATGGGAATTTGTTGTTGCGACTGGTAGGATGAAGCTTGTTGTTGCTGGGGAATGATAGGGGTTTGTTGCTATGATTAGAAGTATTGTTGTTGTGGAGGAGGATGATGGAATGATGTAGCTTGTTGGTAAGATGGCCCTTGTTGTACTTGGCTTTGCACTTGGTTGATATAGGCTGGGTGCATTCCTGCATTTCTTAAGGGTGGAATTGATGTAGGGAAGCTAGAAGAAAAGGGTGGCTAGGAAAGATAACTTGTGAAATGAGATGAACTTTGTTGCTGAGGTGGAGGAACTTGCTGAAAAGCACTAGGTGTTGTGAATGGATAGCTTGTGAAGGATGAAGCTGGCAGAGGTTGTGATTGTTGTTTCTATGTTTCTTGTGAGAAGGTGGCTTGTTGGTTTGTAGTCATGGATGTAGGAGAGTGAGTTGGTATGCCTAAGGATTGCATTTATTCTTGAGTGAAGCCCCAACGAGAACCAATGCACAATGGGAATTATGATGCAGAGGATGTTGGAAAGGTAGATGTGATGGGAGTTTGGGACATGAATGGTGGATTTGAAAAACCCATGGAAGGCATACTTATGGTGAAGGCATTTTGTTGGGCTTGTGCCTAGGTAGATGTTTTTTGGGGGGTGAATGAAGATACTTGTGTTCCCCATCAAAAGGGTGATGTTGATGTGGAAGCTTGTTGAGTATGAAAGGGAAATGATTGCGCTACCCTAGGAACAGATGATGTTGATGTCAAGGCGTGTTGGGCAAAAGAGGGAAATGATTACATTCACCCCAAAAATGATGGTATGGATGCAAAAACTTGTCGAGTGAAAGGGGAGGATGATTACATCCCCCCCGGAAAGAAAGGTGTAAATGCAAAGGGTTGTGAAGTGAAGGGGAAGGATGATTACATCCCTCCTGAAATGAAAGGTGTGGATGCAGAGGCTTGTGAAGTGAAGGGGAAGGATTATTGCATCCCTCCTAGAACAAAAGGTGTTGCTTGGCCCATGAAAGGTGGCAGAACTATTTGTGTAAAGGTTTGTGTGGGAGGTGGTGCTTGGTTATGTGAAAATCCTTTGGTAGGGATGATGGATTGAATTGCTATGGAAGATGGTGGTGCACCTATGAGAGGAAATGGAGTGGATTGTGTCACTTGTGTTGTAGGGCCTATGAAACTTCTTTGCAAAAGAGGGGGGATTGGTGAAGCTACTTGTGATATGTGGAGAAGTGGATCAGGGATCTGTTGGATGATGGGGGTGTATACTTCTATTGGGATATGGATGTTGTGGATGGGGATGTGAGGTTGGATATATGGTGGAATGGGAGTACCCTCTTGTGTGAAGTTAGCCCACATGTTTCTTTGATTTTGAGCAATGAGTGTACTAACCATTTGTGCATTTCCTGAATGATTCATAAATGTTTATATCACAAAAGGAGCCAAGGAGATATTGGGATCATCCCATGCATTACTAGTTTGTTGAATCTAGGGATCATAAGCTACCATCACGCTGGTAGAAATGTTGAGATCAGATGAGTTGGGGGCTTGATAGGGATCCATGTTCCTTTGTTTCTTAGATCTTGTCATGATAGGCATAGAGTGGAGATGCAGATGCTAGATGGATGCAAGATGTTCCTAAAAGACTCTAAAGAATGATGGATGCAAACCTAAGGAACTTTATTAGGATGGTGGAATTCTAGAATGTACTACAAGGATTGGTGAGATGTTTGGATTTGGATCAAGGATGGTAGAAGATGGTGAAAGATTGGTGAGATATTTGGTGATGATGGGGGCTTGGTAGGATACTTTGATTTGGATCAAGATTTGGTGGATGATTGGTGGGATGTTGGTGGATGATTTCTAAGTGTCAACAATGAGTTATTGTTTTCTGATGGAGGATTAATGATAGGATTCAGTCAATTGAGGATAGACTAATGATCTTTGGTCAACTATATTTTTATCAATGCAAGCCAATCTCTTGCTTGAGATGATTAGGTTGTGCAAGGACAAGTTGGATTTCCTTTAGGCAATGCTCTGTCAAAAGGGGATGGTTTCTGATTTGGGATGAGGATTGAAAACAACTCAAAGGTTTTGAACACTAAGTACTTGTGGATTTGGATCACTGGATTTGGTGCAAAAGATGGTGGGTTTTGATTTGGATGATGGATGTTGCATTGGGATCAATGATTTTGGGCTTTTGATTGAGGATTGTTGATGGAATGATGGTGAAGGATGATGGAATGATGCTATTTCTAAGAGAATGACCTAGATGCAACTGGAATGGATGGCTTATGATGCAACTAGGAAGATGATGATGAATTTAACTAAGATGGACTCTAGGATGCAACTAAGGTTTGATGGTGATGCAAGGATGAAACTAGGATGAGCTAGGATGGAGGACTATCGAGATAGATCTCAGATCTAAAGGTAAAATGGACATGCGATGGATCTAGCTAGTCTTCTCTTTTGAGATTGATGTAACGATGGTTCACTTGAAATTGGTAAGAAAATTGCTTGACTCTTGCGTTATAGCCCACGCTATCAAGCTTTTCTTGATACTTTTCTTCAGCTTGGGTTGCTTGCATAAAAGATTGATGGCTCTTAAGATTTCTCTCTACAAATTTCTTCTCTTGATAGGCTTGGGATTTGGGAAGTTTAGCCTTTGGGTGTTTGATCAAATCAGACATAACTTAGGGAGATTCTAATAATAAGATTGAGAAAAAAGCTTCGGGTATCTGATTTCAAGGGATTCTTCTACATGGCATTTTAAGTATCTCGAATCAAGTTGTAGATCAATTTGATGTTTTCCAATGGCAAAGGATAGATTTCAACAAAGATTTTTGGAAAAGCAATCTCCACAAGGGACAAAGAAACCTTGTGGGATACAAGCAAGATAAATGACTCTTGAATCTTAAAAAGCTTTGAAAATGTGTATGTTCCAACAAGTGTTTTCACTGAGTTTTTGATTGTTCAATCACTTCAAGAAGATCTACCTAAGGAAGGTGAGTATCAAAATCCTTGCCCATAGCTTGATACCCCCTAAAAGGGGATATATATGGTGAGTAGTCTTAAGGTGATCCGGTAAACCCCTTGGATTGGTCCTTGCACAAGGATTCTGATACCTTCGGGTGTGGATATGGTAGCCTCTATTTTAACATATTTTTAATTGTTCCGTGGAGTCCTCCCAATCCATTTGTATGCGCGTGACTCACTTAAGAGCCTAGTTGACCATGCCAAAATAGTAGGGATTATTCAACTACCCCAGGCTACCATCAACACACCTCGCTTGAGCTTGTGGGGATATAAGCGAGAGTTTTCTTAGTGCTTTATTTCTATATCGGTCAGGGAAGATACTGGTTTGAGGTCGTTCTCCAGAGAGGAAGCGCTTTTCTCCCTGGACAAGCCTCGCTAAAAGTAAAACAAGTGAACTTGTCTGAGTTCAAGTGTTTTACGTTACTTATATTAACAAGGATTTTGCAAGAAATTGAAAAATATTAGATGCACATCAAGCAAATGTTCCTTTCCCAAAAATTGATTAAGTGATTGAATTTGAAATTTTGAAGACACAAGTGTTTATGTTTTGATTTATTCTTTCTCTCTTCAAAAAAGTAAGACTTCGATGGTTTGCAAGCTCTTTGATTTGGGAATTCAAGATTTGATTTGTGTGTTTGCTTTAAAAACTTTGAAATGTGCTTTGTTTTGATCCTTAAGTCACTCAAGATTGAGTTTTCGTTTGCTTGAACTAAAAAAGGAAGGAATAGAGATGCTTGTTCTTTTAGTTTAATGCATTCAAGAGTGTGTTTGTTTTTCAAATTGACAATGACTCTTTAGGACTTAGATTCATTTCCTTACTTTCACTCAAGATTTGTTTTGACCTTTGCTTTGAGTTTTAGCTCCAAAAGACAAGTTCCTAATTTAGCTTTGATGCATGAAATTTGGAAAAGAAGGCATTCAAGATTTTTGCAAGAAGATGACCAAAGTTTTTGGGATGGATTTGTGCATGTTTAGGATTGATTTTTTGAACGTTTTTAGACATGAAATGCATGATTTTAAAGTTCCTTTTAAGCACCAAAATGATTCTCTACTTTGCATGGATGCATTCTAAGGCCCTAGATTTTTTTTTGAAAAGAGATGTTCTTTTTAACCAGAACCTTAGAAATGTGTTTGTGCTTTTTAGGATTAATGACTTGATTTGATTTAAGTTTTCTTGATTGATTGATTTTATCCAGAAAATGAGTTTGAGGTTAATTTTAAGCACTAAACCAGATGTGTGGATTTCTTTGCTTTGTTCAATTTTTAACCAAGCTAAAATGATTTTTTGATGCCCCAGATGCGATCTGGGAAATCGCAGATGCGATCCTAGATTTAAAACAAGGACCCCAAATGTGATTCAAGAAATTTAGTAGTCCCCAGGTGTGACTTAGAATGCGGGGTATGATCCAGGATTTAAATGGATGCGATTGAGAATACGAGATGCAACCTGGGATGCGGGATGTGATCTAGGATTCACAAGATGCGATCCTCTGGTAGTACAAAACATGTGAAACACTGATTTTATATAGAATTTACACTTTTGGCATGAAGAATAGATTTTTTAAGGGATTTTTTAGAAGAATAAGGCAATTTTTTTACAAGTAGAAGAAAGGTGAATAGACAAAAGTAGAAGAAATATGTGTTTATAGACAAGAAAAAAAATCTAGTTGTTTCCTCCACCTTCAAGCTCCAAATCTTCCAAAAATGCCAAAATAAGTGAGATGTTGAACGAACCTGTGAAGTGGGTCCCACCGAGCATGCTAGAATGTGGGCTAGGGAATTTAGAACCTGTTACCTGTCTTGAAAGGTTGAAACACTCAAACGTTAAAACTAATCTAACATTTTCAAAAATCATAAAAAGCTAAGACAATGGAAACAAAACGCAACCACCTCAAGATTGTCGCTAAAACAAGTGCTATACAACACTATTTGATTTGCTTCAATGAGAGGGATGTGGATGTGCTCTCTAAGCACTTGGAGCATATTCCTAATGCACTCTAAAAGGGATTGAGATTCATGAAAACCCCAAAAAATGGCACAATATTGGGTAGAACACCCAAAATTTCCCCTAAGGCCTCAAGAACTCAAAATGATGCTAAGATAGAGATTTGATGCAAGGATGATTATGCTAGATTGATTTTAATCCAAATGAAGTGTGAGTATGATACAAGAAATGCATAAAAATTAAAGAAATTAGTGTTAGGAATAGTCCCAAGAGATAATTGAGAGGGGGGAGGGGGGGGGGTGAATCAGTTGTCTATAAATTTCAATTCTTTATCCAATTAAGTATACTTAAACATAAAGCATAAACACAATGAAAGAACACATGAACACAACACCAATATTTTGGTTATAGAGAAACCCAAATAGGTAAAAACCCCGGTGGGACTTGATACCCACTAATATTCTATACTAGTGTATAATGATCCTTTTTAGAAGATACTTTACCTTGTTAGGAGTAGCTTTACAATATATTAAGTACAGTAGACCTAGTCAAGGGTCAGACCCTGTTAGGAGTCTTTTATAATTGTCCTTGTTAGGGGAGAGGATGCACTATTTGAGAGCTCACTACTCAAAGGGGTGAAGGCTACAACCTTCTGAATAACAAATACACACTATATCTGGATCTTGGTGAGCTGCACTTTGACCTGTTGTCTGGATCAGTTCTAATGAATAGCACAAACACTTTACTTGGTCACATAGACCTTCCTCTAATGGTTCAACACTTCACACACTCTGCTCTACTCTACTTAATCAACCATGAACCACACTCAAGCAATCAGAAATGACTGTCTATAAATATCTTTCCTCTAAATGATATAATCAAGTCAGCCTGTTAGAACCACCTTGAAATCATATTAGAGAAACCATAACAAACTCCAACAAACATTCTGTCGGCTCTACTATGCACGCAACACATTCAGGGACCTATCCAAATAAGATAATTGTAGATGCACGCTACACACTATTGGCTCTACCAAAACAACTGGATCTTTCTCCTCAAGCTAAATTAACTCATGCGCTCTTAATCGAACATCAACAACTCTCCTCTGAGCGTAACTCCAAGGGTGCATACCCTAAAGATAGGCGCAACTCAAGAACCAATAAAATCTCTGTCGGCTCTTTTGAATAAACATAGGAAACTGCTACTAGCGAATAGCAACTGCATAACTTCACTTCTACTAAATATCTGACTATGCATCCATAACTAAAACATCACTAACATGTCTTCAACATATATCCAAGAGTGCAAAGCTCTATGATAACTGTACGGACAACCATACACAGAACCTTGTCTGTTACTCTGCAGGAACACTACTAACACAAGCAGCTATATAATTGTCTGTACTAACAGTTAACCTTTGCGACCATGATATCATGGTGATAGCATGTCCATGCATCATATACTAAAATCTTACTACATAATACTTCCATGCATGCTACTTTCCATATGTTGTCATCAATGACAAACATACAGTCAGTACTGGCCTGCTGGCAAATCTCCAACAACTAGTTCATTCCATTAATTCTAAGCTAAGATGTGAGTTGCTTGAAAATGAAATAGATCTAACAATTATATGCAAAAGTTTAAAGATCTAGAGCTATTCTAGGATTATAAGTTTACTATGAAATGAAAAGGAATTGGATATTTTCTCTTAGGAAGTGAGGGTATTTATAGGATTTGGGAAGGGCTTGGGTTAGGAGGTTGAGTCAAGGTTAGAGGTAAGGTTAAGGGTTGAGTCAAGGATAAGGATTGACTTTCAAAGGGTTTGAATGGACCAAGGCTTAGGATAAGGATTGAAGACTTTATAGAAGAGTCTAGGGCTTTTTAGGATATTTAGGAGTTTAGGAAATAAATAAATGTTTATTTATTTCAAAGGCTTTTAGGTTGAGGATTTCATTTATTAAATAGATTTAATAAATAAGAGGGTTTAACATTTAAATTTGATTTAAATGTTTTTGAGACGGGATTAGGCTTAGGAAATGGGGGATTCACCCTTTAATTAAAATTAAAGTGAGATTAGGAATTTCTAGAAGAGGTTAAGCATCTCTAGGATAGTTCCAATGTTTAGGATTTAAATAAATATTTTATTTATTTAAATAATTTTTGGTCAATTTATTAATTAAATAATTAATAAATAGGGAAATAATGTTTAAATGAGATTTAAACATTTCTGGAAGGGATTTCTTAATTAAATATTCTTAATTAAGATAAAGGGATTTAATGGCATAAAAATAAATAAATTAATTAATTAATAAATGATGATGTCATCAAGGGTTTTTCAAAAAATAAAAATACTTTATTTTCTAATAGATTTTTAGGTGTCTACACTAATGAATGTCAAGCTTTACATTATAAGATTAGGCAGCTAATTGATAGTAAGGTTATTTATATATCATGTGGCAATGAATTGTATTTCAATCCTGTTTTCTCTCAATAACATTTATGTTCCTATTATGGAGCTCCACATTATGTAAACAATGTTAGCCTAATCCTTGGTGGCTCGTTGTCTTGCATAGTGTTGTGAGCGATATAATAGGTCCATTTCCATCCTTGTTCCTATGCTTGGGGGGCAAGGATGTCATCTCTTTCTTTTATGTCTTTCTAGGATTCACCTCTTTCCTTGGTTAAGCAGTATCTATCTATTATGTGATATCCAATCATACATAAAAATTTTGGTTTACATCAAGGATCTTTGTCCTTGGTCATAACCTATTTCATTGTTAGACATTGCGTTTCCATGGTAGATAAATCTCTCACCTTGGAAACTGAATAGTGAGCTATCCCTCACAAGGGTTACTTTTTCACTTCTTGCATGATATCTCTTTGCATTTGCCCCTTCCATAGCCTCATAGGAGCTATGACCTTCTTGGCTTGCACTGAGTGTTGTCTATCGATATTGTCTTGATGTTGAAGAAGGCTTTATCCTTGTTCTTTTCTTTCCTTAACATGTCAAAATAGTATGCTTTTGCCATCTTAAGGAGGGGGGCATATATACGGCCTCCCTTGTTTTATATTATGCATTTTTGTTCTAACCTTTTGTTTTGTAGCATGCTAAATCTTAGAAGGTAATGCACATAAGTTGCTAAATCCTAAAGAGACACACATTTTTCAATTTTCAATATGCTAAATCTTGGAAGGTAACGCACATAAGTTGCTAAATCCTGAAGCGACACACATTTCCAATTTCAAATATGCTAAATCCTTTGAAGCTAACACACATAAGTTGCTAAATCTTGAAGGGACACGCATTTTCAATTCCAATATGCTAAATCTTCCGATGGTAACACATATAAGTTGCTAAATCCTAAGGAGACATGCATTTCATATTCATAGTCATACAAGAAAGTGGATCTATGGGTATTCCAAAAGTTGTCAGAAGACACACTACAATTTCAAAGAACAGTTTATGGATGAACCTACTAGGCTCTCCGTCCAAGCTGATTCATGAAAAGGTGGGCATCTTACTGAGTGAGGTAATCACTTTCTCCTTTCTCTCTTTTTGTTTTCATGCTAGTAGGACTGGATCATGAAGCTATGTTATTTATAGTGTTACTCTTGTCTTTCTTATGTAATCATTTATGCTTTTATGATAGCTTTCCAAATATGATATTAGTATGAGAAATATTTCTTAGCGAGGTTTCTTATGCTAATTGATTTGGGTTATTTAGTACTAACCCCTATTCTTTTGGTTTTCTCTTTTCGCAACCTCGTGCGTGTATGTTGAGTCAGAATCCTTAGACTAGGGGCTTGTGTCATTAGCTAAGTGTTATTTTATGTCATTATGAATCCACTTAGATCTCCTCCTCCTCCTTTACCAAGAATTTGCATCGAGTCCATACTCTTGCTAAAGTGGAGGCTTAATGTAGGGTAAGTGCACAAAGATGGGGGACCAAAAAGATGCCACTTTTCTTTTTGGGCCCCCATTGCGCATAGTGTGCACACACTAAAGGGTGTGCACCCTATAGGGCGTAGGCCCTATGGCTTGGGTTTCCCAAGCTTTAGGCTTGGGAAATTCAAATCCTTTACGAAGCGCGCACGCCCTATAGGGTGTGCACACTATGTAAATTTATGATTTTCATAGCGCACACGCACTATGAAAATCATAAATTTACATAGGTCGTATGCCCTATAGGGCGTCTGCCCTATGTAAGATATGATTTATTTAGTGTGTGTGAGAGAGAGGGGGGGTAATTTATACAAAGAGAGGGGGGGGTAATTTATACAAATATAAAATTTAAGTATAAGTTTGATAATTTTAATTTCTTATACTTTAAGTTATATTTGTATAAATTATAAAATATAATGCTTTCAGGATGTTTGGGATAGGTTCCAGCTTCATAGGAGTTAACATGCAGATTCTAGATTTGAAAAATTCCAGACTTAGCCAAATTTTAGGATTCAGCAAGCCTTCAACAGGGTTACCTCCCACAATCCATCATGGATTTCTAAGGTCAAACTAAAGCTGGAAAAAGGATTCCCAAAGGGTTTTAACTCATTTTATCACAAATCACTCAGTTTCGACCCCATCTCTACAACAGACTTAGCTTAGCTCTCACCCAAATCTCTCTCTCTCTCTCTCTCTCTCTCTCTCTCTCTCTCTCTCTCTCTCTCTCACACACACACACACAAACATCACCCTCTCTCCTCTCTCTCTCTCATCACCCTCTCTCTCTCTCTCTCTCACACACACACACACACACAAAAAAAAAAAAAAATCACCCTCTACTCTCTCTCTCTCATCACCCTCTCTCTCCCCCTTATCTACTCTCTCTCTCTCTCTCTCTCTCTCTCCCCCTTATCTCTCTCTCTCTCACTCTAGAGTGAGTGAGAGAGAGAGAGAGAGAGAGAGAAGGGGGAGAGATAGGATGATGTGAGAAGAGAAAGAGAGAGAGAGAGTAGATAAGGGGGACAGAGAGGGTGATGTGAGAGAGAGAGAGAGAGTAATTACTATCTCTCTCCCCCTTATCTACTCTCTATCTTTCATTACCCTCTCTCTCTCTCCCCCTTATCTACTCTCTCTCTCTCTCTCATTACCCCTCTCTCTCTCTATCTCTATCTCTATCTCTATCTCTATCTCTCTCATCTCTCTCTCTCTCTCTCTCATCTCATACCTCTCCCTCTCTCTCTCCCTTATCTCTCTCTCTTTCTCACTCTCTAACTCTGGAGAGAGAGAGAGAGAGAGAGAGAGAGAGAGAGAGAGAGAGAGAGAGAGATTTGGGTGAGAGCTAAGCTAAGTCTGTCGTAGAGATGGGGTCAAAACCAAGTGATTTGTGATAAAATTAGTTAAAACCCTTTGGGAATCCTTTTGCTAGCTTCAGTTTGACCTTGGAAATCCATGATGGATTATGGGAGGTAACCCTACTGAAGGCTTGCTGAATCCTGAAATTTGGCTAAGTCTAGAATTTTTCAAATCTAGAATCTACATGTTAACTCCTATGAAGCTGGAACCTATCCCAAACATCCTAAAAGCATTATATTTTATAATTTATACAAATATAACTTAAAGTATATGAAATTAAAATTATCAAACCTATAGGGCATATGCCCTATGTAAATTTATGATTTTCATAGTGTGTGCATAGCGCGCACGCCCTATAGGGCATGTGCGCTTTGTAAAGGATTTGAATTTACCAATCCTAAGGCTTGGATTTGCCTTGGAGATCCAACCCAAAGGCTTGGATGATTGAAATAGGCCTGAGACATGTTTTCCAGTAGACATACAAAAAAATGACATCTTGTTTTGTGTGCTCCTCGTCAGGTTTACTCGTGGCTCAAGAACGTAAAAATCAGATGACTTGATATTGCAGATCTCTCTGTTAGCTATCTAAGCATATAATTTATTTTGAATTTTGATTATGTTAAGTTTTTCAACTCTAATTTATTTTGTGTGTATGTCCTTTTTTTGTAGAAAACCAACATTCAATATTTTGGGCATAGATTTTGGCTCGTTCATCAAATTTTGCAATAAGTTACATTTTTAGAAGCTAGACTCCATTCTACACATTTAAAAAAAAAGAAAATTTAATTTTTTTATTAGTTTTAAATGATTTCTAGGAGGAGCACACAAAAATTTCATGTTTTCAGGATGTGTGCACTTCGTAAATTGATCAAAAATTATACGTTCATCAAAAAATTACCAAAAAAATCTGGGATAAACTACATGGTATTAGCTAACTTCTCACTAGAGCGATTAAATTTTTTTTTTTTAAAGTTAACATTTTAGGGGGAGCACACTAGACACTATGTTATGTTTTTGGACAAAAAATAGGACCACTTTTTGTGCTCCCCCTTTTTGAGGGCCTTAATCTGCACCATTTTCAAAATAAGTTAGTAGTTTGGGAACTACATTCAGAGTATTACAACTCTTTCTTTTGTCGCATCTTAAAATTTTGAGTCTAACTATCTTCAATTTCTTGTTGAAGTTCAAAGTTTGTTGATTTCAAGAAAAAAGTGGCATCTTATACCCCCTTTTTGGTCCCCCATCTTTGTGCACTTACCCTGTATCATCTTAAAATGGAAGCACTTCCATGTTAAGAGTGTTTAGCCCTCTGAGTAGGTGTTTTGGGATCATGTCAAGAACCTTGAATGGGTCCCTGACTTAGATTTGGCTTTTTCCCCATTTTCCACTTCTTTTCTACACTTGATTCCTTCATTCTAGGTGAAATTAGGGTTAGGATCCTGAAGATTCTCCTTAATTTCCCTCTTTTATGGCTCTATTTTATAGTTAGGACTTACAAATAGGTCATCCTATCCTTTATCATGTTCATCATAGGATTTTGTGCCTCTTTTTGGCACTCTACCCTGATTCTGCCCCTTTTTCCACTTTCTAGTTGCATTTTCCTAGCATTATAGATAGAGACCCTGAGATCTATGATCTCAAGGTCAAGGAAAACCTTGAGGGTCAAAGATTACCTCATACCTAACCTAGGTCAGGGATGACCTCATCCTTGACCCTGGGTTCAAGTTTCAAGGTCCCGTGATCTCCGGATGTCGAGTTTTAGAAAGAATTGTTTTCCCACTTCCAGGTCGGCTATTTTGGTCTCTGAAATGGTAAACTCTTAAATTACATTTGATTTAGGTCCATTCCTAAAGGGTTGAGGCCTAATTTGAATTTAATTCCCCAAGATGACCCCTCTAGAGGATTGTTCCCTAGATCACTATAAAAGGAAGCCATCCTCTCTCATTTTCTCCAATCTCATCTCACCATCTCTCAATCAAGTTTGGCAATTTCATGATAAAGGCATTAAGTCTTTGGGAGACCAAGTGCTCAAGGTTTTCTCAAGGAGATCAAGAAAGCATTCCATCAAGCATCCATTCTCAAGCTCATTCATCATCCATTCAAGCATCCAAGTTCTCCATTGTGTATGGTGAAAATCTGACCACACTTCTATGAATCATTACATTCAAGAACACTCAAGAATGAGGTCTCAAAAATTGATCCATAGCTCCCTAGGCATGGAGTGAAAGGGTTTTAAGAATGCTCTTAGCTAGAGCTATTAAACCAATAACCTTGTTAGTAAATCATGCAATGGGAGATTCAATGAAGACAAGGGCAAGAATGCCAATATCCTCAAGAATCAAGAATGAAATGCAATGCAAGCTAGATTAAGATGAATATGCAAGCTAAGCTATGAAAATGAAAGAACAAGTATTACAAAGCCTCCTAGTTAAACTGGATGAATTAATCTAAAGCATAAAGGAAATCTAAGCTAAGAATGCCATGATAATGCAAGAAATGAAAACTATGATAACATGTAGATGCAAAAGCCAAGAATGCTCCAAATCTTCAAAAGCTCCAAATGTACTTAGAAAACCTGCAGCATAACATTAGCATAAAAATTTGGGGGATGCAAAATGAGGAAGAGAGCTCTCCTTTTAAAGGAAATGAGGAGGAATGGACCATGGAGATTAAGAGGCAAAAGATTTAATCAAGGGTGCAGCTTGAAAGAGGAGCAACCCATGTGCAAAAATATCCTCCAATGAGAAATTAAGAGTTGACTTTTGTGTCCATATGAGACAAAAAGTGCTTTTTCTCTTTTTATAAAATAAGAATAATGTTTTATTTGTGCAACTTAGGATAAGAGGAAAAGTGGGGGCTTTTTATTTATTAAAAGGGGAGGAAATATTCATTTTAAATAAATAAAAACTTAGGATAAAATGGTTAGCCCGTAGAAAATAATCGAATTAATGATAGAGCTAGGATTTGATCAAGAATAAGAAATTTATGATTTAGCAAAAGGGGCTAATAGTCTAGATGACCATTTTTGGGTGTATACATTTGCCCATTTTTGACTAATGTGTGATCGATCTGGGAACACATGTAGTCAAAGAAATGAAGTTGAAATGTGAGATCGATTTGGGATCACAAAACAACTCAAATCAACCAAGAAGGCAAGCAAATAGCGATCTGACTCCAAAGAATGAAGTGCAGAGAGATAGAAAATCCTGCATGATCAACCTGGTAGCAACAGTACTGAACACTTAGGAAAGAGATAGCCAATAAGATATGATGTGTCTACCCCCTCGGGATCGAAAGCAAAATCAGAGAGAATGCAGAAGCAAGAGCAACATGATCAAATCACTAGAAATCATAATCGAGGATGAAGGATAATAGAATAACCATCAAGCAATGAAGATATGCCCCACACATGGGACACAAGGCATGAACCTATCGGTCCCTCAACCCATAAACACCACGAAGGGTGAATTTGAACTTGGGATTGAAAGTGAATGAAAGACTAGAAGTTTGAAAGAGATGCAGATGAAGAGGTGAAGAATGCCCCAGCGAAGATCGAAGGACCAGGCCTCAAAAGGTCAGGCAACTGCGCGGAAGGAGGAGAAAGGTGATTTGGGCGATCAAGGTGAACTTGGATTTCAGTTGTGATCTCGAAATGAAAGGAAAATGATGTGATAAGAAAGACAAGAAGCAAAAGGTATGATTAGGAAGAAGTGAAAGGTGAGCATAGTTTGATTAACAAGTCCATGAAAGAGAAAAGGAGAGCTCTCTCCATATGCAAGATGCAAAACTAACTAACATGAACTTAAGAATGCAAGCTACATGAAAAGTGGTTTACTTGCAAGGTTACAAAACCAATAGACATCTAATAATCATCATCAAGCATTATTGGTAGCATCGCAAGATCATACAATACACACTAGCATAACTATGTGAATCTGAATATGATCTATATCAGATAAAAATATGGAAATCCCACCTAGGCATCAGAGACATGTAGGTCAAGATGACTAGTGCAGTGAGATTCCCTAAGTTTGATATAGCAAAATTATGCTCGCATCAAGACACAAGAAATTCAAGATGGCTATAAGCACACACTTGCATAAAATAGTCAAGGATAATACCTTGTAGATCCCAATGTCAAGTGGGATAAGCATAAATGCTAATGATAGTAAGGACCAACAAAATATACCCACAAGAAGAAAAAGCAATAAAACATGTTCTCATTCCCTTAGTCTTCTAGCTATGCATCATCGAAAATGATCATAGGGGAAGAAAACTTAGCAAAGAAGTCATCATAGACAGCACACAAAGAAAATAAAGCCAAGCAAGTCTCAGTGAGTCAAGTGCGTGTGTGTAGGTCATAGAGTCAAGCTTTGAGTATTGCATCTGCTAGTGAGAAATATTGCATCATCCAAGATGGCAGGTAGGATATCTAATAAGTGTTAAGAAACACTCGACGCTAGGGTAGTGTTGAAAAACACAGTTGGGGTGGTGTTAAAAAAACACTGTTAGAACCAAGAGGCCCAAGAAATCCCAACGCACAAAGAGACCCAAGATAAGCTAGAACAACATATGCCCCCTAGACTAAGACAAGACTCAATTCCAGGCTAGGAGAGACAAAGCGAGAAGGTGGAGTGAAGGAGCACCACACAAGACTGATAGACATAGGTGCAAGGGGTCTCAAGCAGTGCCTATTTCTAGGTTTTCACCACTTGATAGATTTTTTTAGGACTTTTTATAATTTTTTTGTATTTTTGCTACCAAGGCGCCTGTTTCTAGGTCTTCACCAAGGTACTTTTTAAATTTTTTTAAATTTTTTTGAATTTTTTTGAATTTTTTTTATTTTTTTGGTGAGACATCAAAGTGCCTATTGCTAGGTTTTCACTAGGATGCTCTTTTTTTTAGTATATTTTATGCTTTTTAGGATTTTTTCAGCATCATAAATGAATTTTTTTTTGGGAATTTTTTAGGATCATAAAGTATGTACAAAGAATGCCCCAGACATAAACGGGCATCAAGAATCTACTTCCTCTAATGTAGAGAACTAATAGGCCCTAGGCCCAAATGCTACAACTATGATGATAGGAGGCCTCAACCAGTTCGACCAATAATAACCAGCCCTAAGCAATGTCTGAGCTAGCGAAGGATCGTTAGAATGTGATCCACTTATGCCATCGTGGATTTCAGCTAGCACTTTTTCTGACTCCTCTATTTCTAGACACTTAAGGAGAGTTTTTTCTAGAGCCTTCCTATACAAGTCACCAGAGACAAAGGCAAAGTGTAAGGGATGATGGAAAGAATGGCGTGGTGGATTTGCAGGAGGAATATGAGGTGGAAGATATGAAAAGATGGTAGAATTGTAAGATTTGTGAGCAGGATAGCATAATTCATCCACCAGGAACTTGAAGTGAAATTTATGCTTTTTCATTTGTAAGATGGATGTCTAAGTAACCAAGGCATTAGCAACTTTGTTCTCAGCTCAAGGAATAGGCTGAAGTGTAACACATATGAGATTATGCTTGAAGTAGTGCACCATTTTTTTGTAGAGAATCAGCTTGTCATCTTTTATTTGATAATCAGTATGCTTGAGCATATTTTTATTTTTACTTTTCTTAGCTTCAGATACCACCACAAAGTGGTTTTTTCCATCCAACCATTGCTCTTTCCATTTGACTTGATGAATGTGATGCTTGATTGTTGATTCAATCTTTTTTGTTGCTAGTTCGTTGGTGGAAGAAGTAACAGGTGTTGATGCAAGATGAAATAAAGTGACTGGTTCAATAGCATTTATGTGAGGGGTGTCATCTCTGGTGACAAGAGAGGTTGAGCCTATAGGGTAAACTCCAAAAGTAGCTAGATCTAGACTTGTCATAGAAGGACCAGCGTGATCCACTAAAGAAATACATGGATTAAACTCGTCAGACCCTACGCAAGACTCATCAACTACGTTGGGTTGGTCACCATAAGTATGAACCACATCAACATCCATATCTATCATGGAATAATCTTCTAGAAGAGGCTTAAGATGTCGAGAAGTAGAAATACTCATGTCATTATGTTATAGATCACCTTTTTGTAGTAGCCATGCAATGTTGCGACATTGTCTATCATAGTTCAATGATTCTTTAGGCACATAGGTTCTAGACATAGAAGCCTCAGCCATATCATCCGTAGATATACATTCTTCTCCCCAAAGAAGTGAAGTAGAAGGAAGATCATCTCCCATTTGAGCCATAGTGTGTAGTGGTGACTCATCTATATCTGTGTCTAAATTACTAAGCATGGGAGTATTTCTGGAATGATCAAGGAAGGCATTTTCCATACTACCCTCATCTTCTCTATAGATCCACTCTTGAATAGCTTGTTCTTCTCTTTCTACTTCTAAAGGAATGGATGAAGGAACAAAAGTATCAAAGATCACCATAGCAGAAGTGGAAGGCTTCATCTGATTAGAAGGTTTCCCATATGACCTAGGAGAAATAGGTATATAAGCAAAGGAATCCAGCGTATATTCACCCATACCAAAGTTCATCATCTTAAGTGTTTTCTCAGCAGCAACTAAAGACATACTAGGATCAATAGAAGGTTCATTGTGAGGAACAAATTTTTCAGCAGCAACAAGAGCATTAATAGCAATAGTATGGTCTCTAGGAATCACAACTTCAGTGCCATTGTATGGAAATTTGATGCACTGATGATAAGTGGAAGGGAGAGCATGCATGTCATGGATCCAAGGATGACCCAAAAGAATGTTATATGCTAGTGCGATGTCAAATACTTGGAAGCTTATATCTTTCATGACAGGGCCCACTCGGACAGGCAGTGTGACAAGACCTTTGGAAGATCTTTCCACTTCATCGTAAGCTTTTACATTAATCTTCTTCTTAGAATCCATAGTGAATTCTGACAAACCCAACTATTGTATGACATTGAAAGAAACAATATTTAACACTACACCATTGTCTATCAGGACTCGGCGGATGTGGGTGTGGTAGACTAGAACTTTGATGTGTAAAGCCAGATTATGTGGGTGAGCAATAGATATGCCATCTTCTGCAGAAGAGGAGAGAGATAGTGGAGATGAAACATGGTTGACCATAGCCTAGAATCAATCTGGATCAATGTCATTGGGAACACATGTTGTACATAGAGCCTCATCAAGAATCTCTCTATGCAAAGGGGATAACTGAAGCAACTCAAGGATAGATATCTGGGCTGGTGTCTTTAGAAAATGTTGGACAAGATCATAGCTGGGGGTGGCTAAAGGAGCTAGTTGTTTGGAAGGCAAAGCTTGCTTGGGATCTTGTGCAGTTTTAAGGACAATCTTGGCTTGCCCCCTAGTAACCACATTCAGTGTCTCACTTCAGGAAGATGAACTACCATGTGTTTGCAAGACCAACTTTGGCTTACCATGATTGGCTTTATTATCATCTTGAGATCTCACCATAAGAACACTCTCAATAGGCTCTACCATGTTGATCATAGGTGTATCAGAAGTATATGTATAGTTGATCTTAGCATGATGATTCTTCTTATGTGCTTGAGAGGCTTCCCCCTTATCATGCTTAGGTAGAGGATCTTTGAAAGCTGTGTGATCAGAATTTTTAGTTAAGCCATCAGTGGAGATTGTGTTGTTATCAATGAGATCCTGAATATCATCGTTAAGCTTAAAACAATTATCTGTCAGATGTCCCTTGTTTCTGTGATAATGGTAGTAATGATCCTCTCTCAACCAATCAGGCCTATTTAGTGGATCCCAGTTACCAGGTTTATTAGGAAGTGTCAGATATCCATTGTCAACCAAAGTCTTAAGGATCACATCCTAAGGTTCTGCCAACTTGGTATAGACTTGCTTTCGAAATGACTTCTTAGGCTTATCTACATATTGAGGTTTAGGAGCACTATGAGTGTTGGTAGCTTCTTGTTTTTTTTGCTGCATAGATAGCATTGGAGAGATTGAAAGCAGGCTCTTTAGCTTTAGGAGCATCAACAACCCCATCATTAACAACATACTTATTTTTATTCCAAGGTTTGTTCTTGTCTTTGCCATTGCCTTTAGCATCTTTATTAATAACAATATCCCCTTTTCTTATAGCTACATCCTCAATTCGATATGCACTTTCAACCATGTCATGGAAGGAGGAGAATAGTTGCTTCCTTAGATCATAAAATAGCTCAGGCACAAGTGTGTTGACGAAAATGTCAATCTTTTCTCTTTCAGGTAGTGGACAAGGATATCTGGAATACAATGACTTCCAATGTTGTAAATAAGTTGCAAATGGCTCACCTTGATATTGTCTTAGATTACCGAGATCTATCATGGTGACAGGTTGTTGGATGTTGTAAGAATAATGCTAGGTAAATCACTGAGCCAACTCATCAAAAGTCTTAAGAGGTGGTGTCAATTTCACAAACCATTCCAAAGCTTGGCCTCTTAAGCTTCGAGGGAATAATCATAGAAGAAATGTGTCTTCATGAAGGAAGTCCATGCTAAGAGCATAAAAGTGATGCACATGGTCATGGGGGTCACCATTTCCATCATACTTGTCATATTTGGGAACCTCAATATCCCTAGGAAACGGGACCATGTATAGACTTTTATCAAAAGGAAGAGCACAAATTGATTCTACAAAAGAGACCTTTGGAGGCTCTCTATCTATTTCCATTTGGGTAAGGCGTTGATTTGTCTGACGTAGTTCTTCCTGAAGGACTTCCAATTTAGTTGGTACTCTTTGTTGGACAATTTTTTTGACATCATAGCTGGGAGGAAGCTTGTATCCTCTAGAAGTCATATATTGAAAATATTGGTCGCCATTACGCTCTAAAAGCTTATGCATCATTCGTTGGGAGACCACATCTTGTTCAAATCTCATAAGATCCTCACTAGAAATGTCATCATCAGCCTCTGCCTCATGTTGAGAGGGAGGAGGTCTAGGAGGTGAAGAAGGCATACCAAAAGTGGGTCTTGGAGGAGATCTTGGTGGCGTGTTGTTGCCATTGTTTCCATTGATAAAAAGAGGTCTATGCTCATGATTGCTAGTCTCAGGTTTCTCATGAAATGTCTCTCTATAAGCCATGCACCTAGCAGCATCCATCCTTTGTTGATTGTGTTCTTTGTCTAAATGTGCTTGGTTATCTTTATGCTCAAAATGTTCTTGCAAGTGTTGAAATTTTTCTTGTTCAGTCAAAGTGAGTGAGACACCATCTGTGTTTTTGGGGGTCTTGAATGCGGAAAAGAGGAAATCTCCTTTGTACCATGGGGTAGCCTTAGAATCCTCAGATTGGTTAGAACTAGAACTGTTGTTGCTAATGGGCACTCTTGAGCATCTAGTTGGAGAAGGTAACTGTGTATAATTGAATGGAGGATGACTCTCCTACTCAAATTGAGACTGATTTGTAACCGGCATGAAAAGAGATGTTGGTTGACTAATAGAACGAGACAAAGTTTCTCAGATTTGAGATAAGCAAAGCTAATAAAGATCACTTGTCAAAGCAGAACAATAGAGAGATGTCTCTTCAAAAGTTCTCAAGCACTTACAGCAATCAATTGACTAAAGCTAAGCAGTGAGCAAGAAGCTCAATAAGCAAGTAGCTAGAGACGTAACCGTGATGTGACAAGTGATCAAGAGTAGCATTTGTTAAGCTCAAATCCAATAGTTTTAGCTCATTTGTTTCAGTCTAGAACAAGTCTGAGCATGCAGATAACAGACCAGCTTCAGGTAAGACACTCTATGATAGGTTAAAATGCAAGTTGAGTAGCTCCGGATTGCAACAGCAACAAGACAGCAAAAAGGTTCTAGGCGACACTTCCCAGGTAGACAAGGCAACAGTTTATAGCGAGGTGACACTTTTCCCTAAGCCAAGCGATAGTTTCTAGTAAGCGGGGTGACAGTCTTGCAGGGGCGAACTATTGCATGATGATTCTCAGAACAAGATGCAACACTGTTCCAGGGTCGTATGACTCTATGACCAGTGAACATAAAAATCTCAGTTTTGAAGTGTTTTAAAAGATCAAGTAAGTATATCAACAAATTTTTATCATGGATCAAGCACATAAGGTAGCAATCAAGGAGTTCAAGCAAGCAATTGTCTTCAAACAATGAGCAAGGGGCAAAGCAACCTTGCACATGAACAAGAATAGTGACTTAGTATTTCTACTCCTTAAAGATTCTACTTGTGTATGTTCTTAAAAATATTTTAGCAGGCACTTAGAACATAACAACATCCTATCAAGCTATCTATAGGGATATACATAGCTTTGCTAAAGGGAGTCCTCGATATACGCAAGGTATGTGAGGCCCAAATTCATAGATGAGAAGAATCTGAAATCACACAGCCGGGAGGAGATGGTAACCCAAATCTCCTCCACTTCTCAAAGGTATAAAGTTCTTTGAGGCTTAGCCAAGAGTGATATCAAACTCAATTCCCAAGAGAGGTGTATTTTGATTCACCACCCGCTATTTATACTCTGCTAGAACACAAGAGTTAAGGTCATCCCTTGAGGTGGTGTGTCCCCAAGTAGACCTTCTAGAAATAAAAGGTAAGCAATTCACTATCAAAAGTATTTAAAGCACTAAAGGTGGAACACTTAACTCTTCAAGTAAATGTGAAGTGAGTCCAAAAGTGGAACATTTAACTCTTCAAGTGAATGTGAAGTAAATCCACAAGGTGGAACATTTAACTCCTCACACAAACTCAAAGTGAGACCAAAAGTGGAACATTTAACTCCTCACACAAGCTCAAAGTGAGTCCACACCTTAGAAAAATAACGAGATCAAGAAAGCATAAAAAGGGGGGAAACTTTGTGGAACACTTAACACTCTTTTCAAGTAGACCCCTCCCCTGTATATGAATGCTAAGATTGCATCCAAAGGGCAGAAATGAGGGGTGATTAGAATAAGCGAGTCCAACAACCCAATTTAGCTAACAAGATCAATCAAAAGTACTCCAAAGTTGCTTATCAATACTACCCACAAATGAAAAAGGGTTGAACAATGGAATATTTAACTTTCCAATTAAACATAAAGTGAGTCCACAAAGTGGTGCATTTAACTCCCTATGTAAACAAGGAATGAATCCATGCCCTCAATCACTCAATGAGATATTTGATATTGGAACCAAGAATTACTTAAGGTTTAAACACAAGCATTCACTTACACAAACTTGTATGAAAGAAAATTTATGTCCATTCATTTTCCATTAAGAGCATCAATTAAAATGTGTTCTATGAAAGCATGTAAACACTCAAGCCAAACACATGAGAGATTTATTTTTAATCCCAAAATCCAAATGTTGTAGAGATGTAACAAAATACCTCAAGTCCAATGCAACGTGCTTAGTAAATTTTACCTTTTTTTGTTTGTTTTAAGCATTTTCCATGAAAGCAAGCCATGAACCTCAAATGAACAAGACAAGAAAACAAGAAAACAAGATATGCAATGTATATCCAACTTATGCAAACCCTAAGATGGTTAGATATGAAAATCAATTTTTAGGAGCAATGATAACCAGAAAATAATCCAAATGATAACTCATATCATGCATTGAACAATGAAAAATAAGTGCATACCCATTACAAAATTTTATTTTTTTGCATTTGACCTAGTCAACAAGATCTGACTTATACCACATGAATTCGGACCCTAAACCCAAAATGCAGAAAAGAGACATCTATCAAAAAGCAGAGAGATTTCCAAAAATGTCAAAATTTTAATAAGATCTTTTCATTTGTGCCCTAGAGAGCCACTTTCCCAAAATAGACTAGTTTTTATAAATCGACCAAATGAGCTATGATATGACCTCTAAATTAAAAACACAATGAATGGACCCCCTGTATAATTTCAAGACCTTTCCAAAAATGTAAAATTTTTGGAAAAATATGCTGATATGCTCCAGAAATTGATTTTTTATGAAAAATAAAGAAAAAATCATAAAAAATACAAATTACCTCCAAAAAATTTGAATTTTTACTAAAGCTTCTCTGATATGTCACCAACCTGAAAAAAAAAATTCAGACCAAAACACCAAGCGGTTTGAGAGATATGATCAAATCTTTCAAATCTAGGGTTTTCCATCTCCAAACAAATCTGCACAAGGGTTAGCTCCAAAAATAATCAAAACCAACATGCAAGAGGTGGGTTGCCCCACGATGGGTGCCAAAAATGTATGGTGAAAATGTGACCACACTTCTATGAATCATTACATTCAAGAACACTCAAGAATGAGGTCTCAAAAATTGATCCATAGCTCCCTAGGCATGGAGTGCAAGGGTTTTAAGAATGCTCTCAGCTAGAGCTATTAAGCCAATAACCTTGCTAGTAAACCATGCAATGGGAGATTCAATGAAGACAAGGGTAAGAATGCCAATATCCTCAAGAATCAAGAATGAAATGCAATGCAAGCTAGATTAAGATGAATATACAAGCTAAGCTATGAAAATGAAAGAACAAGTATTACAAAGCCTCCTAGTTAAACTAGATGAATTAATCTAAAGCATAAAAGAAATCTAAGCTAAGAATGCCATGATAATGCAAGAAATGAAAACTATGATAACATGTAGATGCAAAAACTAAGAATGCTCCAAATCTTCAAAAGCTCCAAATGTACCTAGAAAACTTGCAGCATAACATTAGCATAAAAAGTTGGGGGATGCAAAATGAGGAAGAGAGCTCTCCTTTTAAAGGAAATGAGGAGGAATGGACCATGGAGATTAAGAGGCAAAAGATTTAATCAAGGGTGGAGCTTGAAAGAGGAGCAATCCATGTGCACAAATATCCTCCAATGAGAAAATAAGAGTTGACTTTTGTGTCCATATGAGACAAAAAGTGTTTTTTCTATTTTTATAAAATAAGAATAATGCTTTATTTGTGCAACTTAAGATAAGAGGAAAAGTGGGGGTTTTTATTTATTAAAAGGGGAGGAAATATTCATTTTAAATAAATAAAAATTTAGGATAAAATGGTTAGCCCATAGAAGATAATCAAATTAATGATAGAGCTAGGATTTGATCAAAAATTAGCAATTTATGATTTAGCAAAAGGGGCTAATAGTCTAGATGACCATTTTTGGGTGTATACACATTGAAGATCAAGGATTCAAGCATTCAAGCCTTCGATGAGATTTGGTTCAAGCATTCAAGATTCATCAGTCAAACCCTAGATCTATCCATCATGGTGGTGTGATCTTCCTTCAAGATCGTTTTTTTATCTTCAAGATCCATTCATTCTTCCCTCAAGGTGGATTCCAAGCATACAATCATGGAGGTTTAGATTTACATTTGTTAGTGTTGACTCCAAGCTTTCATATTAACATACTTGATTATATTTCAAATACAATTACATATCTATTGAATATCATAGCTTCGTTGTTAGATCTACTTCTACTACTTGCTAGCATTCTCTATTTCAATTGCATTATTAAGGTTGATTCCAAACTAGGGTTTGACCAAGGAAAACCCCTCCCCCAACAAACAAAACCATTTTTCTTGCATGTACAGGTGCGGGATAGTGAATTGGAGCTTAGATCTGGATACCCTTTTCGGTGAACTTCTGAGATCCATGAAAAAAGTCAAAGATGACCTTCAAAATCTCGAGGTAGTCTTTGACCTTTTATCGGGGTCAAAGACTACATGCTTCCAAAAAGACAAAAATCTTCTGGGTTTTCTCCATCTCAGCATTTCCAGTCTGAAATAGGTTGCAGAATTTCCTGAAACTGCACACAAACATCATAAATTAACATTTTCCAGATCTACCCTATTTTGAGGTTAGTATTTTCCTTCCATCTATTTCAGATTTCAAGCATATACTTTTCATAATAGAATATAAGGTTTTCTCCTTCATTCATATTCTCCATAGATTGATTCAATTGTGTATTAACCTTTTGGTTGATCAATTTGGATCTCTCCCTTGGGAATTTGGATTTAGTAGTAGATCTTATATTCCCCCTATTATATCACTCTATTCATTATACACACACATATACTATTTTATCCTTTACACCTTCAAAACCTAACTTTATCAAATAACATTTTCTATTTTAAAACTATCAATAAAATGAAATTAACTTCATTTCATTTGTTTCTCATAAAATGATATGTCATTATCTCGATGTTGTAAGAACATGAGAAACATCAAGAATATGCATCATAATCTCATTCATAATATTCATAACTTCCCAATAAAGATGGGAGTTACATTTTCCTATTTTCCACCAAAAGCACCTGAATTAGAAAAATAGTTTTTGTGTGCTATGGCCATCCATTCCTCAGCCCCTACTTTTTAGGAATATTGAAATAAGTTTGGAAATCCTTAGCCTCCAAAAATGCAAGGCCTCTCTTTTTCTTTTTTGGGCATTTTGGCATTTATTACATTGAAATTGTCAATTTTTGTACAATTTACATAATGCCATTTTGACCATTGAATATAAATTTGAGCATATATGAAATTTGAACAAAATGTCATCAAATGCTTCCCCCAAAAATGAAAATCAACCAAAATCAACTTCACTCCAAAATTACAAAAAAATGCAAAAAATCAAAATGACATCTTTTTGGTTGATGCAGGATTGCGAACCTTCCATGGATGCTCCTACATCAAGCTAGCTATTGTATCCAATCCCACCATCTGATCTTGTATATGAAATCATTTTTAAATCAATTACTATTCAATAATAAAATTTAATAGAAAACAATTCCTTATGATTTTTACTCATTTAACAGTAATTGAATTTTACAAAAAAAAAATAAAATTATAAGAAATTTTGGTACTTTTTAAGCTATTGAGTTTTTGCCAAGTTCTCACCAAGTCAAAAAAATTTGGACTTGTCGAGTACTCTTTGACTGCAAGTATATGATCTATGTAACATACATAGATCAACTTGGCCAAATAATATACTTGCATAGTTGGTCGAGTTCTCAACCAAAAAATTGCAAATAATTGACAAAGAATACCAACTGATAACAAACCTAAACGACTCTTCACACTTTTGAAAACCAAATGACTGAACGACATGATCAAAGGTCTTAATGATTTTTACTTTTACAACCAATATAATTAAAGTGCAGGTCATTTCCAACTGTATCATATCCACCCTATCCACTAATCTTAAGTCCTCTTCCAACTTCTACTATAGTCACTCGCCCACCAAAACTTGATTCCTTTGCAAATTTAGGCTGCCATCGGCAACAAAACCTATCCAATTATTGTTATCCACAAACTAAATGACAAAATGAGAGAATCAAAGCTCTTAATTACCTCATATTTGTCAAGCACGCAATTAAACGATATGTCAATTCCAACTGTACCAAAAATCCTCTTGCAAGTGTCATTTACGTCAACTTATGAGCAATTTACTACCACCAAAATGCCAAAATCAAATACAAAGCTCTTTTCAGTGAAACAAAAATGACATCTTCTTAGCACGAGACAACTATTCAACAACCCAACGATAAATTTCTGATGTAAGAGAACTTTTCAATGCAAAACTCCACATAATCCTGTCAATCTCCCATGGCCGAAAAGTTGTCCAATTCTGATTATTAAAATTGGACAACTTTCCAATGGCACGAGCCAACATTCTAGAAACAAAAGTTGAAACTAATAGCCTATTGACTAAAAAACAAGTATAATCAGTTTATGTGAAACACACTTCCTAGTTTCACCACGTCAATTAGATTTATATGAGTTAAAAAATTGAGAGGCAAATGGGAGTTCCAAAAAAATAATTGACATTATACTTATACAACACAAATGATAGTAAGAAATAGTTTTTATTGATTTGTATATTGTTTACTTAATCCAATATAAAAAAGAAATGATTTTTGTTTGTTAGATGATGTACGGTTAGCTTTATTCCTTAGAAGTGCTCATGTCAGCCAATGACACAGTGCAACACAGGAAATCCCAAGAATGGATATCCAAATCTACACTAGCAACAATAATACAACAGAAATACCACAAGATAATGGTCAAATAGAATTTTATTCAACATGCCTGGTTGTAAGGCCTTCCGGATTAGGGCCAAATACAAACAATTACAATAGTAATTTTGCAATCTCCTAGCTAGTCCATCTCTTTGACACATCAGCAACTGGAAGACACACTAAGCCAGATCTAAACTTGAGCTCGCAAGCCACCAAGTAATATCCTTGTCTCCAAGCATGCAAACCACTAGCTCTGCTATTACAAATATCAGACAAACAATCTGATCTTCCAGATCTCATAGGATCCACTTACTATACTTTTCCAATCTCTTCACTTACTCCCTTTTTATTGACCCCCTAAAAACTACCCAAACCTTCCTTAAATACATTTCTTCAACCGCAAGTCAGCTGGAAGAAATAATTAACTCCTAAGCCAAGTTGGCTTCTGTAACAAACAAATATTAAATGCAACAACAGTCAGCTCTCATATAGACTTACAAATAATTAATTCTCTATGTAAGCCTCCAGATCCACATAGGAGAATGCAACACAAGATACCAACATTAAATGCACCATTCTCTATGTCAGCCTCTAAATCCACATAGGAGAATGCAACACAAGCTACCAACATTAAATACACCAAGTCGGCCAACCAAAACTCCAAGAACTTCAGTCGGTAAGCCAAAACTACCAAGCGCCAGTAAAACAACCAAGCCAGCTCGGTATCACCAAGAAAGCATGTCGACCGAGCTCCACAAGCATCATCAAGTACCAGTTCTACCAAGCACCAGAAGTTTACCGAGTTCCCTTCAGCGATCGAGCCCTTCAATAATCGAGCTCCTCAGTCAAAGCCACAACTGAGTAACACAGATCCACTTCAATACACCACCATGCAGGATTGCCAACTACCCTAGGATGCTCCTGCATCAGACACCCCAAGTTCAAAAATATGTTCTCAAATGCTGGAAGAACATATTTTGGGATTCAGCACATAAACCCCGAACTATTTCTTGACATACAGGTCCTTCACATTTTCACCTTGCATACTCTTCCACTTCTGCTTTCTCTATCTTTTTAAGTCTTTCCTCGACAATCCACAGGTCAATTCTCGATATTGATCATTAATCCTTTCAAAATCCTTCAACTCATCTCGGCTCCCAAAGCTCAGGTTCCTCCTACCAAGTGTTGTATCTAGAAAAGGCATTAGGGAAAACTTCCTATCATTCTTCTCACAGTAAACACATTCTTGACATAGTCATGCACAACCCTGTAATCATATTGTCAAGGTCTATCGAGTAATATGTGATAACTACTCATTTCCACAATGTCACACAACACTTGATTCTTATACTGGCCAATCTAAAAATCAACAAGTCATTTCTCCCTCACTTCCAGAGCATGAACATCTTGCAACCAGCCAATCCTATAAGGATAAGGATGTCTCACTCTCTTCAAACCAAGCTTTTGACCCATATCCTCAACTACAAGGTTATTAGTACTACCACTATCCACAATCACATTACAAATTTTACCTCTTGACTTGCATCGAGTTTTGAAAAAATTACTCCTTTGACAAGGTTCCACCTTAGTACTAAATAATGTTCTTCGAACCATCAAGTTTTATGACTCTACCTTCGATTCATTTAGTATGTTCTCATTCACTATAGCATTCCTGCTATTACCGAGCTTCTTATGCGAACATTCAAAAGATCGGTATCCTTCTTCATCATAATTATAACAAGTACCCTTAAAGATAACTCTACCTGACCTCTTCCTTGGCTAAACAGGTTTCAGTTCATCTTCAACAGTCGGTTTATCCTTCACTGAGTGATCAAGCTTCTCCTTCCCTCAGGAATTACCATGTTGTCTCCTCTTTAACTTATCTTCTGCCTTCAGAACATATTGATAAGCATCCTCAACCGAATCAATCTTTAGCATACCAAGCTCATCCTGAATATTGAATCTCAAACCATTCACATACTAAGCTACCTTTTCCTTACCAAGTTCTCTATGTCCAGACTAAATAGTCAACTTATAGAACTCCTCGGTATAGTCTTCCATAGTCAAATCTTTTTGCTTCAAATTTTGCAAATTCTTAAACAACTCAAGTTCATAGTCAGCGGGTATGAACTTAGCTTTCAAATTATCCACCATCAACCTCCATTGATTGATCTTCACTTCACCTTCATCTTCTCTTTCTCTCTGCAATTCTTTCCACCAAAGAGCAGCATGTCCTTTCAACTTAGTCTGTGCCAATATTACTCTACGAGGATCTTCAATTTCTTCATGCTCAAAGAAGTCTTCTAACTCACCAATCCAATCAGTCGAATCCGTAGGTCTCAGAGTACCTAAGAAATTAGAAACTTCCATTCGGTAACTAGTACTTAACCGAGCTCCAGATCTATGCAACTGACTGGTTCTGTCTTCACAAGATCTATCCCTCCGATCAATTATGTCATCTCCACTAGATCCAGTAGCTTCAAAGTCTTCAATAGATTCTTCATAGCCATCTTCAGTACCAAGATCCCTCGGTATACCAGCAATAGCCCTAATGATCTCAACAATCATGTCATTCTTCATCAATTCCATCTCATATCTGAAATCTACTTTAACCTTCTTTGTAATCTTCGATTCTACAACATCATAGAGAACTGCAATTGCCCTAGGGTCCAATTTTCTTGGAGGCATCCTCAAGATCTTAAAAAATCCAAGGCAATAAATCACCAACCCAAGGTCCTGGTATAAATTGCCTCAACTCGGCGATCTGTCCACACACTCAAGAACTTCAAGCTTTGATACCACCTGACGCAGTGCAACTCGGGAAATCCCAAGAATGGATATCCAAATCTACACTAGCAATAAAAATACAGCGGAAATACCACAAGATAATTCTCAAATATAATTTTATTCAACATGCCCAGTTGTAAGGCCTTCCGGGTTAGGGACAAATACAAATAATTACAACAGTAATTCTACAATCTCCTAGCTAGTCCAGCTTTGTGACACATCAGCAACTAGAAGACACACTAAGACAGATCTAACCTTGAGCTCACAAGCCACCAAGTAATCTCCTTGTCTCCAAGCATGCAAACCACTAGCTCTGCTATTACAAATATTAGACAAACAATCTATTCTTCAAGATCTCACAGGATCCACTTACTATCCTTTTCCAATCTCTTCACTTATTCCATTTTTACTGACCCCCTAAACAACTACCCAAACCTTCCTTAAATACATTTCTTCAACCACAAGTCGGTTGGAAGAAACAATTAACTCCTAAGCCAAGTCAGGTTCTATAACAAACAAATATTAAATGCAACAACAGTCGGCTCTCAAATAGCTTTACAAACAATTAATTCTCTATGTCGGCCTCTAGATCCACATAGGAGAATACAACACAAGCTACCAACATTAAATACACCAAGTCGGCTAGCCAAAACTCCAAGAACTCCAGTTGGTAAGCTAAAACTACCGAGCGCCAGTAAAATAATCGAGCCAGCTAGGCATCACCAAGCAAGCACGTTGACTGAGCTCCACAAGCTAGGCTAAATAGCTAAGTATTTGTACCGGCCAGTGCCGTAGATAGTCTATGTACTCCTTCGTACTCCTCTGCCATTTCCAGTTGCACACATCTGACAAAGGAATGCAAGAACGTGTAAACAACAAACTAAAAGAAATATCTTACCAAGGGGGACACTTAGTTTTTTTTTTCAAACTTTCTTTATAAATTTATCATTTTTTTTCTTTGCAAACTTTATTTATAAATTTTACGGTTGTAAAAATTCTCTCTAAATTTTATAATTTTAATATTCCATTATAATTTATAATTAATTATATTATTAAATTTTTATTTAGTTATTTTTAAAATTAATTATTAATATATTATTTATTATTTTAAAATTTTATTAATATATTTATTTTAGTATTATTGATTTGTATTTTTCTTTTCAAAAAATTAAAAGACTTTTAATTTTTAATATTAATCTAGAATTTAATATTTATTATCTTGCTTTAATATTATTGATTTATATTTTTCATATTACAATTAACTCGTAAATTTATATTCAATTGATTATTTTATTGGACATAAACAACATTAAAAAATTTGGCCTTCTAAAAATGACATTAGAAAATTAGAAGCCTTTTAAACAAGTTATCCATTTTTCTTTAAATTTTAAAATTTTAAGGATAGATAGGTAGGGTTTGAATCAAGGTCACCTAGAGTTCAAATTATGAATGCAATTATAAATTCTAAGCCTAACAATTATATAACCTTAATTAAGCTCTATCTTGAAGTTGAACCTAATCCTAAACCAAACCTGATCTTAACCTTAACATTAACTTTAATCCTAATTGAACACTAACCCTAATCAAACCATATCTTGATTATGAACCATAATTCTAACATAACTGTAATGCACCACATTTATAAAATATAAATATTCAAATCTCAAAACACTTCCTAACTTAATTAATTAAATCAAATAATACACACAAGCAAATCCACTTGACTCCCAAAACTCAAAAAATGACTAACTCTATATCAAACATACTTCAAGGAAGGGCTCACGAATACATGTCACCCTGATGAATTCGGATGGGTAGAAATTGATACTTGCCCAATCTTTAGGAGAATCAATGGGTAGGTTTAGGATTTGAATATGTATGTTATCTCCCCTCTCTTACCATTGAGATTTTATGATAAGGCACACTCATCTTGACAATTCAGAGAAGTCGATGCCTAGTAACTGCGAACCTGCATAAAAGACAAGCATGTATGTATACATGTATAATATAAACAAGCAATGGTAGGGATCAGCCGATCGTGTGGATCTCGCAAATAAATAACTACGACTCTGTCCCTCAACCACATCAAGCACATCAAACAGAAATGTAAAACATACACATCGATCATACACATGCAAGTATGGGGTCAGTAAAACTATAAGCATCAATGATATCCTAACATAGAATTCATCATCCTAAAATAACCCTAACATATAGAAAATCAGACTATGGGAGGGGCATTACAATAACATTAAACCCTAAACCAAACCCAAGCTTAACATTATCCTGAATTTAAATTTAATTAAACCTAATCTTTGTCAAAGCTAAACAAATCACAAACAAAAAGAAATCAATTATATTAAACATTTTTTCACATAATCAAATCCTAATCAAAATATTTCACTAACCCAAAACCTAATCCTAACCATGATGTCAACCCTAACCTTAACGTTAAACCCTAATTATAACTATAATCATAATCCTAACCCTAACCCTAACCATACCATAATTATTAATTTAATTTATTAATTTTTAAGTAAGAATTAAAATTTAAAGAGAAATGAATAACTTGTTTAAAAGGCTTCTAATTTTCTAAAGCTAATTTTTACTATCTTATTCAAAAGACTTTTATTGAAAGTCAATTTTTCAATGTTGTTTATGTCCAATAAAATAATCAATTAAATATAAAATTTGAATTAATTCTAATATGAAAAATATAAATCAATAAATCAATAATATTAAAACAAATGAGATAAATTTATATCAAAGTTATTATATTAATAATGTTTTAAAATTAATAATTAATATATTAATAATTAATTAGAAAGAATAACTAATTTAAAATTTAATAATATAATTAATTATAAATTCTAATAGAATATCATTATTATAAAATTTAGAAAGATTATTTTTACAACCATAAAAATAAAGAAAGTTTGAAAAAAAAAAAAAAAAACCCGTAAAATTTTGAAGAAATTTTGAAAAAACAATTAAGTGTCCCCTTGATATGACAGGACGAGTACAATTATTCCGCTATGTGCCGAGTCAGAGCAGCCGGGTCTTTCACGTCAACATAGTGCCTTTCAATTCTTTTGTTTATGTATAACAAAGTCTAGGCTGTAACAGTCGAGATATCTCATTGTCGTCTCATACACGAAAATTGCACAGCTTTACTCTATTTTCTTCTTCATTACCCACAAAGTAAACAGTCTGAAAGAAAAACTGCAGGCCAATTGTCCACGCTTTTGTTTGGCGTGCGAGACCAGTCATTGACTTGACCAGAGTAGATTATAATAGTGGGTCAAGATACATGATATGAAGCATGGATCTACACAGAGTGCACGCAAAAGATAAGTTTGGAAAATGAGAGGACAGTTAGCATGCAACCTTTCTCTCCGAAAGGGTGAATATTCAAGTAACGACAATAAGAGAAGGATCAAAGTCAGGCAAATATTGATAGAAACGTGCACCATTCACTTCATTCATCAAATTTAATTTGATCTCATTCATCAAATTTAATTTGATTTCATCTATTTGTTTTAATTTGATTTCATATTAATTAGAAATTTCCAAACTAAGCTTGACTTCACTGAGCGCCACAAATGTAAAGTTGTGGAAATTTTGAATGGAGGATATTTCTTTCCTCTTTCGCCTAGAGGGAAAACAATTATAAATCAGCTTTATTTACCATTATTTTCATACAGAGAGAGGGCAAGTTATTTGAAGGAAGAGCAGACAAGTGTTGTGCAATCTGCAATGAAGATGGTGATGATGATGATGTTGTTGTTAGTAATCCTGATGAAAGGAATGCCCTGTTCATCTGCATGTCATGCAGATGAGAGGAATTCACTCTTAGATCTGAAAAAGGGCCTCAACTTCACTTCTTCTCATTACACGCTGCAATCATGGAAGGGATTTAACTGCTGCGAATGGGAAGGAGTGACCTGCCACCCAATCACTGTCCACATCATTTCCTTAGATCTCAGTCCAAATACCCTTAGTGCCATTCATGTCAATTCCCACAGGCCATTCATGTTATGGACGGAACTTCGTGAAGGACTATTCCAACTGCGGCATCTCCAGCGCTTGAACTTGACTGCGAATGCCTTCTTCCCTTCTCTTGCCATCCCTTCACAGTTCTACAAGCTCAGCAATTTGAGGTATTTAAGCTTGTCCAACTCTAACTTTATTGGCCAAGTTCCAAATGAGATCGGTAATCTGTCCAGCTTAAAATATCTTGATTTGTCTAATAATAATTTGAATGGTACAATGTCAACATCTTTAGTCAAAACTTGTATATCTTGATTTCAGTTCTAATATTTTGAGCGGCACCATTCCAATAAGTTTGGGTAAGCTTTCAAAGCTTGCACATTTTGATTTGGGAGAGAACGTTTTCAATGGCACCATTTCAACATTTTTGGGTAAGCTGTCAAAGCTCACATATCTTGATCTGAGTTTTAACTCTTTGAGTGGTACCATCCCAACATCTTTGGGTAAGTTGTCAAAACTCACATACCTTGATCTCAAAATGAACAGTTTGAGGGGTACCATCCCAACATATTTGAGTAAGTTGTCAAAACTCAGACATCTTAATCTCAGATTTAACTATCTCAGTGGCATCATCCCAACATCTCTAGGTAAGCTGTCAAAGCTCACATATCTTAATATCAATACGAACTCTTTGACTGGTGCCATCCCAACATCTTTGACTAAGTTGTCAAAGCTCACATTTCTTGACATGTATTATAACTACTTGACTGATACAATCCCAAAAAATTTGGGCAATCTTTCCAAACTCACATATCTTGGCTTGGGGGATTCTTTGAGTGGCACCATCCCAACATCTTTGGGCAAGTTGTCAAAACTCACATATCTTGAGTTGGGATCTAACTCTTTGAATGGTACAATACCAACCTGCTTGGGCAACCTCTCCAAACTCACACATCTTGCCCCATACGGAGGCTCTTTGAGTGGCACCATCCCAACATCTTTGGGTGAGCTATCAAAGCTCACATATCTTGAGTTGAGTTTCAACTCTTTGAGTGGCCACATCCCAACATCTTTGGGTAAGTTGTCAAAACTCACACATCTTGGCTTGAGTTATAACTCTTTGAATGGTACAATCCCAACCTCCTTAGGGAACCTCACCAGACTCACATACCTTGATCTTAGCCGCAACCAACTAAGCGGAGCATATGCACTTTCCTTTTTTGATAAAATCCCCAATATTCAAGAATTATATCTTTCAGGGAATATGTTGACTGTAAAAGTTAATGCCACTTATATTCCCAATTTTCAACTTGAATACATACAATTTGGATCTTGTAATATACAAGGGGATTTTCCAACTTTCATTTCAACTCAATACTCTTTAACGTCACTAGATTTGTCTCAAAACTCTCTTAGTGTAAATATTCCTGATTGGCTATGGGATTCTATGCAATTTTCTTATCTCAACCTATCTTGTAACCAATTTGTAGGTATTTTACCGTTGAAGATGTTAAATTTTAAACACAATTATTATCAAGGCTCAATTATTGATTTTCATAACAATAAGTTACAAGGAAATATTCCCCTTCTACAAAATGTCGGCTTCTTAGATCTTTCAGAGAATCTATTTCATGGAGCCATTCCAACATGATTTGGTAAAATTGGACAAGGTCTAAATTTTTTGTCACTAGAGAAAAATAATTTAAGTGGTGTCATTCCACATTCTATCTGTGAGTCAAATAATTTGGAATTTTTAGACTTGTCAAATAATAGGCTTAGAGGTAAGATTCCCTCAAGTTTAAACCAATGCTCTATGTTGTCCATGTTAAATCTAGAAAAGAATGATCTCAAGGGCACAATTCCAAATATATTTGGGATTATGACTAGACTACAAACTTTGAAACTAGGTTTCAATGGGCTAAATGGGAACATACCATCATCCCTTAGAAATTGTAGTTATTTGGAAATCCTAGATTTGAGGAATAACAATATTCATGGGGGTATTTCTACTTGGATTGAAAGCTTGCAAAGGCTTCACATACTAATATTGAAATCAAACAGATTTGTTGGCCAAATACCCTCAGAATTATCAAAACTACAAAATCTTCAGATATTGGATCTGTCAAGCAACAAATTTTCAGGCATTATTCCAAGTGGCTTTATGAACTCGAGTGCAATGGCAAATCAGACAGAAAATGCAGAAACTCTTGAATTAAATATGACAAATAGTTATGGGATTTATGATAGCATAATCATTAGAAACAAAGGACAAGACCTGGAGTATACAAGAATATTGAGATTAGTAAAATGCCTTGATCTATCAGACAACAATTTAACAGGTAAAATACCTTGGGATATTGAATCTCTCAAAGGATTGATAATTCTCAATATTTCGAGAAACCATTCCAGTGGTGAGATTCCAAAATCCTTGGGAAGCTTGGTACAGCTGGAATCACGTGATCTTTCCATAAATGAATTAACTGGGATGTTTCTAGTTGAGCTGATGAATCTTACATATTTGAGCTACTTTGATGTTTCTCATAAGAACCTATCAAGAGTGATACCACAAGGAGGACAAATGATGACATTTAATGCCTCATCATTTTCTAACAATTTAGATCTATGTGGCCTGCAAATCAATGTGTCATGCTCAAGAAATCAGCATAGTTCTTCCAATGATGAAGAAGAAAATGAAGAAATGTTGGAAGAGGATATATGGTGGGATGTGGGAATAGGAATCGCCAATGCACTGGGGTTTTCAGTTCTGATTTGGGTGTTGTGTTTCAGCAAATTTTGGAATGCAAAATGTTTAAGAGTAATGGATGATATTATTGACTGTTTTTCCCAAACATTCAGAAAAAGATTTTATAATACGATATAATGATTTTCTTCTAGTAAGTGTAATTCACAAATTTTATTTTTGCTGTTAATGATTTTTCAAGTAAATTGCAAATTTTCTGTAGATTGATAATGCTTTGGTAGAATAGCTTAAAACTACGTTGTACAGGTGATAAAGCTAATCTTTATGTGTATTCTGCCCAGGTTCCAACTGCAAGTCTACAATATCATGTTGTATATAAATATCACAAGTGGAGGATGTTTTGAAAATAGAAAAGTACACAACAAATTCAATCATATTTTTCTACCATCATCAGTTCTGTGACTATTAAGTTTCAGAATTACATAGGTACGGAGAACAAACTCAACTAGCCGGGATAGAAATAAAAATTGAAATTTCTCATTCAATCTACGTGTTACTTAATTCTGATTTTTCTGTCTTCTAGACACTTTGATTGTATGTCTTTTGTGATTGAAAATGTTTACCCCTCCTTTAATTAAAAAAGAAAAAAATTCTGATTTTTCATTTAAAAAAATTCAAATTTCTCATTCAACCTACATGTTACTTAATTATAATTTTTCATTGTGTTTCTCCATTACCATATTGATTCCACATAAGGATTACATGAATTGATGAAATTGAAATAGTCAAATTAATTGTGTTTCTCCATTACCATATTGATTCCACACAATGATTCCACTAAAAGTTTAGATAAGCTTTTCATGAAATTTCTAACATTTGATAAACATTATTACTAGTTCTGACCTGTTCTGTTCAGTCAATACATTACAATTATATCTCTCCTTGATGTTGCGTCACTAATTGCAGGACAATGAGTGGAGTTGAAAGAATAAATTATTGAAATTGAAGGATAAATTTCTCATGTGCTTTGAAGACTCTGTTTATCATCCAGTTCAGGGAGCGCTACAGTTCAACCAGAGGTGTGCTTTATTCAAATTTCTCAAATTTTTAGCAAAATTTAAGTGGAGTTTTGGAAAATCATGTATTTGTATATGGTACCATAGGCGCTCTACCAGAAATACATGGTACTCACCTTGCATTGGATAATTACTTATTGTGGTTTTGGTTAACAAGAAATTGGAAGGTGATATGTTGCTTAACAAGGGCTTTCTATGGATGTGCAACGAAGGCAGCTTATAATTGACAATTTAGTTCAAAGTTTCTGAGGCATGAATTAGAGAAAACGTATGTTATCCTTTCCACATTATCATTTGATTGTTAGGAATTCAAATGAGGTTGTCTTGAAAGTGGAAAATATGCAACTAATAAATTGAAGTCAAACACAAAGTTTAAAGAAATAATTAACTTTCTTTGCAAACATTTTTTGTGGACAATCGTAGCATCTCTGATTTGTTGCGAGTGTATTTTCTATGTTGTAACTATTTGATATCTTTAACTGGCAAATTTTGCTGAAAAATTAAAAATAGGTCTTTGTTGAATGCTTAACTTTGCGTGGCCAAGAAAGCAGTTTCTGTGGGGAAAGCACAAAATTCATTTCAGAGCTGATTTGAATTTTGAACATAATTATTATGAAGGTTCAATTATTGATTTGCATAACAATAAGTTACAAGGAAATATTCCCCTTCCTCTATAAAATGTGGGCTTCTTAGATGTTTCAAAGAATCTATTTGATGGAGCCATTCCAACAGGAATTGGTAAAATTGGACAAGGTCTAGAATTTTTGTCATTAGTGAAAAACAATTTGAATGGTGTCATTCCACATTCTATCTACGAGTCAAATAATTTGGAAGTTTTAGACTTGTCAAATAATAGGCTTAGAGGTAAGATTCCCTCAAGTTTATACCAATGCTCTATATTGTCCATGTTAAATCTAGAAAAGAATGATCTCAAGGACACAATTTCAAATATATTTGGGACTATGACTAGACTACAAACTTTGAAACTAGGTTTTGGGCTAAATGGGAACATACCATCATCCCTTAGAATTTGTAGTTATTTGGAAATCTTAGATTTGAGGAATAACAATATTCAGGGGGTATTTCTACTTGGATTGAAAGCTTGCAAAGGCTTCACATCCTAATATTAAAATCAAATAGATTTGTTGGCCAAATACCCTCTGAATTATCAAAACTACAAAATCTTCAGATATTGGATCTGTCAAGCATCAAATTTTCAATCATTATTCCAAGTGGCTTTATGAACTTGTGATGCAGGAGCATTTTGAGTTCCTGAAGATCTTTCTTAGTCTTGGAGGAATTCCCTGTCAGAGGGATACAATACTTTGTTTTGGGCAGCTTTCTAAGTTTCTGTGTTGCGATGATCTATGGAGATCTCTGGCATGTGCGATGAAAGGGGTTTTTTCCTTTATTTTTGTGGAGACTATGTCTAAGAACGCATCTCTTGAGGTGGCATGGTTTGGGAGATCTTGGATGGACTGTTTTGAAATTGGAGTTGTTTTCCTTACCGTCAGAGCTATATTTTCTTGCTTTCAGGTGCTGATTGTGCGATGTGTAGCCATTGATCCTTAACGAATCAGCCTTTGTGCTCTTAGGGACTTTAAGAAGGCCTAAAGTACTACCTTCTCCTAAGACCGCAAGTCCTAATTCATTATGAGTAAAAAGTTATGACCGTTTTGCTTGGGTACCTATTTTCAGCTAGTTTTCACGCAAAATGTGGAGTGTTTCTTTTTGTGCGGTTCCGTGTGATGAGATGGGGCCTTGCATAGTTAGGGGCATGTTCTTGGGTCATGTGTGGACCTAAATCTAAAGGCGCATCATGTTTAGTTATTTCTTTATTTAGTTTTGGTATCTCTCCTTAGGCTGGACCTATAATGTAATTAAATGCCTGACTGGCTGACTTGTGGCTTAGTTGGCTATATATTGAGAGCTTGGTTTGATGTAGAGAAGGATCATCAGGAAAGATGTAGAATGTGTAGTGATATAATGGGATTAGAGTAGAAGCAGATTTGTGAATCTGGGAGTTGTAGCAGAACTAGTGGCTTGAGGGCTTAAGACAACAAGAGGTTTCTTGGTGGCTTGTGAGCACAAGTTTAGACCCTATCTTGGTTGTTCCTATCAGAGGTTGCCTATTGCAGATCTGAACTAGTTGGTGGTTCCTTGGATCTTGTGAGATCTTTCTGATACTTTGTAATTCATTGTATAAGGCCGAAACCTGGAAGGCCTCACAGTCGGGCATGTTAATGGAAACTCTGTTTTGAAATATTATCTTGTTGTATTACATTGTGCTTGTTGTTGTTATAATTGGCAGTGTAGGTTTGGACCATCCATTATTGGATCCTCCATCCCTGCCCTACATCAACTTGAGTACAATGGCAAATCAGACAGAAAATACAGAAACTCTTGAATTAAATATTACAAATATTGATGGGATTTATATAGATAGCATAATCATTAAAAACAAAGGACAAGACCTGAGTCAGGCGAAAGTAAAAAAATGGTGACTCTACCTGCTGGTGCTTCGTTGGTTGTTGGTGCGTCGACGGTTGCTTCGGCTAGGGTTCTGTCTCCTGCTGGAGGTTGTCCTAGGAAGTTGCAGGCATCGAAGGTTGCTGGAGATTCTAGGGTTTTGCCTTGGCTAGCTGCTGGAGTGTCGCCGGTTGCTGGTGAGTTGCTAGTTGCTTTGGCTAGGGTTTTGTCTCCTGTTGGAGGTTGTCCTGGAAATTTGCAGGCTTTGAAGGTTGCTGGAGATGCGAGGATTTTTTCGGTTGATGGAGCTTTGCTGTCTGCTGGGGTGTCACCAGTTGTTTTGGCTAGGGCTTTGACTTTTGCTGGAGGTTTTCCATCGATGGGAAAATTGTAGGCCTCGCTAGATGCTGGAGAATCGGAGGTTTCACTGGTTTTTTCTCCTGTGCATGAGGGTAGGGTGAAGGGCCCTCGGGTGGTTTTTGTTGAGCCCTCCGCTGCATCTAGGGATGCTGTGTTGTTGAGTCTGGGGAGAGATCGTGGTTCTGTCCCTATTTCTTCTCCTTTATCTATTGAGGTGGATCAGGATGTTGAGGAGGATTTAGCTCACAACATCTCCATTTTTTCTTCCCATACCTTGATTTGCAGGTTTAGGGGTTTTTGGCCCAGTTTGCCTAAGCTTCATGATTGGATCACTCATCACTAGGAGCCTCTCCTTGAGGATATGGTGCATATCTTTCCCTTGGCTAAGGGGTATTTTATGGCGAAGTTTGAAGATGCCTCGGATAGGAATAAGGTGTTGTGCGACCACTTCTTCAACTGGGAGGATCATTTTATGCTCATGGTTAAACCTTGGCATATCGATTTTAACCCCATCTCAAATTCTTTCACTCGGTTCCCTATCTGAGTTCGTCTTCCTCACTTTCCCCTACATCTATGGATTGATTCTCTTTTTGAAGGGATTAGAAATGTTCTTGAGGAATTTTTTATGGTAGATAGTGCTTTTTATGATATGTTCCACTCTACTTATGCTCACATTCTTGTAGATATTGATCCTTCTAAGGGCCTTCCTGCGGAGATAGTGATGAACTCCTCCAAAGGAAGCTAGACTCAGACCTTGGATTATGAAGGGATTCCCTTCAGATGTCGTAGATGATTTAAAACTGGGCATATGGATGCTCAGTGTGGCTTGGGTAAAAAGAAACCTACAGTATCTTAGTGGAAGGGTGCCTTAGTTCATCACTATTTGGTGGAGAAGAAACCTGTTTTGCAGAAAAGCTTCTCCCAGGTGGTGGCGCAGGTTCCCCCTCCCTCGTCTCCTGCCGGAGATTCAAAGGCTGCTGGAGATTCTAGGGTTTTTCCAATTGCTGGTGCTTCGCTGTTTGCTGGGGCGTCATCAGTTGATTTGGCTAGGGTTTTGTCTTTTGCTGGAGGTTTGTCGTCGACGGGGAATTTTCAGGTCTCGCTGGATGCTGGAGATTCTAAGGTTTCACCAGTTGTTTCTCCTATGCATGAGGGTGGGGCGAAGGGCCCTAGGTTGGTTCTTTCTGAGTCTTCTTTTGTTGGTTAGGTTTAGGCTCTTGTTTGTCCTCCTCTCTCTCTGGATTTGGCAGGGGAGGCAGTGTTGTTGTCTTCACCTAGTGGTGAGGAGGTTGTGGTTGCCAGTGTTTCTATGGTTTCTTCTCCTATTTGGTCTACTGGTTTTGTGGCTACCTCTGTTGGTAGCAAAGATTGCTTTGACTTGGTTGATGATACTCTGCGTTGGTAGGGTGAGGCAGCTAGAGTTGAAGAGGGTTGGACCGTTGTCAAAGGTAAAAGATTTAATAAGTCCTCTTCGTTTGATATGACTCTTCGTTCCCATCAGAAGGGTGTTCCAGGAAAATCCTAGTGTTGGATTTCAATATTGTTTAGTGTTGCATGATGTTTGTTTCATGTTTTGAATCATCCAGGTTGTGGGTGCCTATTGTAAAACCCTATCTTTGGTCTTGACCCGTTCTGTTTAGTGGGCTTTTGTGAAAATCTTTAGTGACCATTAAGTACAGGGTTTAGGGGCCCCTTCAAAACTTGTTTTTACCTTTATCAAAAACAAAAGACAAGACCTGGAGTATATGAGAATATTGCGATTAGTAAAATGCCTTGATCTATCAAACAACAATTTAAGAGGTAAAATACCTTGGGATATTGAATCCCTCAAAGGATTGATAATTCTCAATATTTTGAGAAACCATTTCAGTGGCGAGATTCCAAAATCCTTTGGAAGCTTGGTACAGCTGGAATTACTTGATCTTTCCATAAATGAATTGACTGGGATGTTTCCAGTTGAACTCATATATATTACATATTTGAGCTACTTTGATGTTTCTCATAATAAACTATCAGGAGTGATACCACAAGGAGGACAAAGGATGACATTTAATGCCTCATCATTTTAGATCTATGTGGCCTGCGAATCAATGTGTCATGCTCAAGAAATCAGCATAGTTCTTCCAATGATGACGAAGAAAATGAAGAAATGTTGGAAGAGGATATATGGTGTGATGGAGGACGTGGTTTCCAGCCTGGCAGTTAATCTTCCCTATCTTTCCGGCCGTACCATTTCCGCCTTGTCGCATGATCGCAAGGCTTCTCTCCTCCCTTGCGATCATGCGACCGCACCCCCTTTCCGCCTCTCAGTTTTTCCTTCCCCTGCGCGGCGTTTACTTTTGTCCTTATGCGCCTGCCTTGTCGCATGATCGCAAGGCTAGCTTTTAGCTCTTGCGATCATGCGACTTCCTCCTTTTGTGCCCAGTGCTTTATGTGATTAACTTTATGCTTGCCCGATTTTGTTTGTTATGTGTGCAAGTGCGAAATCTCCCTTGGTTTGTCTTTTGCGTGGGACCCCTCCCTTTACCTTTTCTCATGATCGCATAACTCCCATTTAGTTTATGCGATCATGCAACCTGTACTTCATGACATCATCCTCATCCTTTGCTATCGTTTCCAACCGCATGGGGTCCTCTCTTTTGTGTTTTGCGCATGATCGCATGACCTATATTTTATTCATGCGATCATGCGCACTCTCTCCTGCGTCAGGCATTTTTTATCCGCCACCTACTGTATTTATTGCAATGTATTTTTATATCATTTTTCCTTGACTTTTTGCATCGGTCGGACATTCTCCAGACTGTTCTAGATGTTTCTGGGTAAGGATATTTTGTAATAAAAAAAAGGAATGTTTTTAGTTAGTCGGACACAGAAGAATTAACGGTATTGTGAGCATTGGGAGCTCTGGGCAATTCTGTAAATCTGAAATTAAGACATCGATATAAAAGTTTTTATCAAATATCTGTTTACTCTATTTTTACTCTGTTCTTAGCACTCTGTGTGTGGATCTTCCTCCATCAAAGTGGTATCAGAGCGTAGGTCATCATTGAAGGGAAAAGATCTAAGGCGGCGAGCAAAGAAAGTAAGGGTTTATAAAAAAAGGTGTTACTGGTAAACCATGGCAGGAACCAATGGGAGTATTTCTCAACCCCAGATTCCAATTTTTAATGGCAAGAATTATGACTATTGGAGCATCAAAATGAAGACTCTCTTTTGTTCACAAGATGTTTGGGATTTAGTGGAAAATGGGTTTCCTGAACCATCGAACCAGCAGACATTTCAGGCCCTTTCACAAGCAGATAAAGATCTATTGAAGGAAAATAAGAAGGATGCAAAGGGACTGTTTTTCATTCAACAAGCAATGGAAGAATCAATCTTCCCAAAGGTTGCAGCTGCCACAAGATCAAAACAAGCATGGGACAGTTTGCAGACAGCATACCAAGGCACAGGCAAGGTAATAATGGCAAAACTACAAATACTTAGAAGGGATTTTGAGAATTTACAAATGAAAGACTCAGATTCAATAGATGCATTTTTCACACATGCAATTTCAATAGTAAATCAGTTAAGGTCCTATGGAGACACTGTTGAAGATCAAAAGATTGGGGAAAAAATACTTAGAAGTCTGCCTGCTAAATTTGATGCTGTAGTAATAGCTATTCAAGAGGCCAAAGATCTTTCAATATTATCAGTAGATGAGTTAATGGGGTCACTTCTAGTTCATGAGCAAAGACTGAACCGAACTGGGTCATCATCATTTGAGAATGCATTCAAGACTCAGCTCTCATTTGGCAAGTCAAGAGGGAGATCAAACAACAGCAGAGGTAGAGGACGTTTCTCATCAAGAGGAAGAAGAGAAAACACACAATTTGAAAGCAGAAGACCACCATCAAGCCCACATGCCCATTCTACATCAACAAGAGGAAGGGGGAGCAGTCACTCTCAAAGCTATCATCAAGGAGAAAGGTATGACAAATCTAACATCCAATGTCACTACTGTAGCAAATTTGGGCATTATGCATCAGAATGTAGTAAAAAGCAATATGATCTGAATAAGCAAAAGGCACATTTCACAAATGAAAATCAGTCAAACACTAGTGGACAAGACACAATATTGATAGCTTGCAATGTAGCTCAAGAAAGTTCTAAAGAACTGTGGTTCTTAGATAGTGGGTGTAGTAATCATATGAGTTGTAAAAAGTAAATGTTTTCAACAATGGATGATTCAGTAAAATCAGAAGTTAAATTGGGCAATGATCAAAAAGTTTCAGTCATGGGCAAAGGGTCAATCAACATAAAAACAAAACAAGGCAAAGATAAACAAATTTCAGATGTTTACTATGTTCCCGGATTACAACACAACCTTATAAGCATTGGGCAATTAGTGCAAAAGGGTTATAGAGTACACTTTGAGAATGGTGAATGTGTAATCCTAGACAAGAAACCAAGCAACAGGATGATTGCAAGAGTAGAAATGACTAAGAACAGGATGTTCCCACTAAGAATTCAAAGTGGATTAATGATAGAGCCTCAAGGTTTGCAAAAGGTTGCTGAAACAGCTTTTAAAGCCTCATATAAAAATGAATCTTGGTTGTGGCATTTAAGACTTGGACATTTAAACTTCAAAGGATTATAGCTGTTATACAAGAAGAAAATGGTTTATGGGTTGCCACAAATAGAGCCACTTAAAACCACATGTGAGAGTTGCATATTGGCAAAGCAACATAGGAAATCATTTCCAGTTGGGGAATCATATAGAGCAAAACTGCCATTAGAAATAGTACATTCAGACATTTGTGGACATATGCAAACACCTTCCATTAGTGGAAAGCTTTATTTCATAACATTCATTGATGATTTCAGTAGAAAGGCATGGGTTTATTTCTTGAAGTATAAATTTGATACATTTACTGTTTTCAAGGAGTTCAAGGCAAAAGTTGAAAAAGAAAGTGGATATCCTATCAAGACATTGAGAACCGATCAAGGTGGAGAGTATCTTTCAACTGAATTTCAGAATTATTGCAAAGAAAATGGCATACATAAATAATTTACAGCAAGGTACACACTTCAACAAAATGGGGTAGCTGAGAGAAAGAATAGAACAGTCATGGAAATGGAACGTAGCATGATAAAGACAAAACATCTACCAAATGAATATTGGGCTGAAGCTATTGCATGTTCAGTCTGTATTTTGAATAGGTGTCCAACAAAAGCTGTGATAAACAAAACACCAGAAGAAGCTTGGAGTAAGAGAAAACATAATATATCACATTTAAGAGTTTTTGGATGTGTGGCATACTCATTGGTACCTCAAGAGTTGAGAAGGAAATTAGATGACAAAAGAGAGAAGTGTATATTTGTGGGATATAGTGAACACTCTAAGGCATATAAGCTGTACAATCCTGTTACTAAGAAGTTGATAATAAGCCGTGATGTTGAATTTGTTGAAGAAGAGGCATGGGATGGCAGCATAGACAAAATAAGCTCAAGCACACCTGGTGTCCTACAAGAGAATGAAGAGGATGAAATTTAGGCTGCAAATCCTCCTACACAAGCAAATGCACCTAGAACACCATCAAGAGCACCAAGCACTCCAAATCCCACTACCCCAACAAATAATAACAGCAGCGAATCTTCTGATCCTACAATTGCATCTTTAAGGTCTAGGTCCATAAACACATCAAAGAAGACAAGAAGTCTTAGGGAGATTTATGATCAAACTCAAGAAGATGAAAGTGCTGATTTCTGTTGTGATTTTGCATTGTTAACACAAGCTGATCCAATCTATTTTGAAGAAGCCATAAAAAAGGACAAATGGATTACAGCCATGGATGAAGAAATTCAGTCAATAGAAAAGAATGAAACATGGGATCTAGTTGAACTCCCAAAAGGCAAGGATGTGATTGGAGTAAATTGGATTTATAAGACAAAGTATGATGTTGATGGAAAAGTTGCAAAGCTCAAGGCAAGATTAGTGGCAAAAGGCTTTACACAAAAACTAGGTATAGATTTCAATGAAACATTTGCACCCGTGGCAAGAATGGATACAATAAGAATGGTCCTATCAATTGCAGCCCAAAACAAATGGAAAGTTTATCAAATGGACGTCAAATCAGTGTTCTTAAATGGAATCTTGGAAGAAGAGGTGTACGTAAGTCAGCCACCTGGATATGAAATTCTGGGAGAAGAACATAAAGTATGCAGATTGAAAAAGGCATTATATGGCTTGAAACAAGCTCCTAGAGCATGGTACAGCAGAATAGATTCCTATTTTGTAAATAATGGCTTTAGTAAATGCGGGAATGAACCTACCTTGTACATCAAAGTGAATGATGAAGGAGAAATTTTGATAGTTTGTTTATATGTAGATAATTTGATATTCACAGGAGATATGGAAACTAACACATTCAAGGCAGCCATGAAAAAGGAATTTGATATGACTGATTTGGGCCTCATGAGATACTTTCTTGGCATGGAGGTAAGTCAAAATGATCAAGGAATCTTCATATGTCAGAGCAAGTATGCTAGTGAACTGTTGAAAAGATTTAAGATGACAAAAGTAAATCCAGCCCCTACACCAGTTGATTGGGTCTAAAACTTAGCAAGGATGATCAAGGTCCAAGTGTAGATCCAACTCTATTCAAAAGATTAGTTGGCAGCCTCATGTATTTAACTGCCACAAGACCGGATATCATGTTTGGTGTTAGCCTTATTTCCAGATTCATGGAGAAATCGAAAGAGTCACATTTGAAAGCTGGAAAAAGAATTTTGAGATATATAGCTGGATCAAAGAATTTTGGAATTCTGTACACATTTTCAAATGATTATAAACTGATTGGTTATACAGACAGTGATTGGGGAGGTAGTATGGATGACAGAAAAAGCACCTCCGGATACATTTTTCATCTGGGTTCCGGAGCTATCTCTTGGGCATCAAAGAAACAATCAATTGTTACTCTCTCTTCAGCTGAAGCAGAGTATGTAGCAGCCACATCAGCATCTTGTCAAGCAGTTTGGTTGAGGAGAGTACTTTTAGATTTGGGGCATCATCAAGAAGAATCTACGAAAATTTACTGTGATAACAATTCTTCAATTGCCTTATCCAAAAATCATGTATTCCATAAACGAAGCAAGCATATTGATACCAGATATCACTTCATCAGAGAATTGGTCAATAATGGTGACATTCATCTTCAATTTTGCAGGTCAAATGAACAGCTAGCAGATATTTTCACAAAAACATTGGCAAATAATATTTTTGAACATCTCCGAGAAGAAATCGGCATTGCGGACATACTTATCAGTGAAGATTAAGGGGGAGTGATGGAGGACGTGGTTTCCAGCCTGGTAGTTAATCTTCCTTGTCTTTTCGGCCGTACCATTTTCGCCTTGTCACATGATCGCAAGGCTTCTCTCTCCTCCCTTGCGATCATGCGACCGCACCCCCTTTCTGCCTCTCAGTTTTTCCTTCCCCTACGCGGCGTTTACTTTTGTCCTTATGTGCCTGCCTTGTCGCATGATCGCAAGGCTAGCTTTCAGCTCTTGCGATCATGCGACTTCCTCCTTTTGTGCCCAGCGCTTTATGCGATTAACTTTATGCTTGCCCGGTTTTGTTTGTTATGTGCGCAAGTGCGAAATCTCCCTTGGTTTGTCTTTTGCGTGGGACCCCCTCCCTTTACCTTTTCGCATGATCGCATAACTCCCATTTAGTTTATGCGATCATGCGACCTGTACTTCATGACGTCATCCTCATCCTTTGCTATCGTTTCCAACCGCGTGGGGTCCTCTCTTTTGTGTTTTGCACATGATCGCATGACCTATATTTTATTCATGCGATCATGCGCACTCTCTCCTGCGTCAGGCATTTTTTATCCGCCACCTACTGTATTTATTGCAATGTATTTTTATATCGTTTTTCCTTGACTTTTTGCATCGTTCGGACATTCTCCAGGCTGTTCTAGATGTTTCTGGGTAAGGATATTTTGTAATAAAAAGAAGGAATGTTTTTAGTTAGTCGGACACAGAAGAATTAACGGTATTGTGAGCATTGGGCAGCTCTGGGCAATTCTGTAAATCTGAAATTAAGACATCAATATAAAAGTTTTTATCAAATATCTGTTTACTCTGTTTTTACTCTGTTCTTAGCACTCTGTGTGTGGATCTTCCTCCATCATGGTGGGACGTGGGAATAGGAATGGGCAATGCACTGGGGTTTTCAGTTCTGATTTGGGTGTTGTGTTTCAGCAAATCTTGGAGTGCAAAATGTTTCAGAGTAATGGATAATATTATTGACTATTTTTCCCAAGCATTCAGAAAAAGATTTTATAATACAATATAATGATGTTCTTCTAGTAAGTGTAATTCACAAATTTTTTTTTGCTGTTAATGATTTTTCAACTAAATCACAGATTTTCTTTAGATTGATAATGCTATGGTAGAATAGTTTAAAACTACATTGTACAGATGTGATAAAGCTAATCTTTATGTGTATTCTGCCCAGGTTCCAATTGCAAGTCTACAATATCATGTTGTATATATAGATCGGGCACTAACATTCACAAGTGGAGCATGTTTTGGTCCTCAATAAATGCAGTTACCTCTTGCTGAAATTAGAAAATTACACAACAAATTCATTCAGATTTTCTACCATCATCAGTTCTGTGACTGTCAAGTTTCAGAATCACATAGGTCGGGATAGAAAAAAAATGAAATTTCTTATTCAATCTACGTGCGACGTGCTACTTAATTCTGATTTTTCTCTCTCTTCTAGACACTTTGATCAGAAAAAATTCTGATTTTTCATTTGAAAATTTGAAATTTCTAATTCAACCTACATGTTACTTAATTCTAATTTTTCATTGTGTTTCTCCATTACCATATTGATTCCACATAATGAGTGCTATACAGAAGCAAACTAAAATTTAAGATAAGCTTATCATGAAATTTCAAATATTTGATAAACATTATTACTAGTTCTGGCCTGTTCTGTTCAGTCAATACAGTATGATTTTGAGATTTATATATTAGTGTATAATAGCATTCAACTTGCAACAATTATATCTCTCCTTGATGTTGCATCACTAATTGCAGGACAATAAGTGGAGTGGAAAGAATAAATTATTGAATTTGTAGGATAAATTTCTCATATGCTTTGAAGACTCTGTTTATCATCCAGTTCAGGGATTGCTACAGTTCAACCAGAGGTGTGTTTAAATTGAGTGGATGTGTTCTTTATTCAAATTTCTCAAATTTTTAGCAAATTTCAAGTGGATTTTGGAAAATCATGTATTTGTATACGGTAACGTAGCCGCTCTACCAGAAATACATAGTACTCCCCTTGCATTGGATAATTACTTACTGTGGTTTTGGTTAACAAGAAATTTGTATGAATATTGTTTGTTCCATGAGAGTTGAGGCATAAATTAAAGGTTAAAAGAGATAGAGGGAAGGTGATATGTAGTTTAACAAGGGCTTTCTATGGATGTGCTGCAACGAAGGTAGCTTATAATTGACCATTTAGTTCAAAGTTTCTCAGGCATGAATTAGAGAAAAAGTATGTTATCCTTTCTACATTATCATTTGATTGTTAGGAAGTCAAATGAGGTTGTCTTGAAAGTGGAAAATATGCAACTAATAAATTGAAGTCAAACACAAAGTTTAAAGAAATAATTAACTTTGTTTGCAAACATTTTTTTGTGGAGAATCATAGCATCTCTGATTTGTTGCGAGTGTTTTTTCTATGTTGTAACTATTTGATATCTTAAACTGGCAGATTTTGCTGAAAAAATAAAAACAGGTCTTTGTTGAATGCTTAACTTTGTGTGGCCAAGAAAGAAGTTTCTGTGGGGAAAGCACAAAATTCATTTCAGAGCTGATTTGATTGGTAATAAGAATAATTCAATTTGTATATCAAGCCTCAAAATGTTTAAACTTTCAGGTATTAGATAGTGGTAGCCCTAATAAAATGCTGATTTTTATTTTGTTGGCATTAGAGAATTAGTAGCAGAAAGTACAGCTGATAGAAAGATTGCTGAGAACAAGAGGAATGTTATTGGTCCCATTTTCTTCAATTACTTACCTGGGCTAATTGTTAATATAGAGCATATGGAAGGTACAGACAAATCTTTTCTTCACCAACACCAATTTGGAATACAGGTGACAAAAGCTTAAATTCGAACAGCAGTTCTATGGATTATTCCTGACTATAGAATTTCGATATGATTTCAGTGTACAGGTTTCCTATTCAAATTTATCAATTTTTCTTAGCAAACTTTTATTGGAGTTTGTTGAAAATCATGTATTTGAATACGGCATCATATTCCCATAGCTACTCTTCCAGAAATACCAGGTACTCGCTTTGCATTTGATAATTACTTATTGTAGTTTTGCTTAACAAGAAATTTGTATGAATATTATTTTTTATATGATAGCTGAGGTACTTAAAGTTAAAATCTTAACTGATGGAAAGGAGGTGTTGCTTAGCAAGAAGTTTGTATGAATATTATTTGTTATGTTCTAAGCATTTGATACTTTTAATTTGGCAAATTTTGCAGAAAAATTAAACAGGTCTTTGCCGAATGCTTAAGATTTTGTGGCCTAGAATGCAATGTTTGTGGGTCAAGCGCACAATTCGTGCCATTCTCAGTGTCCTTTTGAATGGTAAGAATAATTCCACTTTTTATATCAGGCCTCAAGATGTTCAAACAATAGGCATATCGAGTATTTCAGTTATCAGATAATGCTAGCCCTAATCAAATGCTAATTATTGTTTGGTTGGCCATACAGAATTAACAGCAGAAAGTAATGCTGATAGAAAGATTGTCCAGAACAAAAGGAAGGATATTGTTCCCATTCTCTTCAATTGTTTGTCTGGGCTAGTAACTGTCTACAGCATATGAAAGGTACAGACAGAACATTCTCTTCCCAACGCCAATTTGGAATGCAGGTGATAAATGCTTAAATTCCACCAACAGTTCTATAGAGCATGGGATTTCAGATTTTCATTGAACAAAGATGATTTTATTCATCAAAATATATTACTAAAGATTTTGTCTTCAAAACAAATGAAACAGAATCTCAGCAAACAGGATTCATAAATGGTACAGCAAATTCAAGGGACCAAAAAGAGTAGCCCTTACAGTTTTAGTGTCACTGGATTTCTTGATCAAGAACACAATATATTGTTTCCAATCACCACTGGACTGACATCTATCCAGAAACTCCAAGCAGGAATCTTTATGGTTGAGGAAATTCCAAGGCAACAGAAATATACTTCACAATTCTGGTATTGTTTTTAACACGTTCACAATTTTGATGATTATATTCTATTGAAAAACTTAAAACTACGCGTTTCTAATTTAGAGTTTTCTCAACTACCATAACCATTTGGGCAACACAAGATCTAATATCAGCCCATTCGAATCATTTGGATCGAGTTCCCTAACATTCTTGTATGTGTACAGACTACAGAGCCATACTTGGAGCAAATAGTTTGCAGAATGCTGAAGAGCAATCTTATATTTCAATCCGTTGGTTTCTTACACTTTCTCAAATGAAGGAAGATAGTTTCAACCTTCTGAACCAATAAAGCAATAACAGTAAGCCGAAGAGAATTTGCTTTCTTTTCATTGTAACAGGTTCATATTTTCTTTATTTTTGATGATCCTTACCTTTTCCATATTTGATTGCAATTTGACTTCAGGGATCCCAGGTATCTGTTGTATAAGGAAGATTTCCCGCCTTTTCCTTTCCAAGCGAATCAGGGGAACAATTCGTTTTGCTCCTTGAAATGAGCATAGTAGCAGTAATAGACGTTTGCATAGTTAATATTAAAGGAGGGGTAAAAATTTATTGAAACACAAAGAGATACAAAAATAAAAGAGCTTAACAAAAAGCTCTAAAGAATTCTGTCTCAATCAACAAGTTCATCAAAAACTTGAAATAAATTGGAGGGCAATTGACTCTTATCAACAATGTTCCAGTTCTACATGTGAATTAAAGCCATTTAGCCGGGCAATCAGCAACATCATTCCACTCTGAAAGAATGTGTGTAAAAATAACAGAGTCGAGAGACCTACATAACTGTAGAATCTGAAGATGTTTGCATAGTTAAGCTCATATTGTCTTTTTCATTATTTGTCAGGCACATCCCCTCTTTGGCTCCTCTTTGGCTTTTAGTCTGCAGAATCCAAAGTTGGCTAATTTATTGTAATTGTATTTATAGGATTATGTATATAACTTTCCACTTCTTTAATTAACATCTTTTGTTTCGGTGGTAAGGCTATTACAAATCTATTATGTGATTTTGATAAATGATAGTTTTGATGATACTATTTTCCTTTTGTGCTATTTTATTTATTCACTTGTTTACAATTGGTGCTATTATGATGTTTGAAGAAATATAATTATTTCTACGAGTCTATGTAGGTTCATAGACATTACTTTTTTGGCATCAAGAATATTGATTTCTAAATATGTTTGGAGATTCTACTACACCATACTTCAATTATATATTTAATAAGTAGAATTGTATAACTGTAAAATTCTAGTAATCAAATGAACAACACAAGAATGGAAGAGACGAGGATCATAAACCTTAGAATAACTAATTTTTTGGATAAGATTTGAGAAAAAATTATTATATCCAACAGGTTAATGGTTTCATAATTGTTCAACAATTGTATAATCACCCCTATCAAAATTGGCAATTTCAAATAGATGACCAAGATCCTCCTTTTTTACTTGCATTCCTTCATCAAAAGTTGTGACACTATTTGTCATGGAAGCGCAATGCAACAAACATATTTTCAAATCTTCTTGCAAATCACACCTTCTTAATATGGAGGATTTCTGTTCACAAAAGATGTGAATATTTACAAAATGAGTGATGACCCCTTAATGAATGAAATTGTTGCAACCCAACACTACGCCTCTCTAGATAAGACCCAAAAAATTTGTGCCTTCAACTATTTGAAGATGCTTGTGAAGTATGTTGTCTAAGTTGCCTAGATATGAAATTTAAGATAATAATTTTTAAAAGCAATCATCATAGACTCGTAATAGTTATTAGTTAGTAGCTATAATGTAAAGGGGGTTGGATACAATAAAAAACCCTCTTAAAACTTCTTCAAACAATCTTAAGACAAAGAAATGAAATTTGTCAATAAATTCTAAAAATGAGTCTACAAATTCAATCTTTATTTACACAAGATAAAATGATGATTACAAAATAGTTTTCAATCATCAATAGACTGATGGATAGCAACATATGTTCATTATAACTAGTGAAAAATTGCCAAACAAACTTGTTACAACAAAAATTGCAAACTATATGCTTTTTGCACATTCAAATATTCATTATGCACTACAATCACACTCTATAACTATGCAACTTCAAACTGAAATGGTTGGATCTTATTTTGCTTCTCCAAACACTTCAAAACCTTCAACAAATCAGATTTTCAGCCTCTCCAAGAATCTATGCTCTGTGTGGGGTCTTCTCCCTTCAAACCCTTCAAAAACTAACTCTATCAAATGAGATTTTCTATTTTAAAACTATCAATGAAATGAAATTACCTCAATTTCATGTCATTTTTTGCTCCCGAAATAGTATACCATTATCTTGCTATTGCAAAAATGTGGGAAACATTAAGAATATGCTTCACAATTTCATTCATACAACTTCATAACTTCCCAATCAAGATGGGAGTTACATTTCCCATTTTCCACCAAAAGCACCTAAATTAGAAAAATCAGTCTTTGCATACCATGGGCGCCCACTCCTCAGCCCCTAATTTTTAGGAATGTTGAAATAAGTTTGAAAATCCTTTGCCTCCAAAGATCCAACACCTCCATTTTACTTTTTGGGGCATTGTGAGATTTATTACATTGAAATTGCCAATTCTTGCACAATTTCCATAATGCCATTTTGACCCCTTGAATATAAATTTCAGCATACATGAAATTTGAACAAAATTACTTGATGGTCCACTCTTCTAAACACAAATGATTATACCAAGGGATTGATAGCTCAACCGATAAGATTGATCAGAATATCTATTAACAAGAATACTACAATAGAAAGTAAGAATATAAACATTGTGATATATTCTTCCTTATTCAACACAAACTCAGAATTCCATCCAAAAGAAGTCGATATTGGAGTCTGTTCACTATGTACATGTTGAATATCATACAATTATTATATTTTCACTTATTCATAATTGTTACAAGAATATAATCTTTGAATTTGTTTGGTAAGCTTATTGTTCTTGTAAGCAAGTGGTTTATATCCTTTTGTGAACACATACTTTATGATGTGGTTACTCTATTTTTAAGCAGTAGATGCTAGTTTCTCTGACTCAAAGATGGACAGATGAATATGTATTCCAGCTACCAACATTGTTTTCAGTCATCAATCTTGAAAGAGATGAATATGTATTCTAGAGCTCCTCTTTTCGGCCTAATTACAACATTATTTTCAATTTGTTGGAATTATTTATCGTTGCACCAAAAGCTCGAACTATCAATGCTTGATACAAATGCTAGATTTAACTCAACCCATAGGAGGCAGTTAAGCCATGTCATGAATCTCCAAGGAGGTGTTGACCACCTAGTCAACAATCTCCCCCTCAGCACCCACTGGAGGGAGACTCGAACCTGTGACCCAAGACTCTGATACCAATTGTTGGAATCATTTGTTGTTGCACCAAAAGCTTGAACTGTTAATGCACGATACAAATGTCAAATTTAACCCGACCCATAGGAGATAGTTAAGCCATGTCACGAATCTCCAAGGAGGTGTTGACCACCAAGTCAACACAGTCATCAATAGACCGATGGATAGAAACATATGTCCATTAAAACTATTGAAAATTACCAAACAAACTTGCTAAAAAAATCTCAAACTATATGCTTCTTCAATTACACTACAATTACACTCTATAATTATGCAACTTCAAATGGAAATGGGTGAATCTTATTTTTCTGCTCCAAACACTTCAAAACCTACAACAAATCAAATTTTCAACCTCTCCAAGAAGCTTTTCTCAGCCTAGTGCTCTTCTTCCTTCAAACCCTTCAAAAACTAACTTTATCAAATAACATTTTCCATTTTATAACTATCAATAAAATGAAATTACCTTCATTTCATTTCATTTGTTGCTCCCAAAATGGTATGTCATTATCTCGTTGTTGCAAGAACATGAGAAACATCACTTAGAATATGCATCATAATTTCATTCATAATATTCATAACTTCTCAATAAAGATGGGAGTTATATTTTCCCATTTTCCACCAAAAGAACCTGAATTAGAAAAATAGTTGTTGCATGCTATGGGGCCCACTCCTCAGCTCCTACGTTTTAGGAATGTTGAAATAAGTTTGGAAATCCTTAGCCTCAAAAAATGCAAGGCCTCCCTTTTCCTTTTTTTGGGCATTTTGACATTTATTACATTGAAATTGTCAATTTTTGCATAATTTCCATAATGATATTTTGACCCTTGAATATGAATTTGAGCATACATGAAATTTGAATAAAATGTTATCAAATGCTTCCCCAAAACTAAAATTCAACCAAAATCAACTTCACTCCAAAATTACGAAAAATGAAAAAAATCCAAATGACATCTTTTTGGTTGATGCAGGATTGCCAACCTTCCATGGATGCTCCTACATCAAGCTAAATATTGTATCCAATCCCACCATATGGTCTTGTATATGACACCATTTTGAAATCAATTCATATTCGACATTAAAATTTAATAGAAAGCAATTCCTTATGATTTAAAGAATCATTTAACTGATTATAAGAAATTTTGGTACTTTTTAAGTTGTCGAGTTTTTGCCAAGTTCTTACTAAGTAAAAAAAAAAATGGACTTGTTGAGCACTCTTTGACTCCAAGTATATGATCTATGTAACATACATTTCACATATGAACATACAATATCTTAGCATCATGGTATGGCAAAGAGTGTCAACAAAATAATCATTTACTAATAATGATTAAAGAAAATTTTTGGCCAAAGGATCATTTTAAGTTGTTTTCCAATAGATAGATCTAGAGCAGTGACCTATCATTCTTTGTCTACCTATATTTGGCACTCACCCATATTTAAGATACTTATTCTCTTTTCATAGTTCCTTTTGAACAAAAAGAAACCTACTCCCTCCTAGTAAACATAAAGAAGAGAATACATCAGTACTAAGGGTGGTGTGTACTAGGAAAGTACCTTCATAGGGTTAGTTCATCAATATTTCAACAAATCAAACTAAAACATGACAATTAAGAATCTATTTGAAGAAAATAAACATAATAAGCACTCTATAGATCCCTATTTAGGTATGCTAATGCAAAGCTCTCAACAAGCTTCCATTAGTGACACCCCTAAAATGAGAATAAAGCTAAATGATCATGCAATTTAAGCCTATTCAGTGAAACATGTGCTTAATTATGCTAAAAAGTGTGATTCTAGCTCAAATTCGCTATAAGGATGATGCAATTCTTAGATATGTGGATCCGTTCTCCTAATTTTAGCCTTATTTTTATAGATTTTTTCAAGCATAGGGGGTGCAGTTGATTTGATCATAGTTAGGTTAAGGTTTAGTCCATGGTTTCAAATATGGGGACAATTTAAATGGTTTGTACTCAAACCTTGAGACAATGAGACAAAATGAGTGGTGAAGATGTTCTCACCTTATGAGTGATTGAGATTCGATTTTAGCTTGATCCATGTGAGTCCAATCCTTAATTCCTATTGGTTGAGGTAATTTCCTCCCATGTGATGGATGAGGGAAAATAGGAATTAATTAATTGAATTTAATTGATTTGTTTAGCCATATGTACCCCTTAAATGGGTTGATTTGATTTTTAATTGAACTATATAATTAATTAGATTAATTACATAATTAATTAATTTATCTTGATTTAATTAATTTAATTGGCTTTTGATTTTTAATTATTATTAGATTTTGGCTTGATTGTAATTAATGCTTTATTTGATCTTGACCAATTTTAGGAGATTATAAATGCCCCTCTTTGAATCAATGTGTGAAGTGCATTGGTTCAAAGAATGTCCAATGTCTTGATGCAGTTTCCTGATTTTGATGATCAACATCAATTTTGATGATAGATGTAGATTCTCTGATGAAGTCCTGATTGATTGATGTTCTTGATGGTCGTTTCAAAGATAGATCTTTGATGCGATGCCCATTTTGACCTAATTTGCTGATTTCGATGGCCCACTAATGAATGCAAAAAATTTATGTTTGAAGATTGTACCCTTGATTTGATTATGTTGATGATATCACTGATGATTTGAGTGTATGCCCCCTCGAAAATGAAATGCAATTTGATTGTGGTGAAAATTTTTGCATTTTTGATCACTTTCGTTGAATGTTTTCAATTTTGTGTTTAATTTTGATTTCATTTTTTATATTGTTTTTAAGGTGATCTGATGAAAATGCCTCTAATTTGGCTGATTAGGTGTTCAATTTATTCCCTGGGTCATTTTTCTGCTAAAAATCATACTTTTAAGGTCAAATAGTTATATATAGGGGTGAAAAGTTAATTTTACTATTCATTTTCACCTCTCCATTTCACTTTTCACCCTCTTACTCCTCTGAGCTATGACTATGGTGGTGCCATACCAGGAGCACAGATTTGAGTGTCGTCGATGGTACTAGCAACCATTGGACTATGGACCTCTGGTAAGTACCTCTAGAAACCTCTTGTGTCAATTTAATGCATTTAATTTTAAAAAAATTGGATTTTTCTAGGTAAACATATTTTTTTTCCATTTTTTAATGAAATAGTGCATACAAACATTTTAATAGTGCGTACAAATTTATTTTAGTGCATCCACGATTTTCCATAGCGTGTTCAAATATTTTAGTAGCACATACAACCAAGAACCTAGGTTAGGATTTCACTTTTGTAATTTTCTATAGCACATATGATTTAGTCTGCACATTTGAAACTTTTTGTAGCGCGTACATGTAATTCATGTAGCGTGTATGAAATCTTGTAGCTCATTTGATAGTTTAAGTAGCATTTTTAAACTTTTTAATGGCGCATTTGCCTTATAGCGCGTACAAGAAATGAAATAGCGCGTACACCCCTTTTTACACTTTTTAAGGTCTTTCAGTCAGTTTTCCTGCTTGGTTGATTGTGTTGATCAGTCACTTGACTTGGTTGTGTTAGGATTAGTTAATACTAAGAGGGGGGGGTGAATCAATATTACAGAACTTTGTTTTCAACTTTAAACAATTATAAATAATCCAAAGTAATGCAGAAATGAAAAGAACATATAAGCATAACACATTACTCATGACACCATGATTTGTTCTCGAGGAAACCTTGTGTTGTGGTCCCACAACCATGCTCCCCTTTCTTGGCCCTTATGGCCTTAGGGGCCCCCCTTCTGCTTTTTTTTTCTTGCCTCGTTTTGTTGTCTTTAGGGTTGGTGTCCATAGTTTTTTAGTTTTTGGCCTTGTCGGCCTCTAGTCCCTTTGGAGGTCTGAAGGGTGCGAAAGGCCCTAGCAGAGCGACTTGGCTAGCGGCTTTCGGTGTTTTCAGCCCTGTCAGTGGTTGTGGATACCAAAAGTTCAACTCTCATCGAAGTCAGCCTTTTGGCATTTTTGGCCTACCAAAAGTCTGAGACGTTCGAAATGGCCGAAAGGCCGCCGTACAGGGTGATGATGTCACTAGCTCTCGCACTACCTATAAAGGGTGTGAAGGTCATTTCAAACCGTCACTTTGCACATTTGCTTCTCCATCATCCGCTCGCTCTCTTTTTTTCCGCTAGTCGCTTTCGCTCTATTTGGCTCTCGTTTCCTCGCTGGTCTTCATCGAGCTCTTGGTCTTTTGGGTAGGTGGTTTCCTCCCCTTTGTTTTTCTTTTCTTGTTGTTTCCTTTTGTTTCTCATTTTCTTGCTTCATCTTAGGTCTAGGGCTTAGTGTTTTCATCTTTTCAGTTTGAGTCTTAGGTGTAGGTTTTTTTAGGTCAGCCTTTTTGACCTTAGGGATTATCGAGGTAGTCACCTCGCATCCCTAGGTGAGTTTGTGGTCAAACTCACCGTCATACTCATTTTTTGAGTCTGACTCAAAACCCTAGCTTCGAACCTTCAGGGTTCAAAAGTTGCAAAGCATCCACCAAGATCTGAAAACTTCTAAGTGCTCGAGTTGTTGGCATTTCGGTGTTTTCGCACCCCAAAACATCACATACCCTGAAACCGCCGAAGGATGCGCTATTGGCTTTTTTTTTTCTAGCTCCAAGCTTGCGGGTTTCAATTTTTTTGGCCCTTTCAGGCCTGTCGGCATGTCCTATGTCCAATGATTCTGAAATGGCGAAAGGGCCAGAATCTCTATTTTTTTGCTTTGAAATCATAATTTCAGTGAATGGTGGTGCTTACCCAGTTTCTTTTCTCTCATTATGTTACTGATTCAGGCCTTGTGCTCTTTTGCAGATATGGCTGAGAAAGTACTGGCATCGTCGATGATGAAATACCAATTCAAAGGATACCACCCACCATTTAAGGTTACGAACTTGCATGTCAGGATAACCGACACTGATATGGAAAATGTGAGTTGGAACAAATATCAAAACAAGTGTGCTCAACCAGTGGGCCTCTCACAGGACTGCACTTCATTGGTATGTTAGCACAAGTAAAAAATTCCATGGCTTTAGCATTTTTCTCTAGGCTTCTCCAACATTTTTTCCATGTTTCTGCTCAAACCCTAGGCAAAATTTCAAAAACCTAGCCATTTGCAAGAGAAACCCTAGTGTGCCCTAGCCTTGTTCTAATTTTGAGTTACGTTTTGGGCCACTTAAAAGTCTCTTAACGCATGTGCTTTATATTTTATTCACCCAATGATCTTTAATTTTTCCTAAGTTTCCAAGCACCCAGTGAAATGTTTTTCCTAAGTCCAGCTCCCTAATATTTTCTAATGTTTCCGACCTTATTTCTTTCCTGGGCCCGGCTCTGACAGCATTTCAATCCTATAGTTGGTGTAAGTTCGCAAGGGATCTATCAAAAGCTTGTGATCTTATGCTAGTCGTTGATCTTTCCTAAATGACGTAGCATTTCAAAGAAGTGGAACCGTCTGACAGGTATGCATGGTTGGCAGTTTGTGATCGGTCCACCTATTGGTGATTTAGCAAGAGCAGTGGGTCCTGGGTTGTCAGCGTGTCTTTGAGGGTTCTGACATTTGCATAGAATCGATGGTGGGCCTATCTTCACAAAGGATGTGTCAAATGCATGAGATCTTAAGACAACCGTCAATTTTTACTTTATTCAGAGGCGACAAACCAAGGCAGGTCCACTGCTATGTGTGCACAAATGGAGAATTTTTATTGGTCGAGGAAGGATGAGTTGGAGCTTGTCAGAGGGCTTGGTGTCAAAATTTTTGATCAACGGTAGGTGTATGATGGCATGGAATATTCTTTACCCATGCGATCTTGCGCCCGCCGTCTGATTAGATACCTGAGGATTAGTGGGTCCTGTGTCAGAGATGACTGAGCATAAATAGCGAATGGTGTGTTGACATGTGGTAGGATTTTAGGCAGCCCCAAGGTTATCAAATAACTCAGCAAATTGGTGACGGTGTCAATTTTTGTGGTCTAAAGTTTAGCAGCTCTAATAAAGTTTTCTATGTTCGCTGAGTCGCGGGAAGGATTTGGCAGGGTTCTAAGTTATTTGGTGAATACGCGAATTTGTGTATTTGTAGAGCCTCAAAATAAATTGGTTGAGCCCTAAATCATTTGGCGATTTAGCGAATCCTTTCTATCGCGAGTTCTTGAAATCATTTCACGGTTAGAAAAAAGATTAAGAAAACATGTGTAATGCCTTTGTCGCTGATTCACCAATTATAAATTGGTCTCCTGAGGAGGGTTAAGACAGGCATCTTGCGACTTAGTGAATGAAGGATTTCATGCATTCGCGGAATATAACCCAGCGTTAAGAAAACATTAGGCAATTCAGCGAAATGCTTTGTTCCCTGAATCGTTTGATTAGACCAAAGTTAAGAAAGCATTAAGTGACTTGGAGTTTCCCTTCAGTCGCATAGTTGTACAGTAACAGAGGGTTAAGGGTTAGCGGAGAACAAGTGGGACTATTTTCCATGTGTCACTAAGGTGTTTTATTTTGATTGGCTGAGTTGGAAAGGGATATAGACATGTCAGTGGGCCCAGAAGATTCAAGTGAGATGCCAAGATGGAAGATCTGATGGTTGGTGTATCTTTGCATAGAATCTTTTGAGGCTATACGATCTTACGCCAGCCGTTCGATCTAAGACTTATAAAGAGTGGGTCCAAAGTGTCGATTCTTTGTTGATGTGTTCATTTTTCATTCGCCGAAGGATTTTTATGAGATGGTGGAGGATTTTCAAAAGGTTTTGTTGACTTTTGTAAGATTTTGCAAGCCCCTCGATCTGCCGGGATTAGATAGATCAACGGTCCTATTTTAAACTCCAGCCAATTACCATTTTTATTTGAATTCAAAATTCCTACAGGGTTTTTGCTAGGGTTTTGAAGTAGAAAGTTGTAAAATGATGCAGTGGCCAGAAATTTATTATTTTAGGACAATTTGTAGTTAGGGAAGGATGTAGAAGACATGAATTGCAGTGAGAATCCGATTTTGTTCCTGATGATGTTGTGCTAGTTGATTTCCAAGGTTGAATATTTTGCAGAAGGGCATTCATTACAGGATGACAGTGAGATAGTAAAATCTAACTTGTTGAAAAGGAGCTAGGGATAGCATTGAAGACAAAAAGCATGTCGGCTCATTCACAAAATATCTCATTTGCTTCAATAGTGTAGTTATTGTAAACCCTTTGGGGTTGTTGTAAAGTTGTTTTTAGGTTAATTTTGGTAACCATAGAATGATCAGTTGCTTGTTGCATCTCCTTGTATAAAGGGATTTTTCATGACCATTCAAGAGGATAGAGAGTTTTAGGTGTTAAAAAGATAGAATTTCTAAAAACCCTAGCTTTTCAGTCAAGGATTGTAATTTTTGATATCATTTTATCAAACAATAGAGAAGAAATACAGGTTGTTCTCATCTTGTAAGCTTGCTACTTAGGGTATACTGTATGCACATGGTGAAGGTTATACCTAATACAAACCTCAGATCTTTGCTCTCCTTTGCTCTATTCTTTGAATCTTTAAATCTTTGCATAAGGTTTATATGAATGTATTGGTGCTTTGAGTTCCAACCTAGAGTTAGACTAAATATTGCTCAAAGTGGAATATGTGTTCTTGGAGTTTATTTGAAGGATCTTCATAAGTAGGAAAGAGTTGAAGTATTTGTGTTTATGTCTAAAGACCAATTTCAAACACCATTGTATTCATCTTATTCCCTGATATTTTGCCCAATGGATAAGGCACTGGCCTATATTCTCCTATCTTTGTGTTGAGAAGAATGATTCAAACTTTGTAATCCCAAATCATTAAATCATTACCAGTCTTTATTTTTATTTACATTTATGTATTGTCCTACCTAGTGATGGAGGGTCAATGAACAATAGGTTGTTGTTTAGCACCCTCTCACTTTTTAATCTATGAAAGATCCAATATTCAAATAAGGGGCAGAGTTAGAACTATTAGTCAGAGTTAATACTATTGGATCAGGTGCACCCGCCTTGGTTTTGTAGAGCCAGAAGTAGAAGAGGGTAGTCTTATCCCTATAGTTGGTCCAATTGCTCATAGATTGCTCACATTTGGAACTAACCAATCCTTAATATCCATCATGGGCATATTGGTAGCTCATGGAGTGTAAAATCCTATCCAGGATCCAACAAAGTGGTGACTCTACTGGGGAATAGAGAAATATTGTCAAGAGAAAATAGTGTAGGTTTCAAGTTGAGCTTGAATCGTGACCTACCTATTTCAATCAATTGATATCTCTGGTGTTACAAATTGGCATAAATAACATAGGTATGAGTTGAGCTTAGACTCTTGGCCGGCTTATTATTTATCTAGTGGACTTCATTAAAGAGTATAAGTTTCAATTTTCAAAGTTTCAAATTATCTCACTAGATTGTGAGTGGCGACCTTAAGCATCTTTGTAAATAGTGCTTTATAGAATATAATTATCAGTTTCAAGAACACAAGGTCTTACAGTAGGGAACTCTGCAGGGTGGGCCTCCTACTACATCTAGAAGAAACGAGGGGAAAGGAGAAAAGGATACTAGTGATATGTCTCTAACCTGGAAACAGAAAGGAAACTCAAGACAAAGAAATATTGCTCCTCCTAGTTAGGAGGGAAATGCCTCAGAATATGAGGAGGTAGTTGATCTAGGCCTAAATCAGTATGAGGATTATTACTCCCCCACAAAAAAAGAGGGTGAAAGAATACCCCAAAATAGGAGGATCAATCCTAATAGACAGCATGGAAGTGAAGGGAGGCCAAGAAGTAAAAGTAGAAATGGTCAGGACTTTCTTCCCCCTTTCACTCTTGGTTCTTCAGTAGCCCAAGGCCTTCATGAATCTCAGGATCAACAAGAAGAACCACAAGCACAACAGATTGAATCTGATACCAACTTTGCCTGATTCTAAGGAGGTATTTTAGAGAGTATATGAACTAGAAAGAAGAGTTCATGAACAAACAACCATTAGGCACAAAAGAGACAAAGAAAATGAAGAAAGAATTAGGCAAGCTATGATAAGAGCTGATCAGTTAGAAAGGTAGTTATTAGACTTAGAAGCTATAAATTATGTCCCCATCCTTGAAAATACAAGTGAGCAGCCTGTTGTTCAAAGAACTTTTGAAACAAGAGTTCCCAAGGATAAAGGAAAACAAAAAGAGAAAGGCATTTCAATCAATGAGCCTGTAAACCCTAAGGGTCCTATAGACCAGGCTTTGAGATTTGAAGAAAACCTTGAAAAGGCTAAAAAGAACAAGAATTGCTAGCCAAACAACTTGAAAAGGTAGAACTAGAAGCTGCAACATTAGAAATGAAAAAGAAAATTGATTTTCTTAAAAGGTCTATAGGACCTACAAATTTTACCAATTCTAATATGACACAAGGAGCAAATGCTAAAAATTTAGCAAATTAGACAACTGGTGTTCCCCCACCAGAAGGATTCAATGGTTTTGCCACCACAAATACTAATGCATCCACATCTTAGGGTGTTGGTTTTCCTAATACAAGGATTATACATGAAAGGTGTAAACAATTGGTTTTTACTGGTATCCCTGGCTATCCTAACCCCATCCCTAAAGAAATCAGAAAGAAGCTTCCTAAATTCATAGGAAGCAATGTTGTAACTTGTGAAGAACATTTAAAGAAATTTATTGATGTAATTGATGACTATAACATTGTGCCTGATGATGTTATAATGAAATTATTTGTGCAATCCTTAATAGAAGATTCAAGGGATTGGTTTAGGGCTTTGCCACACGGTAGCATAGGTTCATGGAACCAGCTTAGGCATTGTTTTAAAGAGAAATATGGTGATAAAACACATGAAGGTTTTATACTGAATGAATTCAATAACATAAAAAAGAAATTTAATGAAGATGTTATTGAATTTAATGTTAGATTCCAAAAGGCCATGCACAAATTATTGCAGGTTATCAGATTGGATGACAGGGTGTGCCTTGTCACATACTTAAATGCTTTTGACTCTAAGATGGGTTACTTGTTGAGAGATAAAAATCCAAGGAGTCTTGTTGAAGCTTACAAGTTGGCTGTGAACATAGAGAGCAATCAGAGAATTTTAGGAAAGCTGGGAAGGAGAGAAGATAACAAGTCTCCTTTGTTAAATAGAAAAGATCCAGGAAAGCCTCAAGGTGTGAAGCCTAAGGATGATGAGAGCCTAAAATAGATTCTAAAAGAAATCAAAGATCTGAAGCCTGGTGAAAATAGAGGTAATAAAGCTGCAAGAGGGGACACGCCACCCTTTAATAATTTCAGTAAATTGCCAAGGATGTAGAATTACCCCTACAATACTCAATGGAAAGATGGGAAGCCTTTTATTCCTGATAAAAGAGATAAACCAAATGATAGGACCCCTTATCCATTGCAAAGAAATTCCATGAATGTGGTGGAGGAGGTCCCATGGTGTATTGCTTGTCAATCACCACATGATCATGATTATTGTGCCATATGCCAAAATGTCTTTTCTCAAGAAGAGCAGGAATGTAGTGAGGAACAACCTTATGATGACCAGGGATGTGGGATGTTTTCTTCTCATGTTTTGAGTGAGGTAGACTCTGCTGAAGAGGATGAAAATCAAGATGCCTCACATTCCCAAACTAGAAATGAATCCTATCATCAGTAAGTTTTTTCAGATGATGAAGATAGTGAGCCTGACAACATCTAGTGCAATGTTCAAAGGAATGAGCAAAAAACTACTTTGAGAAGACCTTTTGATGAGGAGATTGCCTTGATAACAACCAATTTGGTTACTCAGGCAAAGGCAAATTATAACTTGAGGAATAGAGTTGTTAGTGATTCAAATCCCAAGCCTGCTGGTATTTTTATCAAGAAGACAAACAAGGATGCTACTCCTATTGATAAAGTCAAGATAAAGAAAAATGTTAAGCCTGACATTGTCTACAAGGTGAAAGCTAAGCCTATGGCTGAGGTTGTACCAATTTTTCAAAAGAAGAATAAAGCCCAAACTAACAAACCTACAAATATATCCACCCAAGAAGCCGATAAAGAGATTATAGATTCAAAGCCAGATGTATCTGATTTGAAGTATGTTCCAATTGATATGAGTAAATTGTTGTCTCAAATTACTATCAAAGTTCCATTATTAGAGATGATGAGAATAGAAGAACATAAGAAAAATGCCTTAAAATGGGTAAAAAGTGTAGTACATACTGATGCTCAAAAAATAGAAAAAATTGAGAAACAAGTAGCAATTGTGAATGATGAAGATGAAAATTGTAGTGAGGAGATTGTTTCTAAAATCCCTCAAATCTATTTGGACACAAATGTTGTTAGTACTGCAGCAAGGACAATTGACCCATTCTTCTTGACTCTGCAAATAAATTGAAAGATGCTGAAGAATTGCATGATTGATTCTGGAGCATCAAATATTGTTATGCCTACTGAAGTTATGAAATCTTTAGCTTTAAAGGTGGATACACCTCATGGTAGGTGTCAAGATATGGATTCAAGAGAAGTACCAGTTGTTGGTACTATTAAGGCTTTGCCTTACAGACTGGCTGCATACCCTAATAAACAATTGACCATGAGTGTTTTGGTAGTGGATATTCCTCCCCAGTATGGGATGTTCCTATCAAGAAAATGGAGTGCTTCTATGGGAGGCAGCATATAGTTTGATTTATCATTTTCTACTTTCAAGTTGGAGGGATAGAATATCAAAGTCACTAGGGAGTCTAGAACTCCACACATGATTGAGGAAGAAGAATAGGACAACATGAATTGTTTCCTTGATACTGATATTAATGCCTTCAAGGTCCAAGATAAGGAAATAGAGGAAGGTGTTGAGCCTCCCCACACATTAGAAAGTCAAGAGTGGTGGATTGACCTTGACAATCTATGGACCATGTATTTTGATGGAGCAAATAGGAAAGAAGGATCTGGAGCTGGAATATTGCTCATATCTCCAAATGGTAAAACTTTCAAGTTCTCATTTACTTTGTTGTTTTCATGTACAAATAATGTTGTAGAGTATGAGGCTCTATTGATTGGTTTGAGATTAGCATCAAGGCATGGCATAAAATGTTTAAAGGTTATAGGTGACTCTGAGTTAGTGATATCCCAAATTAGATCAAAATATGCTTCAAAGAATCAGAAATTGAAACAATATAGGAATGCAGTGTGGGATGAGATTGAAAGCTTTAGTGCTTTTAATATTTCTTGGATGGAAAGGAGTCAGAATAGGATGGTAGATTTATTGGCTAATATAGCCCTTAGACTAAAAGATGCTACATTTGTAGATGTTTCCAATATAGAGGTACAAGCTAGGTCTTCTATTCCTGACAATCTAGATAATTGGCAAGTCTTTTCTAATGATCAAGACATATTAAGGTTTCTCCATTGTGAATCTCACTTTGGTGACAAAGAAATTGATTTCAGTGCTTATGTCAATATAGTAAATGGAAAAGATGTTATCTTTGGCAAAGAAGTTTTACAGTTGAAATCAAACAGAGTTCCTAAAGGGTTAGTTGCTCTTGAAAGGGCATTTGACAATAAAGACAAGGTTTTCTCTGCTAATACTGATAAAATCAATGAGCTGGAGGAAATAAATTTGGGCACAGGGATAGCTCCCAAGAAAGTTTATATAGGCAGGTCTCTCTCTCCAAAGACTAGAAAAAATTTGTTTGACCTTCTTAGAAAATTTAGGCATGTTTTTGCATGGTCTTATGAAGACCTTAAAGATTATAGAGAGGACCTTTTTCAGCATGAGATTCCACTTAAAGAAGGCACAAAACCTTTCAGACAGAAATTGAGACCTGTTAATCCTACCTTGGCACCCAAAATGCAGAGTGAACTCAAGAAGATGATGGATGCTGGAATAATCAAGCCAATCAGGCATTCCACTTGGGTTTCAAATTTAGTGTCTGTCAGAAAAAAGAATGGTGATATCAGATTATGTGTAGATTTTAGGAATCTTAACATAAATTCTCTAAAGGATAATTATGGGTTACCCAATATGGAGAACATGTTGCAAAAGGTCACTAGATCAAAATTGATGTCCATGATGGATGGCTTTTCTGGTTACAATCAAGTGATGGTCAAGGATACAAAATAGTTTAAGACTACATTTACAACTCCATGGGGAACATATGTCTATGTAAGGATGCCTTTTGGGTTGACTAATGCAGGTGCTACTTTTCAGAGGGCTATGGATGTAGCCTTTGCAGATTTCATTGATAGATTTATGGTGGTATATCAAGATGACTTGACACCCTTCTTAGCTAAAGAAGAACAACATTGCCAACATCTTGAGAAAATTTTTATCAGAGCATTAGAATATGGGGTTTCTTTGAACCCAAAGAAATGTGCCTTTGGTGTGACAAAAGGAAAACTTTTAGGGCACATTGTTTCAAAGGATGGGGTGAGAATAGACCCTGAAAGAGTGCAGGAAATTGACAAACTAACCTTACCAAAGAATATCAAGGGAATATAGTCCTTTTTAGGACAGGTCAACTTTTTAAGAAGATTTATTACAAACTTTACAGAAATCAGTATTCCCATATCAAGAATGTTAAAGAAAGGAGCAAAGATGGATTGGAATATTGAAGCAGTACAGGCTTTCAATGACATTAAGAAAGCCATTAAGCATGCCCCAGTTTTGAAGACACTAGACTATAGTAAACACATGCAAATTTTCTCTTTCGCATCTAGCCATACTATTGTTGCAGTGCTATTACAAAAGAATGTTGAAGGTTATGAACAACCTATTTCTTTTTTCAGCAAGACCTTGCAGGTAGCAGAATTGAATTATGATATCACTGAGAAGCAGGATTATGCCTTAGTCAAGGCCATTAAGACATTCAAATGCTATTTGGTGGGAGCCACAGTGGTTGCTTATGTTCCAAGTGCTGCAGTCAAGGACATCTTAGTCCAACAGGAAGTCTCAGGAAGAAGATGCAGGTGGATTAATAGAATTCAAGAATTTAACATTGACATCCACATTACAAAGCTAGTAAGAGGGTTGGGCTTAGCAAAGTTGATGGCCCAAAGTAATCTAAATGCAAACCAGATAAATATGCTAGAAGAGGATCAAAGACCTTATGTATGCAACATAGACTATTGTGAGTGGTATAAAAACATTGTCAAGTATTTACAAAAGATGGTTTTACCCCCTGAATTGGATAATAATAAGAAAAGAACTATTAAACTCCACTCTTTGAGATATGCAATTATAAATGGTGAACTTTGGTGGAGGAGTAATGAAGGTGTATTGCTTAGATGTGTAGATCCAAATAGGGCCAAGCTTTTGATGAATGAAATGCACAACGGAGTTTGTGGAGGACATTACATGGAAAAAACTACAGCCCACAAGATTATCAAGGCAGGGTTTTGGTGGCCCTCACTGTTCAAAGATACCCATCAATTTTTCAAGAAGTGTGATCCTTGTCAAAGGTTTGTAGGAAAACTAAAATTCAGAGGGAATTTGCCTCTCAAACCTATTTCTATTCAGGCCCCTTTCCAGAAGTGGGGTATGGATTTCATCGGTGAAATCCCTAATAAGTCTAGTGGTGGACATTCTTATATCTTAGTGGCAACTGACTATTTCACTAAGTGGATTGAGGCAATCCCTACAAGAAGAGCTACTAGCAAGGTGGTGATAGATTTTATGATGCAGAATATCTTGACAAGGTTTGGTTGCCCAGAGACCATGGTGGTTGATAATGCCTTATGTTTTAGGTCAGAAGAGTTTGTTGACTTCTACAGACATAATGGTATTAAAATTTCATATCCATCTACTTATCATCCACAAGGAAATGGCCAGGTAGAATCCAACAATAAAAGTTTGATCAAGATTTTGAAAAGAGTCCTGGACAAAAACAAGAAGGCCTGGGACTCCAAATTGTTACAAGCCCTGTGGGCTGACAGGGTTACAATCAAGAAAGCAATAGGGTGTGCCCCTTTTGACTTAGTTTATGGAATCAATGCAAGACTACCTCAAAATAACTTATTGCAGATGTATCAATTCATTCAGAAATATGATGAAGATGTGGAAGAAGATATGATAGTCAGAATGAATGATTTGATTCAACTAAATGAGGTAAGGAATGATGCACATAATAAGAATGAGAAGTTGCAAGTCCAGTGCAAAGTCTTGTATGACAAGAGGACTACTCAAAGAAATTTTGCAGAAGGAGATATGGTGTTAATGTGGAATGCAAGAATGGAAGACAAAGGAAAACATGGGAAATTTGATCCCATTTGGTTAGGCCCATATATCATTGAAGAAAAATGGGGAGTGGGTTCTTACATTCTGAAGAATTTGATTGGAGAGCTCCTGGAGCTACCTATTCATAGTCAATTTTTGAAGTTCTACTTCTCCTAAAATTTTGACTCTCTGTACAGTTGTGTTTTTAACATTTTTTGTGTACAGTTCCCTATTTTTGTCAAAATTTTGTTCTGGTCTGTTGTACCATAAGATCCTAGTTTCTCATCGTATTTGTAGGAGATACACATCCCCGAGCATGAGCCACTATTAGCACAAGTAAAAAATTCCATGGCTTTAAAATTTTTCTCCAGGCTTCTCCAGCATTTTTTCCATGTTTCTGCTCAAACCCTAGGCAAAATTTCAAAAACCTAGCCATTTGCAAGAGAAACCCTAGTGTGCCCTAGCCTTGTTCTAATTTTGAGTTACTTTTTGGGCCACTTAAAAGTCTCTTAACACATGTGCTTTATATTTTATTCACCTGGTGGTCTTTAATTTTTCCTAAGTTTCTAAGCACTCAGTGAAATATTTTTCCTAAGTCCAGCACCCTAATATTTTCTAATGTTTTCGGCCATATTTCTTTCCTGGGCCCAACTCTGATAGCATTTCAATCCTATGGTTGGCATAAGTACACAAGGGATCTATCAGAGGCTTGTGATCTTATGCTAGCCATTGATCTTTCCTAAATGACGCAGCATTTCAGAGAAGTGGGACCGTTCGACAAGTATGCATGGTTGGCAGTTTGTGATTGGTCCACCTATTGGTGATTTGGCAAGAGCAGTGGGTCCTGGGTTGTCGACATGTCTTTGAGGGTTCTAACATCTGTAGAGAATTGACAGTGGGTGTATCTTTGCAAAGGATGTGTCAGATGCATTAGATCTTAAGACAACCGTTGATTTTTACTTTATTCAAAGGCGACAAACCAAGGTGGGTCCATTGCTACATGTGCACAAATGGAGAATTTTTATTGGTTGAGGAAGGATGAGTTGGAGCTTATTAGAGGGCTTGGTGTCAAAAATTTTGATCAACGGTAGGTGTATGATCGCATGGAATATTCTTTACCCATGCGATCTTGCGCCCACCATCCGATTAGATACCTGAGGATTAGTGGGTCCTGTGTCAGAGATGACTGAGCACAAATAGCGAATGGTGTGTTGACATGTGGCAGGATTTCAAGCGGGCCCAAGGTTATCAAATAACTCAAAAAATTGGTGACGGCATCAATTTTTGTGGTCTAAAGTTTAGTGGCTCTGATAAAGTTTTCTGTGTTCGCTGAGTCGCGGGAAGGATTTGGCAGAGTTCTAAGTTATTTGGTGAATGCATGAATTTGTGTATTTGCGGAGCCTCGAAATAAATTGGCAGAGCCCTAAATCATTTGGCGATTCAGTGAATCCTTTCTGTCATGAGTTCTTGAAATCATTTCATGGTTAGACAAAAGATTAAGCAAACATGTGGAATGCCTTTATCATTGATTCACCAATTATAAACTGGTTTCTTGAGGGTTAAGATAGGCATCTTGTGACTTAGCGAATGAAGGATTTCGTGCATTCACGAAATATAACCCAAGGTTAAGAAAACATTAGATGATTCTACACAATGCTTTGTTCACTAAATCGTTTGATCAGACCACAATTAAGAAAAGCATTAAGCGACTTGGAGTTTCCCTTCAGTTGCGTATTCACGGAGTAACAGAGGGTTAAGGGTTAGCCGAGAACAAGTGGGACTATTTGCCATGTCGCTGAGGTGTTTTATTTTGATTGTTTGAGTTGGAAATGGATATAGACACGTCAGTGGGCCCAAAAGATTCAAGTGAGATGCCAAGATGGAAGATCTGATGGTTGGCATATCTTTGCATAGGATATTTTGAGACTATGCGATCTTACACCAGCCGTTCGATCTAAGACTTATAAAGAGTGGGTCCAAAGTGCTGATTCTTTGCTGATGTGTTCATTTTTCATTTGCCGAAGGATTTTTATGAGATGGTAGAGGATTTTCAAAAGTTTTTGTTGACTGTTGTAAGATTTTGTGAGCCGCCCGATCTGTCAGGAATAGATAGATCAACGGTCCTATTTTAAACTCCAGCCCGTTACCATTTTCATTTGAATTCAAAATTCCTGCAGGGTTTTTGCTAGGGTTTTGACGTAGAAAGTTGTAAAATGATGTGGTGGCCAAAATTTTTTTGTTTTAGGACAATTTGTAGTTGGGGAAGGATGTAGAAGACATGAATTGCAGCGAGAATTCAATTTTGTTCTTGATGATGCCGTGCTAGTTGATTTCCGAGGTTGAATAATTTGCAGAAGGGCATTCATTGTAGGATGAAAGTGAGATAGTAAAATCAAATTTGTTGAAAAGGAGCCAAGGATAGCATTCAAGCCAAAAAGCATGTCAGCTCATTTATGAAATATCTCATTTACTTCAATAGTGTAGTTATTGTAAACCCTTTGGGGTTGTTGTAAAGTTATTTTTAGGTTAATTTTGGTAACCCTAGAATGAGCGTTTTCTTGTTGCATCTCCTTGTATAAAGGGATTTTTCATGATCATTCAAGAGGATGAAGAGTTTTAGGTGTTAAAAAGATAGAATTTCTAAAAACCCTAGCTTTTCAATCAAGGATTGTAATTTTTTATATCATTTTATCAAACAATAGAGAAGAAATATAGGTTGTTCTCATCTTGTAACCTTGATACTCAAGGTATATTGTATGCACATAGTGAAAGGTTATACCTAATACAAACCTCAGATCTTTGCTCTCCTTTGCTCTATTCTTTGAATCTTTAAATCTTTGCATAAGGTTTATATGAATGTATTGGTGCTTTGAGTTCCAACCTAGAGTTAGACTAAATATTGCTCAAAGTGGAATATGTGTTCTTGGAGTTTATTTGAAGGATCTTCATAAGTAGGAAAGAGTTGAAGTATTTGTGTTTATGTCTAAAGACCAATTTCAAACACCATTGTATTCATCTTATTCCCTGATATTTTGCCCAATGGATAAGGCACTGGCCTATATTCTCCTATCTTTGTGTTGAGAAGAATGATTCAAACTTTGTAATCCCAAATCATTAAATCATTACTGGTCTTTATTTTTATTTACATTTATGTATTGTCCTACCTAGTGATGGAGGGTCAATGAAGAATAGGTTGTTGTTTAGCACTATCTCACTGATTAATCTGTTGAAATATCCAATATTCAAATAAGGGGTAGAGTTAGAACTATTAGTCAGAGTTAATACTATTAGATCAGGTGCACCCGCCTTGGTTTTGCAGAGCTAGAAGCAGAAGAGGGTAGTCCTATCCCTATAGTTGGTCTAATTGCTCATAGATTACTCACATTTGGAACTAACCAATCCTTAATATCCATCATGGGCATATTGGTGTCTCATGGAGTGTAAAATCCTATCCAAGAACCAACATGGTCCATTGCTCCCTAGTGAATGCAGCGGCACACCCTGTCTCAATCCAGTCGGTAGAATTGATTAAAACACTAGCCAACCACTATGTGCCAGATTAGCACATGGTCAAAAATAGTATGGGGGAAGTGGTCCTGAACATGAGGCCTGATAATATCGAGGATGTTTTCCATCTACCCAAGGGGGTAGATAAGTTCTTCAACTTCAATATAAACAAGGGGATGGAATTCTATAACAAAGATATGCAGAGGGCTCACAACATTGTTAACAATGAGTACCTAATGCAACCCTTACCCAAGAATGGGTTGGATAGAATTGATATGTGGAGGGGCTACATGAAAGAAGATATCCAAGACATCATAACAATGATAAATGGTGTGTATGGCTTGCCCAAGTCTCATCAATTGGAGCCCTGGATGATCTTCCTCATACATAAAATAAAAGAGAGACAAGCAAGGTTTGATTGGGCCTCTATTCTAAGTGATCAATTAGATGAATAGCTGATTCGGGTGAAGACAGATCCCCACTTTTACATGACATCCTATGTCATGTACTTGCTAGCCACCAAGGCAGTATATCTAGGACTGACTAAAGTTGGAAACATCAGGGAACAAAGCACATGGCCTTTCACTTTGTATCCTCAGTTGGTGTGGAAGGAATTCCTTGCACACAATAGCCTAGAATTTAGGATAGTTAATGATGCTTTCATCTTTGCAATCATCTGCTCCATCAAAGGTCAATTTGCCAAAAGGTTGTCAACAAAAGCAACGGCTAAGGTGAAGGCCATTGGGGCATTCTATATACAATTTAGAACATTCACATACATTCGGCTTGCAGGAACCACCCTAGCACCCAAGAAGCTCCCAAGATACCCCCCTGATAGGGTTGTTCTACTAGAGATAGCAAGGAAGTTGTCCCATGCTCATGAGAATATCAAGAATAAGAAGAAGCACTGCTGGGACTTCCCTATTTCAATCGGTCCCCACTGTGTACCTGACATGAAAGTTTGCAAGTCATTGGTTGGGGAATGGGATGAATTCCCACTGGTTATCTATAATCTGGTGAGGCCACATTTTGACCCCATTGGTACCTATAGCCACATAATGGGAAGACACTACATCCATGAGCTGCATGTCAAAGATCACTAGGCTAATTGTGTAGATGATTACAAGGTGAGAATCCGTGACTATTGCCGGATGAGTCTAGAGCTGGCACAAGGTGCACTTTCCTTAAGAATTCCATAGAAAGCGTTAGATGTCGACTCGGATAAGATCCTAGATTCCATATATAATACATACAAGGTATACAATAGGGCCATTCTAAATGTAGAGGTGGATCGAGATGAGAATGACAACATGGACTTTAGAGCCTGGTGTGTGGTCAAGCTGACAAGGTCTTGGGTTACCCATCCATATCCTATGCAATCACTTCCTATGAAACAACTCCCTGAGAAGTCATCTCAGGAAAAGAAGAAGGGAGAGAAGATATTGAAACCACAGTTCAAAGGGGCTACCCCTCTAAAGCTTGAGACTGTATATCGCCACGAGCACCCCACTACATATGGTCCAGTCACACACTCCAAAAAGGTGAAAACCAAGATGACTGGGAGTGTTGCTCTACTTGAGGCACCTTCATCAAGTGACCATGGTTCTCCCAGCTCATAAAAGAGAACAAAGTTCAAAATAGTAGGGCCTAAGCCAACCGGAGTAACCAAGGGCAATGTTTACAAAAGAAAGGCAGGCTCAACCCCCACACAGATGGATACTCTTGAAGAAGAGGATGAGGATCTGTTGGATGAAATTCCCCTCAGTAGGAGGACACAATCAGCGGGATTCTTGAAGAAAAGGAGAATAATGGAAGATGATCCTAAGGATGAAGAAGGGGCTACTCAAGAAGAGCCCATCAATTTGGATGCCCTTGGTGATGATGAATTCAACATCTCTAATTTTTCTAGTTTTCATGGGTTCAAAGAGGCTAAGAAACAAGCTCCTATATAGTTCACTAGTCTTTTCAGTGGTGTAGGAGAAGAGTTACCATAGGAACCTCAAGGGCAGAGTGATGTGGAAATAGCCAAAGACCAGGAGAGAATTGCAGAGCCTATTAAGATCACCTCAGAAGAGGAAATAAGTACATAGGTACCTTTGGACGCATCTATTCCACCTTTGCCTCCATCTCACCCTTCTACACTTCCCACCATTCCACTTCAAGAACTCCCCACTACCCCGCTTTCCACTCCCGTACAGGATGCTCCACTGTCTCAACAACCTTCTTATTCCCAGGTTCCTTTCCCAACTCCAACTCCACCAGCCCATTCTACCATTCCCCTTGTGTCACCTACACCTCCCCCACTCAACATTCCTCCCCAAGTTCATAGTAAGTCAATGCCCCAGAGCTCATAGCAGTCAGAGAAATAAGTTGAAGTCATTCATGTTGGATCTGAAGAACCAGATGACAAGGGAGAATCATAGGTAGAAGAAGGGCCACATATAGAAGAAAACAAGCCTCAAATAGATACTTAAGAATAGATGACTGATGAGCAACAAACTGCTAATGAGGGGGAACCTGAACAAGATACGGGAAATGAACAAGAAATAGGGGAAGAGGAAGAAGCCCTAGAGGAGATAAGGACAAAACACATGGGGACTTCTACTCCATTGGCTTCTCCCTATGAGCCATTGAATGCATTCTCAAAACCCACTTGGTTTACCAAGGAGGTGCAGCCGAGGGTTAGAATATATACCGATGATGAGGTCGATATGACCGCATTGGGGCACACCTTCCACCAAATGGCACCAGCTCCCCAAGCAAGGAGAATGTCCTATGTAACGCAAGATCAGACGGGAAGGTGGAAGGCACAGGTGGCTATCCCTACAATGGATATCAGCATGAAGGAGATCACTCTAGAGGATTATGTATTAGAATCAGTGGACTTGGGAGAACCAACTAGAGAAGGAAGAAAAACCTTGGCTACTTTGGGTTTGAAGCACACTCTGGGCTTCATGAGTAAAGATGAGGAAAGGATAAAAGCATTGGAGGAACAAAATGAAGCAATGAAGAAATTTATTTTGAAGACGGCGGGTCCAATTGACCCAAATGACCCCAAAGCCTCCTTATAGGAAATTTTGGAAAAGAAGGGGGATATAGACATTGACATTCCGCATTCTTTTGTACAGGCTTGTGCGGAATGGAAGCTAGATTTTGAGCACTTCGCTAGCTTATCCCTCATAAGGACTTTAAGGCCGTTTCGAGGTGTTTTGGTGGGAATAACTTCCTTAGTAAAGATCATGAGTGAGGAGAATGGGGTGGAAAAAACCATCCTCAATTGGCAAAAGGTACTAGATGAGTTAACAATGATAAGGAAGCAACGCTTCCAGATTCTAATGAAGATTTATGAAGGAGCAGAATTGGATAACTTTGAAGAATGGATCTAAGAGATAACAATGACATTGGCCATATTTGAGAAGGTGCTCAAAAGGTTAAATAAAAGAAGGGATGACAACATGCTATTTGTAAAAGAAGTACAAGAGTTCTTTGAGGGGTTAGATTTGTTAGGAATAAGGTGTCTCAACCTTGGATAATTCCTATTCTTATTATTTATTTTGTAAATGTATTTTTTTTCAAATAATGTAATTAAGTGTGAGTGTACATGTCTAGTTGGCATGTTGATGTGTCACTCCACTTGATGTGTTGGCATCTTGTGCGTAAGGAGATCATGACTGAAATGGTCATGACGGATTCCTATGATGCGTAAGAACTATTTAAGGAATGTGCTATGATAGGTGTAAGAGCATCTTATGACTTGGGCCTATTTGGGCGCCCAAGAAGAAGTGGTTGGTGTGTGTAAGAGAATATGCCAAAAATAGGTTGGTATGATAGATTCTCTTACACTTCTCTTGTGACCGTTATTTTTGGCGGATTCTATGACAAGCTGTCATAGTCTATTCTAGGGATGGACGCCTATTCTTGGGATTGCATGTAACAACTGTGTACATGTGGCTTTATGCATGGATATTGGTGGTTGTGCCTATTTTTAGGTCTAGAGGAGTCTATATATATGATGCTGCTCCTATGGGAGAGATATAACAGAAGTTTAAGTCTTGTTGGCTTTGTCTCTCATTTCCTGAAAGAACTTGCATTACAAGTGTATTGTAATCTTTGTGTTGAAGATAATACATTGTGTAGGTTTTGGAGTGCTGGGGTTTTTTACCGAAAGGTTTTCCCTAGGGTATATCATTGTGTCATTCTCTATTTTTCTATATGCATGGTATGTGGTTGCAATATCTTTGTTAAAGTAGTTAACGAATCTGAAATTGTAAGGATTTATAAGAATTTGCACAATACTCTCCTATAGAGATTAGCATAGGAAGCTGTTTCCGCACCTGAGTTTCCTTACAAGATTTTGATCTATTTAATGATGATGATGATAGGACTATGCACTCAGTGAATGATATTGTCAATCAATACTTGGGTATTTTCTGGGGGGTAAAGTCAAAGGAGGATCTTCAGTAAATGTTTTATCAGAGGGAAGAGATTCAAAAAATGCTGCCTTGAGAAGAAGAGATAAAGGTTTTTTCCAAGGAATTGAAAGATTTCCGAGATAGATAGAAGTGGATTCTCTATGAGATCAAGACACTGGACTTTGATGAAGTGTTGGAGGTGGTGCATAGGTTCAAGAGAGCTCATCTAGAAGTGCCTCCTAGTTAGTGAACTTCCAACCTAAGATCTGTCAAACTTTCATGTGCAGAGAGTGCAGTTTTGATACTTGGTCATTTTTTCAGTGCAAAATTTTCAACCATTTCGGCCATAGGGAGTTTTCGGCCACCAAGAAGTCCGACAACCCCGACAACTCTGACAAGTCCAAAGTAGTAGAGATAAGGACAACACTTAGTCAATTTTGGGTGATGAATTTTTCGGACCAAGTGTCAGGTTTTGGGCATTTTTTGGCACGTCCGGGAGTCTATTCCAATTTTGTCAGAGATCACTCCTCAGTCATCTGGGCTTCTTTCTTTGGTTCATTTGGGCATGATTTTGGGATCTCTTTCAGTCAAGACCATGTAGAGAAGCTAAGGCCAATAATCAAGGGTACAAATAGGAAGATCATCAAGTGCATGCAGTAGTTCTGGCCCTATTTTTGAGATATTTGATGCTTGATTTATGCAAATCTTTGTAATGCATGAAGTTTAATTCTGTGCTAGGATAGTTTAGCTAAGCTTTAGAAGTATTTTATTTAATGCAAAGCTCTAGTTTAGTTTTACTTGGGATTTTAGTTGCAGCAAAACCCTAGCTGTGAAAATAAGAGTAGAGCTCTATAAATTGTAATAAAACAATGTAATGAGGGTCGACTTGATCATTAATACAAGATATACAATTGGTGCTTAATTCATGGTGTGATTTTTCTACTATCTATGTGAAATTTATGAATGTGTGATTTGCTCATTCTTTATTTCAAAGAGCTGATTCTTTGTTTGATGATTTCAAGTCTACGATCTCTTAATTTGGTGTTTGCTGGTATCATATTGCTTTGTTGTGACAAATCTCTGAGAAGATCTTTCTTTGGTGTCTAAAGATTAACTTGTCTCACATGTGTGTGCATCTAGAGTGGCTCCATGATCTGATGAGTTTTGACTTATCATACATCTGCATTGTTTGAATTCCGTCGATGATTGCATCCATTCAGCTGAAGATTGTGACATGATCTGATCTCTATTGTGTGGGTTTCTTATCTTCTTGGTCATTTAATTCACATGGTGGTGTGATTACTAGCATATGTCTTTTAGGTTTCTTTCAGTATTTACTTTCAAGTTTCTTGTTACCTTACTCTTTCTAACCCTCATGTAAGTTGTTTTCAGTAGGATAAGTTAATTAGCATTGCTTTCACTTCTTAAATCTGAAAATTGGATCAAAAAAGAGATATTGTGGAATCCTAAAGTCTGTTTTGTAGTTTCCCTTAAGAGAAGAACCAGCAAAGGCCTCCTTGATAAAAAATTCACATTTGTCTTCAATTGAGCTATCTGAATGGCTGAGACCCAACCTTAAGGAACCTTGAGATTGATCTTATCAATCTTCCAAGAGGGGAAGTTGCTTGCGCAAGTTCCTAGCCATTGTCCTTGTGTAAAAATGACACTCAAAAAAAGTGGCGCTAGAAGGAGGGCCCTTGAAAGGGACACCCTGGAACATTGGATCATTCTCTCCCAAGAGGTTTCAACAAGTCCTTAGATCTTCACCCAAAAAAGGGGAGTTGCTTGAATTTATAGAGTTTCATAGACCTCACAGTAGCAAAACAAAGCACGGAGAGGATACCTTGGATCATCTAGATTTTCCTCCAATTCCAATCATTGCTGCCCCGCCTGCTCCTCTGCCACCACCAGCTCCAATGGCATTTTTTGCAAATGCTCAAAGTTCACCATTAAACATTCAGGGAAAGCTCCACCAGCTGCCCAAAAATCTTGAGAAGTTTTGCCCACGCTTCATCTATGGAGAAATCAAGATAGCAGAAGAACACGTTCGCACATTCAAAGAATTGTGCAATCGAAAAGAGATTTCTCATCAAGACATCATGTGCCACCTCTTCCCTTACACATTGGGGGAAATTGCATATAACTGGTATCTGAATTTTCCATGAGGATCCATTACTACCTGGCAAGACTTTGAAATGAAATTCCTCAATCAATTCAAATTATATGTGGATCCGACAACTCTCCATCACTAGTTCATCTCGGTAAGGAAAGACCTCAATGAATCTATGGCTATGTTCAACCATCATTTTCACAAGATGTATTAGAAGCTTGAAGCTCCATACACGGTACTAGATGGTGCTGCCATACAAGTGTACTTGCACACCCTGGACCCATTAATGTCTATATTCTTGAAAAGATTACCTCCCAAGGATATTGACACTTTGGAGAAAGTATGCAACAAAGCCATCTTGTTCACTCAAAAAATGGACCCACAAGCGGGAGGAGGTTATGAGATCCCATCAACGTTGGGGAACACTATTGTGACTGGTCCATTTGCAACAAACAATCAATTTCCAGTACAACAAACCCCAAGGATCAACCCGGTACCAACCCCATATGTTGCTACTCCACCATTTGTTGGCAATTTGGCTAATGTGGATGCATAGATGTTGTCATTATGGAAACATATGATCTCTATTGAGAGTGTAGAATCTGGAATGCAAGTATGGCAAGTTGAAGGAAGAAATTGTCTAAGTATGGATACAGTGATCCTAACAGAGCACCTGATGAAGATTTAATTGGCGATGTCCACTAGAGCAATATTTTTTTTTGCACAGTTAACTAAAACTTATATACAGTATGAGGATACCCCATCTCTGTGTGCATAAAGTTTGGAGTAGTACGGATGAAGTTATTTGAAGTTTACCGAAGACAATTTTTGCAGACAAAACAGTTTTGGAGACAGTATTAGCGAAAGAGTTAAGGGATTATTTTTTCTTGTCAAAATAATGACTTAACATTATGAAGGGACAACATCCTATATTTTTAATCTTGGATAAAGATTTTGGAAGCCGACCATATAAAGTTATTAGCTCTAATATCATATATTAGGCATACTTGAAATGAAAATAAGTATATGTGATGTGTAAAAAAGAAAGAAAAGGATAACTTGCAATAGTTGTATGTTGTGATAGCAGCAAAGGCTATTGATGTGAAGTTGTAAGTAGTACCATACTATAGTCAGAAACATTTTGTATTACCTGTTTGGGCAGTGAGCTCAGCTAGTGATCAGGTTTTGTAATCAAACTCCTAACAGGGTTAAGGCTTCTAACAAGGCCTAAAGTCCTTTAACTAGGATAGATCTACTATATATTGTAAATTGACTCTTAACAGGGTCCAATATCCCTAATAAGATACTTTTGATTAGTGATCTTTGTGGGTACCATCCCCACCGGGGTTTTCCCTTGGCTAGGGTTTCCTCAAGAACATATCATGTGTTATGAGTTCTTTCTATTTATTGCTATGTTTTTTAATTAGCTTGATAATCTTTGTATGCACTAAAGTAATCTGTTATATCCATAAGTGGGCAAAAGAAAAATTTTGTGAAATACTAATTCACCCCCCCCCCCCTCTCAGTATTTCCTATTTCTAGCAATTGGTATCAGAGCACAGTTCCTCAGAGAAGGAACATTCAAGGAAAGCTTAGTAGCTTGAGTAAGATCTCTATGGATATGGATCAACTTCAGAAGAATCTTGAAGAAGCTCTTGAATAGCTTGATATGCTTATTGATGAAAGAAAATCCTTAAGAAGAAAGTATGAAGATGCAAAGAATGCTATTGACAAATTAAAAGGTAAGATTGAAGATCTGAAATCTAAAAAGAAATCTGATATGCTTGTTGAAGATTGTGTGAATTAGAAAAAGAAAATGAGATCCTTAAGAATGAACTGAAGATAGTAAATCTGAAGCTTAGTATGAAAGATGGAAATTTGAGATCTGATAATGGAAAATTGAAAATTGAGAATGAAGATCCGAGATCAAGACTTGAAAAGGAAACATCCGAATCTGAAAAAGTAAAAGTGCAGTATGTGGAACTTGAGAAGTATAATAAAATTGTGAAAGGTGAATTAACTCAATCTAAACAACAACTTGAAAGGCTATATTCAAAAGGTGATAAGAATTAAAAACAAATTTCTTTTGGAGAACCATTCTTTGATAGGACTTGATTTGGATATAGTATGTTTAGAACAAACCATGAAAGTAAGAAGCCAGATCTGAAGACATCTGAAAGTGTGGAGAAAATGAAGCTAGATGAGAATACATTGGAAGATCCACCTAAAAAAGAACCACCTAGAGAGAAAGAAGAATCAAAGTAAGAAGAATCAAAATAGGAAGAATCATCTAAGGGTATGCAAAGAGAATTCAAAGGTAGATGTTTTGCTTGTAATACTATTGGGCACATGAAGAGAGATTGCACAGGTAAGTAATTTAAACCTCTTAATGGACATTGTTATAATTGTCATAGTTTTGGACACAGAGCTAACGAATGTAGAAGACCTAAAGTAATTTTGAATAATTATGATAGAATGATTGGGAATACTAACAATGCAGATAAGAGATCTATTGAAGAAATAAATCAAAGAAAAGTAGTAGTATGTTTTAGATGCAACAAAGTAGGACATATTGTTAGAAATTGCAGGTCATAGATTAACCAGCAAGGACAGATATTTGGAAACAATGGAGTCATTTGTTAGATATGCAACAAGTTTGGACACTCAGCAAGAGTTTTCAGAATAAATAATGGAGGTTATCATCATAACCCTAGGAACAATGCAAGAAGGAATGAAAATGCAGGAAACAAAGAGGAAGGTTGCTATAGCAATAAAGATGAAGTAAATTTTGATAAAGGCACAGATCAAGGAGGCATATTCAGCACTGAAAGTAGTCAGGAAGGTAATGTAACAAATGGTAAGGATGAATCTTTACCTGACCCTTCTTTAAGTACTTAAATTATGCAAGTTTCTATAGTTTAGGACTTAGGATTAGTGTAGATTAGGAATTTGAATGAGTTAAGTTTTGTGCAGTTAGATATAGGTTTTTTATGTTGTAATAATGCTATGGCTAAGTGCGCAAAAGAAAATATCATGTTTTGTGAGGTCGCAAAAAGTTTTATGGTTGCAGGTTTGCAGAATCAGCTTTTTGAGGTTTTAGCAGCAAAATGAATGAATGTGATGTCGGATCGAGTTAATGTGAAGTGTTATAAGGTCAAAATCAAAGTTATCACGATTAAAAAGCAATTGAAAAGAGATTTGAAAGAAGAAAAAGTGATTTGAGGATGATTTGAAGAAGTTTGGAAGCAGTTTGCAGCGACGATCATACCGAAACCCTAGATTTGCAAAGTTGAGGTATTTTTTGATTATTAATCAGTTGATGAGATGGATATTTCTATGGTTCATAATGTTAAGGATAAGAATAGACCTAAGATTAAGACAGAACCAGTAGAACTAGCTGAAATTGATGATAGACTAGCACTATCATCCGTACCAGACGGATTATTACACATTGAGAATGTTAAAGGATATTTAGGTTGCAAATTTGAAACTTTGGGAGATGCAAATTTTAGTGATGATTACAAGAAATTGTATAATCAAGACACGACAATTAAACCATCTTATGGGCACCTAGAGAACAATGAAATTATCAATTATTCCATGAAGTATGAATTTAATGATGAGGAATGTACCAAGATCATTTTAAGTAGAATCCACAATGGGAAATTCTGGATGGAGGATAGAGTTATTGATATAACTGCCGACCTAATTCAAGAAGTTACTAGGTTATCAAAAGTTGGAGAGATTCCACTAAATGAAAAGAACATGAGAAAGATTGTTTTAGACAACACTGGATCTAGTTATAATGGTAGAGGAATTGCGATAAGTAAGATTAAGCAAGATGATGTTAGGTACCTTTGCAAGATTCTAACAACTAAATTATGTGGTATTTCAAGGGAAGATGACATGGCTGCAGGAATGGTTCATGTAGCTTATCTTATGTGTATTGAGAAGAAACAAGTCGACCTATGTGAAATTTTGAAAATTCAGTTATTTGAGAACTTAGAAAAGATTAAGAAGGCTAAGTACACACAGTTTAGGTTTTCATCTCTGATAACCTATATGTTTTTCCATATTTTGAGAAGATTTCCTTACAGAGTTGATTGGAGTGACAATGTGAACACAATGGAAAGAATAAACTTAGTTTACATGAAGCACCTAATTGATAAAGTCAATGACAGTGTGAAGCTTGTATTGAAGACTTTTCAGAATATTGTTAAGAAAAAATCAAGGATTCCTCAATCCATAGTTGAAAAGCATAAAGATGACATTTGTTTTATGGTAGACACTGATTTCACCTACATTGAAGAAGTTGATCCTAGAATGGAATTCATAGACCCTCTTGGCTATGAAATATCTGAAGCAGAAACATTAGGATATGTGAATAGACTATTAAAGTGTGAGTTAGATGGTCATGCAAATAGATTTGGAACCTATGAAGAGAATTTCAACTCTGCAATAAGTTTGAAAGAAAAGAAGCAATCTAGTAGGAGAGTTGAATCTACTATGAAGAAAATACTGAAAGAATCAGGTATGTCAAGTCATGAGTTTGACATATCTAAAAAGACTGTAGAAGCCTTGAAGCAAAGTGAAAATCTTGTAATTCCACCTGTGGCATCTAGTGCAGACCCTATTGATCCTATTGCAGTAAAGGTAAAAGTTGAAGTACCTGAAAAAGGTGAAGGAGATAAATCTTTTTCTCCTATTCCTAGCAAAAGAGTAAAAGTGAGTGCAACAAGACCTGGAAAGAGATAGAAAGTGATTGTACCACCTATACCTAGAAAAGTACCAGAAATTAAAGATGATGATGAAGTTTCAATCAAGAAGAAAAATTGGAAACCAAGAATTGAAAGAGTTAATGAAGATATATTGAAGCATGGAGACTTCACTAAGTTAAACAAATTCTATGATCTATATGGATCATTTGATAGATTGAATTTTGAAAATGCAATGGTTACACATATGATTTTGACAGGTAAGAAACTTAGCACTATTCATGGTAAGATCCCAAAAGACTTTTATAACAGACTGGTGAATAGAAAATAGAGAGCACAAGAAGAGGACATAAAGATGAGAGAACATGTAATCAGACAGTTCTGTGAAGTTGAAGATGAAGATCATTTGAAGAAACTCTTGAAGCCTCTTGGAACTTTATTAAGAACTAAGAGAAGAACAATCCTTATAATGGGAGGCAAAAAGGAGGAAGTACAGAAAGAGACAGAGCAAGCAGTAATGCAAGTTCTTGCAGACATAGTTGCAGGAAAGCAATTTGAATCAGATCCTTAGCAGAAGCAATCAGAGGAACTGCATGCAGAGGAAGTTGGTATTGAAGAAGTCCCATCTTCTTCACATATCAATGTTGGCAAAGAATCAATGGACATTGAAGGAACCAAAGTGACACTAGAGTCAGATGATGCAGTATTTCATGATCTAGGAAACATTGTTGACAATTTGGCTTTAGAAGAGCAAGAGAAGATTTCAAAATCAGAAAAGGATATAGAGGCAGTGGATGCACCAGCTATATCAGAATCAGTTCTAGTAGAGCAGACAGTTAAAGGTAAACAAATTTTGACAGAGGTCACTACCCCTAGTGCACCTGATAGTAAAAAGAGACAAATTGGTTCAATTTTTGAAGACCTTGGAAAAGAGGTTGAAGATGATGATCAGCTTGAGTTCATCACATCTCTTAATAAAATTATTGGAAAGAATAAGAAGGTAAAGGACCTTGAAGGAAAAGTTAGAGTTTTGACAGAGAAACTTGAGAGTGTGATAAGCACTAAGGTATTTGAATCAGATCCACTTGAGAAAGCTAAAATAGTAATAAACTCTTTTGACTCTGAATTTTCTAACTTAAAGGATATGGCTAGAATAAAAGTTTAGGAAGCCTTTGAAGTAGAAATGCAAAAAAATTTAAGTGTAAATATTCAAAATGATATTGGTAATTTGGATGTATGCATAAAGATTTTGAGGAAACATTTTGAGACTGGAAAGAGTTTGTATATACAATGCACAAAATCAGAAATCCTAAGAGCTGAAGAAGATAAGAAGATCAGAGAGAAGATAGATGCAATTACAGCTGAAACAAACACCTTGACAAGCCCAAATGTAAAGATAAGTTCTGTAGAGGAGAACATAAGCAAGTTAAATGATGAAATTAGAATGTTAGCAGAGGAGAAGAATAGAAAGATGATCAGGATTAACATCTTGAGAGAGCATATTTCAATCAAGACCTCAATTGTTGAAGACCAAATTGAGCAGTGTCTTTCAGCAAAGACATCTTTTCAGAAGTTTAGCTTTAATTCCCTGCAAGCTTGTTAGATAGTAGCATACAGATTGAGTACTCTACTCAATGTTGCTGAATCCATTAGGAAGATATGGGAGAAAGATTTTGAATCATGGAAGTTAGAGTTTGGCAATTGTGTTGCAAGCCTACCGGCTTTGCAATAGCTGATAATGAGGTATAAAGTTTTTTAATTTTTGTACACCCTATCTTTGTCATTGTTGTCAAAGGGGGAGAGATAGTAGAAAATTGTAAATATGTTGAGGAAGGATACTCATAGGGGGAGCTATTCTATGGAGTATAATATTGTATATGTGTTGTATAACATTTGGCTACAATTTTGTGTAAATACTTTGAAGTTTTGTTTGCACACTTAGCCAATTTTCCCATATGTTGCCACCAATGACAAAGGGGGAGATTGTTGGAAATTTGGCTAATGTGGATGCATAGATGTTGTCATTATGGAAACATATGATCTCTATTGAGAGCACAAAATCTAGAATGCAAGTATGGCAAGTTGAAGGAAGAAATTGTCTAAGTATGGATACAGTGATCCTGACAGAGCACCTGATGAAGATTTAGTTGGCGATGTCCACTGGAGCAATATTTTTGTTTGCGCAGTTAACTAAAGCTTCTATAGAGTATGAGGATACCCCATCTCAGTGCACATTAAGTTTGGAGTAGTACGGATGAAGTTATTCAAAGTTTACCAAAGATAGTTTTTGCAGACATAACAGTTTTGGAGATAGTATTAGCGAAAGAGTTAAGGGATTATTTTTGCTTGTCAAAATAATGACTTAATATTATGAAGGGATGAAATCCTAGATGTTTACTCTTGGATAAAATTTTTGGAAGCCAACCATATAAATTTATTATCTCTAATAACTCATATATTAGGCATACTTGAAATGAAAATAAGTATATGTGATGTGTAAAAAAGAAAGAAAATGATAACTTGCGATAGTTGTATATTGTGATAGCAGCAAAGGCTATTGATGTGAAGTTGTAAGTAGTACCATACTATAGTCAGAAACATTTTGTATTACCTATTTTGGCAGTGAGCTCAGCTGGTGATCAGGTTTTGTAATCAAACTCCTAACAGGGTTAAGGCTTCTAACAAGGCCTAAAGTCCTTTAACCAGGACAGATCTACTATATATTGTAAATTGACTCTTAACAGGGTCCAATATCCCTAATAAGATACTTTTGATTAGTGATCTTTGTGGGTACCATCCCCACTGGGGTTTTCCCTTGGCCAGGGTTTCCTCAAGAACATATCATGTGTTATGAGTTCTTTCTATTTACTGATATGTTTGTTAATCAGCTTGATAATCTTTGTATGCACTAAAGTAATCTGTTATATCCATAAGTGGGCAAAAGAAAAATTTTGTGAAATACTAATTCACCCCCCCCCCCCCTCTCAGTATTTCCTATTTCTAGCAATTGGTATCAGAGCACAGTTCCTCAGAGAAGGAACATTCAAGGAAAGCTTAGTAGCTTGAGTAAGATCTCTATGGATATGGATCAACTTCAGAAGAATCTTGAAGAAGCTCTTGAATAGCTTGATATGCTTATTGATGAAAGAAAATCCTTAAGAAGAAAGTATGAAGATGCAAAGAATGCTATTGACAAATTAAAAGGTAAGATTGAAGATCTGAAATCTAAAAAGAAATCTGATATGCTTGTTGAAGATTGTGTGAATTAGAAAAAGAAAATGAGATCCTTAAGAATGAACTGAAGATAGTAAATCTGAAGCTTAGTATGAAAGATGGAAATTTGAGATCTGATAATGGAAAATTGAAAATTGAGAATGAAGATCCGAGATCAAGACTTGAAAAGGAAACATCCGAATCTGAAAAAGTAAAAGTGCAGTATGTGGAACTTGAGAAGTATAATAAAATTGTGAAAGGTGAATTAACTCAATCTAAACAACAACTTGAAAGGCTATATTCAAAAGGTGATAAGAATTAAAAACAAATTTCTTTTGGAGAACCATTCTTTGATAGGACTTGATTTGGATATAGTATGTTTAGAACAAACCATGAAAGTAAGAAGCCAGATCTGAAGACATCTGAAAGTGTGGAGAAAATGAAGCTAGATGAGAATACATTGGAAGATCCACCTAAAAAAGAACCACCTAGAGAGAAAGAAGAATCAAAGTAAGAAGAATCAAAATAGGAAGAATCATCTAAGGGTATGCAAAGAGAATTCAAAGGTAGATGTTTTGCTTGTAATACTATTGGGCACATGAAGAGAGATTGCACAGGTAAGTAATTTAAACCTCTTAATGGACATTGTTATAATTGTCATAGTTTTGGACACAGAGCTAACGAATGTAGAAGACCTAAAGTAATTTTGAATAATTATGATAGAATGATTGGGAATACTAACAATGCAGATAAGAGATCTATTGAAGAAATAAATCAAAGAAAAGTAGTAGTATGTTTTAGATGCAACAAAGTAGGACATATTGTTAGAAATTGCAGGTCATAGATTAACCAGCAAGGACAGATATTTGGAAACAATGGAGTCATTTGTTAGATATGCAACAAGTTTGGACACTCAGCAAGAGTTTTCAGAATAAATAATGGAGGTTATCATCATAACCCTAGGAACAATGCAAGAAGGAATGAAAATGCAGGAAACAAAGAGGAAGGTTGCTATAGCAATAAAGATGAAGTAAATTTTGATAAAGGCACAGATCAAGGAGGCATATTCAGCACTGAAAGTAGTCAGGAAGGTAATGTAACAAATGGTAAGGATGAATCTTTACCTGACCCTTCTTTAAGTACTTAAATTATGCAAGTTTCTATAGTTTAGGACTTAGGATTAGTGTAGATTAGGAATTTGAATGAGTTAAGTTTTGTGCAGTTAGATATAGGTTTTTTATGTTGTAATAATGCTATGGCTAAGTGCGCAAAAGAAAATATCATGTTTTGTGAGGTCGCAAAAAGTTTTATGGTTGCAGGTTTGCAGAATCAGCTTTTTGAGGTTTTAGCAGCAAAATGAATGAATGTGATGTCGGATCGAGTTAATGTGAAGTGTTATAAGGTCAAAATCAAAGTTATCACGATTAAAAAGCAATTGAAAAGAGATTTGAAAGAAGAAAAAGTGATTTGAGGATGATTTGAAGAAGTTTGGAAGCAGTTTGCAGCGACGATCATACCGAAACCCTAGATTTGCAAAGTTGAGGTATTTTTTGATTATTAATCAGTTGATGAGATGGATATTTCTATGGTTCATAATGTTAAGGATAAGAATAGACCTAAGATTAAGACAGAACCAGTAGAACTAGCTGAAATTGATGATAGACTAGCACTATCATCCGTACCAGACGGATTATTACACATTGAGAATGTTAAAGGATATTTAGGTTGCAAATTTGAAACTTTGGGAGATGCAAATTTTAGTGATGATTACAAGAAATTGTATAATCAAGACACGACAATTAAACCATCTTATGGGCACCTAGAGAACAATGAAATTATCAATTATTCCATGAAGTATGAATTTAATGATGAGGAATGTACCAAGATCATTTTAAGTAGAATCCACAATGGGAAATTCTGGATGGAGGATAGAGTTATTGATATAACTGCCGACCTAATTCAAGAAGTTACTAGGTTATCAAAAGTTGGAGAGATTCCACTAAATGAAAAGAACATGAGAAAGATTGTTTTAGACAACACTGGATCTAGTTATAATGGTAGAGGAATTGCGATAAGTAAGATTAAGCAAGATGATGTTAGGTACCTTTGCAAGATTCTAACAACTAAATTATGTGGTATTTCAAGGGAAGATGACATGGCTGCAGGAATGGTTCATGTAGCTTATCTTATGTGTATTGAGAAGAAACAAGTCGACCTATGTGAAATTTTGAAAATTCAGTTATTTGAGAACTTAGAAAAGATTAAGAAGGCTAAGTACACACAGTTTAGGTTTTCATCTCTGATAACCTATATGTTTTTCCATATTTTGAGAAGATTTCCTTACAGAGTTGATTGGAGTGACAATGTGAACACAATGGAAAGAATAAACTTAGTTTACATGAAGCACCTAATTGATAAAGTCAATGACAGTGTGAAGCTTGTATTGAAGACTTTTCAGAATATTGTTAAGAAAAAATCAAGGATTCCTCAATCCATAGTTGAAAAGCATAAAGATGACATTTGTTTTATGGTAGACACTGATTTCACCTACATTGAAGAAGTTGATCCTAGAATGGAATTCATAGACCCTCTTGGCTATGAAATATCTGAAGCAGAAACATTAGGATATGTGAATAGACTATTAAAGTGTGAGTTAGATGGTCATGCAAATAGATTTGGAACCTATGAAGAGAATTTCAACTCTGCAATAAGTTTGAAAGAAAAGAAGCAATCTAGTAGGAGAGTTGAATCTACTATGAAGAAAATACTGAAAGAATCAGGTATGTCAAGTCATGAGTTTGACATATCTAAAAAGACTGTAGAAGCCTTGAAGCAAAGTGAAAATCTTGTAATTCCACCTGTGGCATCTAGTGCAGACCCTATTGATCCTATTGCAGTAAAGGTAAAAGTTGAAGTACCTGAAAAAGGTGAAGGAGATAAATCTTTTTCTCCTATTCCTAGCAAAAGAGTAAAAGTGAGTGCAACAAGACCTGGAAAGAGATAGAAAGTGATTGTACCACCTATACCTAGAAAAGTACCAGAAATTAAAGATGATGATGAAGTTTCAATCAAGAAGAAAAATTGGAAACCAAGAATTGAAAGAGTTAATGAAGATATATTGAAGCATGGAGACTTCACTAAGTTAAACAAATTCTATGATCTATATGGATCATTTGATAGATTGAATTTTGAAAATGCAATGGTTACACATATGATTTTGACAGGTAAGAAACTTAGCACTATTCATGGTAAGATCCCAAAAGACTTTTATAACAGACTGGTGAATAGAAAATAGAGAGCACAAGAAGAGGACATAAAGATGAGAGAACATGTAATCAGACAGTTCTGTGAAGTTGAAGATGAAGATCATTTGAAGAAACTCTTGAAGCCTCTTGGAACTTTATTAAGAACTAAGAGAAGAACAATCCTTATAATGGGAGGCAAAAAGGAGGAAGTACAGAAAGAGACAGAGCAAGCAGTAATGCAAGTTCTTGCAGACATAGTTGCAGGAAAGCAATTTGAATCAGATCCTTAGCAGAAGCAATCAGAGGAACTGCATGCAGAGGAAGTTGGTATTGAAGAAGTCCCATCTTCTTCACATATCAATGTTGGCAAAGAATCAATGGACATTGAAGGAACCAAAGTGACACTAGAGTCAGATGATGCAGTATTTCATGATCTAGGAAACATTGTTGACAATTTGGCTTTAGAAGAGCAAGAGAAGATTTCAAAATCAGAAAAGGATATAGAGGCAGTGGATGCACCAGCTATATCAGAATCAGTTCTAGTAGAGCAGACAGTTAAAGGTAAACAAATTTTGACAGAGGTCACTACCCCTAGTGCACCTGATAGTAAAAAGAGACAAATTGGTTCAATTTTTGAAGACCTTGGAAAAGAGGTTGAAGATGATGATCAGCTTGAGTTCATCACATCTCTTAATAAAATTATTGGAAAGAATAAGAAGGTAAAGGACCTTGAAGGAAAAGTTAGAGTTTTGACAGAGAAACTTGAGAGTGTGATAAGCACTAAGGTATTTGAATCAGATCCACTTGAGAAAGCTAAAATAGTAATAAACTCTTTTGACTCTGAATTTTCTAACTTAAAGGATATGGCTAGAATAAAAGTTTAGGAAGCCTTTGAAGTAGAAATGCAAAAAAATTTAAGTGTAAATATTCAAAATGATATTGGTAATTTGGATGTATGCATAAAGATTTTGAGGAAACATTTTGAGACTGGAAAGAGTTTGTATATACAATGCACAAAATCAGAAATCCTAAGAGCTGAAGAAGATAAGAAGATCAGAGAGAAGATAGATGCAATTACAGCTGAAACAAACACCTTGACAAGCCCAAATGTAAAGATAAGTTCTGTAGAGGAGAACATAAGCAAGTTAAATGATGAAATCAGAATGTTAGCAGAGGAGAAGAATAGAAAGATGATCAGGATTAACATCTTGAGAGAGCATATTTCAATCAAGACCTCAATTGTTGAAGACCAAATTGAGCAGTGTCTTTCAGCAAAGACATCTTTTCAGAAGTTTAGCTTTAATTCCCTGCAAGCTTGTTAGATAGTAGCATACAGATTGAGTACTCTACTCAATGTTGCTGAATCCATTAGGAAGATATGGGAGAAAGATTTTGAATCATGGAAGTTAGAGTTTGGCAATTGTGTTGCAAGCCTACCGGCTTTGCAATAGCTGATAATGAGGTATAAAGTTTTTTAATTTTTGTACACCCTATCTTTGTCATTGTTGTCAAAGGGGGAGAGATAGTAGAAAATTGTAAATATGTTGAGGAAGGATACTCATAGGGGGAGCTATTCTATGGAGTATAATATTGTATATGTGTTGTATAACATTTGGCTACAATTTTGTGTAAATACTTTGAAGTTTTGTTTGCACACTTAGCCAATTTTCCCATATGTTGCCACCAATGACAAAGGGGGAGATTGTTGGAAATTTGGCTAATGTGGATGCATAGATGTTGTCATTATGGAAACATATGATCTCTATTGAGAGCACAAAATCTAGAATGCAAGTATGGCAAGTTGAAGGAAGAAATTGTCTAAGTATGGATACAGTGATCCTGACAGAGCACCTGATGAAGATTTAGTTGGCGATGTCCACTGGAGCAATATTTTTGTTTGCGCAGTTAACTAAAGCTTCTATAGAGTATGAGGATACCCCATCTCAGTGCACATTAAGTTTGGAGTAGTACGGATGAAGTTATTCAAAGTTTACCAAAGATAGTTTTTGCAGACATAACAGTTTTGGAGATAGTATTAGCGAAAGAGTTAAGGGATTATTTTTGCTTGTCAAAATAATGACTTAATATTATGAAGGGATGAAATCCTAGATGTTTACTCTTGGATAAAATTTTTGGAAGCCAACCATATAAATTTATTATCTCTAATAACTCATATATTAGGCATACTTGAAATGAAAATAAGTATATGTGATGTGTAAAAAAGAAAGAAAATGATAACTTGCGATAGTTGTATATTGTGATAGCAGCAAAGGCTATTGATGTGAAGTTGTAAGTAGTACCATACTATAGTCAGAAACATTTTGTATTACCTATTTTGGCAGTGAGCTCAGCTGGTGATCAGGTTTTGTAATCAAACTCCTAACAGGGTTAAGGCTTCTAACAAGGCCTAAAGTCCTTTAACCAGGACAGATCTACTATATATTGTAAATTGACTCTTAACAGGGTCCAATATCCCTAATAAGATACTTTTGATTAGTGATCTTTGTGGGTACCATCCCCACTGGGGTTTTCCCTTGGCCAGGGTTTCCTCAAGAACATATCATGTGTTATGAGTTCTTTCTATTTACTGATATGTTTGTTAATCAGCTTGATAATCTTTGTATGCACTAAAGTAATCTGTTATATCCATAAGTGGGCAAAAGAAAAAGTTTGTGAAATACTAATTCACCCCCCCTCTCAGTATTTCCTATTTCTAACACCATTGACCATCACATACCTAGGGTATGACACACACATGGCTGCATTGTGTGAGCAAAAGCTTGCTGTCCCAAATGAACCAGACCAAGCTCTAGCCAATGGGTTGGATGCTATGAAGAAGACACTATCCCAATTAACTAGAGAGATCACACGAATGAAGCTCAACCCAACTCCAAATCAAGGAAACCATCCACGAATAACTATTGTCCCTAATACTTACTCTCAAAATCAGAATCATAGTTACAACAATTACAACAACAACAATAACAATAATGGGGGAGGTCATGGGAATGGCCCTCAAGACAAACAGTTTGGACAATAAAGGCAAAATAGGACTTGGAATACATGTCTGAATAATGGTAGCATCCCCATGGATAATACCAATTTCTTCAGCTCGTCAGATGCCAGCTACACTCAGGGCCCCAGCATGCACCAACTAGCTTATGAGTATGGAGGGGGGTTTGATAACCAAACTCAGGATTCTGAGAATTCTCAAGCCCATTTTAGTGCCATGGTGTTTGATTCATATGACCCAAGTTTAGATGGAACTCTAGTCAATAACACTTTAGAGGAAGAGTTTGTTTTCCCACTCAACCAAGAAATCCAACCAGAGTATTCCAAAGTCCAGGCCTTCCAAAACAACAACAGGAATACCCATAACTTGAGAAGTAGGAGAGAGCCCCTAATGGATGGCATTCCTCCAAGCATGCAACCCACTCCACCTAGGTCGAGGGCCAGGAATAACCCCACACCACTGAGGGGACCTAATACCACTGCTATCCAGACAACATCATATCAACCGGCCGCATCAAAAGGCCTAGTCAGGACCAATGAAAGGTATAGTGCGATAGAAGAACTAAAAAGGGTTAGAATGAACATGTCAATGTATGATATGTTGTAGAGTTGTCTCACTCAAATTGAAGCCCTCCTAAAGATCTTGGATCATTCCAAGTTAACCTCCCTTAGCAGTAATGCCAACAATGTATCTAATGTCAATGCAACAGAGGCAATGCCGACCATGTTCAAAGATAGGGTTGAAGTGCCCTATTCTTACTTAGCCTCAAAATATTTGGAAAGAACTTGCATAATTGTTTAATTGACTCTGGTGATTCATGTAACGTGATGCCATTGTCCATATGCCAGAGGCTAGGAGTGAATCCTCAACCCACTAACTGAGTGGGAATTCAGCTTGATAAAATAGAAGTCAAGGTTATTGGTGTTTTGAAGGACACAAAGATTCAATTGATGGCTGACCCTAGGATCTAGGATTGCATCGATGTTCATGTAGTGGACATCCCAAAAATATATTGCATGCTACTCAGTCAGGAATGGACCTGATCTTTGAGGGGTTGGTTCTCTATTGATTTTACCCAACTTTGGTTGCCATGGAAAGGGCTCAACAATCAAATAAAGATTGATGTAGAGCCCAAGCTCAAATAGATGATAACTAAATATAATGCCCTGAATGAAGTTTTGTTCTCACAGGTTGACTTGGGAGTGTAACACTTTGACAAAGCCTTTACATTCCACCTCAAAGGGGAAGAAGATGTTGATAGTAGTCCGGTGCAAGGATTGGCAGATGCTCAGGTTACAGATGAAGTTCTCACAGAATTCATGATAGGCATGAAAAAGAACATGAGACACCTTGGTAGAGATGTAGAACCAAACATACTTATGTTACCTAGTTACTGCCGCCTCCACCAGACCAACCATTCATAATTTACATGCCAAGACTGTTAGCAGGTAGTTGTTCAGGTAGTAAGTCAGATGTCAAACATGCCCTAGCAAGAAAGAGATGCCATGAAGAATTCAAATGAGGATGGTCTCTCTCTCCATGAAAAACCTAAGATCCCTACAATTGAGGATTTTATACAAGAAGAATGGAGTTCCTCTGATGATGGTTGCCTGCCCCCGTGCGATGAAGTATGGCATGAGGCTCAGGCAAAACAAAAAATGAAATGGGTTCCTCTATCAAGAAGGGAATTCCCTGAGGAGGAGACATCAGAGGCCACAAAGCCAAAAGACCTGTCACCACCCTCAACCTCTAATGAGCCCCAAGTTGAGACACCTCCACCAGAAGTAATCCCGGGACCTCAAGTCAAGGTATCTTCCAATAAGAATCACTCAATCTGGAAACTTTGTTTTGATGGCTCCAAGTGTAAGCTAGGGGTAGGAGCAGGGATTGAGTTAATCAACCCTTGTGGAGGTTCATATTATGCCACCTATTGGTTGCAATTCTACTGCACCAACAATGTTGCTGAATATGAGGCTCTAGTTCGAGGTCTCGTTTTCACACACGAGTAGAAGGTAAAAGCGATAGCTGTAGAAGGAGATTCACAATTGATCATCAGATAGATCAAGAGCCAATATTCCTATATAGATAAATGATTGGTTTCATCCACAACTATGTCTAGGATTTAATCAAAGATTTTGAAGCCTTTAGCATTCGAAGTGTCCCAAGGAGAAGGAATGTTGTTGCCGATGCCTTGGCAGTATTCACAAGTTCCTTGCAACCACTAGAGAAGTCCAAGTTGAAAAGGTTTTTCATAGAACTTGTGGCTATGCTAGCTATCCTCATAAAATTAGAAACTTCCAAGTGTTTCAGGATAATCAAAAAATCTTGGAGTTCATCATGAATGTTGGGATCTTTGACAAGCAGAGTATCGATGAAGAAGAAAGTGAAACAGATGAGCCTGACGACTTGGGGATTTTGAATTTGAAAAAAAATTCCATTTCGAAGGGCATGATAACTCTAGAAACAATTTTTGATAAGGATGAACATGCCCAAGAGAGAAGGGAAACCCTAGTAGTAAGTGGAGATGATTGTGAGCTCTACAACTTGGGTACACAACTCGAACCCAAGGAGGTTCGTGTGGGCAAGGTAGGCACACCAAAAGAAAAGAAATGGATGGTTGAGCTACTCACTGAGTATAAGGATGTCATAGCATAGTGCTATGAAGATCTAAAAACCTATGATCCTAGCATTATAGTCCACAACATCCCACTGAACCCAGATGCTAAACCTTTCCGCTAGAGGCAAAGACCAGTCAACCCTGTGATCAAGCCAGTAATTCAAAAGGAAGTACAAAAGCTACTTGATGCTGAGATAATTTTTCCCATTTAGCATTCAACTTGGATTGCCAACCTAGTCCCCATAAGAAAGAAAAGCAGAGAGGTCTGGCTCTACGTGGACTTTAGGAATCTAAACAGATCCTCTTAGAAAGACAACTATCCTTTTCCTTCTCTGGATGAAGTGCTACAAGTAGTGAATGGTTCCCAAATGATGTCCTTTTTGGATGGCTACTCAGGGTACAACCAAGTCATGGTGAAGGAAGAAGATCATTTGAAAAGAGCCTTCACTACAAAATGGGGAATGTTCACCTATCACCGTATGCCATTCAATTTAATCAACATAGGAGCTACTTTCCAATGGGCTATGGATGAGGCATTCAAGGGTCTGGTCAACAAGTGCATTGTGATATATATGGATGACCTCATAGTCTTCTCCAGGAATCAGCCAGACCACATCAAAGATTTGTGAAAGGTTTTGAAGAGATGTTGACGCTATCGGATTTCTTTGAATCACAAGAAGTGTGTTTTTGGGGTGACTCAAGGAAAACTCCTCAAACACATTATATCTAGGATAGGTATCTCAATTGACCCTGAAAGGGTCAAAGCTATCCTCAAATTGTTCCCACTGAATAGTAGGAAGGAATTGAAATCCTTTTTCAGGAAAATCAACTTCGTCAAGAAGTTCATCAATTGTTTTGTAGAGATAGTATGTCCTTTGAATGATATGCTAAAAAAGGATACTAAAATTGAATGGAACACCCTGGCCAAAGAGGCATTCGAAGAAATCAAGACATCCATCACCACTACTCTAGTTCTGGTCAGCCCTGATTATCTCCTACCATTCAAAGTCTACTCATTTGCCTCAGAACATTCATGTGTAGGGATCCTCACACAAAAGAAAGAAGGTGAAGATGAAAGGCTGATTGCTTTCATGAGCTACCCACTGAAGAATGCGGAGCTCAAATATCCTAACTTAGATAAATAGTCTTTCACCTTGGTCAAGGTTGTCAAGAAATTCAAAGATTACATACTAAGGAGCAAGGTCATTGCTATTGTTCCAGATCCAACAATTAAATCTTTACTAATGCAAAATGAACTCGAGGAATAAAGAGGCAAATGGATGGAAATATTGCAGGAGTTCAACATTGAGATACAACTGATGAAATTAGTGAGAGGTCAAGGCCTCACCAGGATGATGGTAGAAACAGAACAAGGGTTGGTGTGTTAGGTGTACACCAGTGAAGGGATAATCAATGATGTATGGTATCAAGACATAGTCTACTACTTTCTACAAAACTGTTGTCCAAATGGATTGAATGGCTCCCAATGAAGAGCACTAAAGAATAAGAGCAGTTCATACATGCTAAAAAATGGGAAGCTCTACAATCATAATTACGATGAGTTATATCTATGATGTTTGGACCAGACAGAAGTAGAGCTAGTCCTCACAAAATTTCATGAAAAGTATCGTATAGGACATGAATCAGCAGAAGCTACAGCTCATCAGATACAAAGATCTAGCTATACCAACTTTGTTCAAAGATGCTCATGAACACATGCGCTCTTACCATGTTTTCCAAACCAACGCTATTCAAGAAAGACACCCAACGATGCCCTTACAGCCAGTATATGAGTTCCATCCATTCACCCAATGGGGGATGGATTTTGTAGGGATGACCAATCCCCCATCCTCTGCGGGTCACCAATACATCTTGACTACAATTAATTACTATACATTCTAGACAGAGGCGTAGGTTATGAAAAATTATACCACAAAAGTTATCACCAAGTTCTTGGAAGAGTTCATCATCACAAGGTTCGACATGCCCTTTTTCTTGGTATGCGATAATGCTCCCTACTTTTCATCCATGAGCCTCATTCAATGGGCTTTTGAGAACTAGGTAATTCTTAAATTCTCATCTAATTACTACTCACAAGGGAACAGAGTCGCTGAGACCACCAACAAGAACCTAACAATGGTAATCAAATGTCTGTTGGATGATAATCCCAGAGATTGGCACACCCAGTTGAAATATGCTCTGTGGACGGATCGGGTCAGAATCAAGAATTCCCTAGGGACTTCTCCCTACTAATTAGTGTATGGTTTGTAACCCATCTTTTCAATGAACCTAAAAATACCAATCTTGAGATTCATGGATCAATACATCAAGGGTGAGGATCGGGTGCAGATTCATCTTATGAATTTTTTGAACCTCGAAGAAAAGCAAACCATGGTCCTAGAACATGTCGCCAAACACCAGGCTATTGTCAAGAGATGGTTTGACAAAAGAGCAACTATAAAAGCTTTCTGAATTTCTGATCTGGTCCTAATGTGGGACAAAGCAAAAGGAAAACAAGGTAGCCACACAAAATTCCAACGTCTATGGATAGGTCCATTCCAAATTGCTAAGATCTTGGGAGAAAATACCTTTTGAATTAGTTCTCTCAATGGAGAATTGGTCCTGTTACCAATCAATGGCCAGTTTCTGAAGCACTATTTCTAGACTTGAGTGGTCCCTTGTACTTTACTATATTTTATTGCACTATATTGTTTTGTTAGTTTTGGTCAGTATTGTCATCCGTATCTTTTCCTTTTTTTCAGGAGGGTCAGTGCTTTCAATCTTAGCGGTCCATTTAGGTAGCCCAGGCCTCAAGTTAAGCTTCCCATGGCTTGAACTATGGAGATAGTTCTATCTTGCAGTGAGCCAAGGATAGGGATGAGAGGAAAGATTGCTTCTTTTCAAACTCCTTGGAGCATATGCCTGATTGAAACATCCTCAACACTGGAACACTTTTTAAAAGGAAAATTCTAAGCCACGAGCTTCCCTAGGTGAGATTCCAATTTGTGCTAGGAGGTGCCCATAGTTACGAGAAAAGCCTAAAAGTTAGAACCCTTCCTGGACTGAAAAATAGAATTAAAAAAAAAGAGAAAGAAAATGAAAAGGAGGAACACATAAAGACAAGATAAACAAAACGCTGCCTCGGTTTTCCAAAAAGAAAAAGAAAGAGCTACAGAAGGCATTTTGTAAAGCTACAAGGAGGATTGAAGTAGTTCACATGGAATAAAATGTGTTGATAGATGGGTGCTCTCAAAAGGAATTTTCCTAAAGCTTAAAGTGAATCAAGTCTAAGAGCCCTCCTATGAAGTCTAAGTACTTCTACTAAAAGCTCGTCTACAGTCAGGAAAGGGTGACTTTGACAACCTCTATCAGGGCTATCAATGCCTGCCTGGTAATAGAGTAAGGTCAAATTGACTTATGGTCAACTTTTGATTGATGGGTACTTATCTGGAAATAAGAAGTTGATCATCAAGGGGAGCTCATGGTGAGAGTTTCCAAGGGAAAATTGAACTCACACTCACACACGCTGAATGTAGACATTATGGTTTTCTCAACCTTGGTGATGTTAAAAGGCATACTCTATCCAATAGTCTTCGTACTTGGCTCATTGCACATCTGGACTGTCTTCGGATTGACTGGCTATGGGGATTTTCCTTTTTCCTTTCTTTGTTTGGGCTATTTTTTGTGGTCCCACAACCACACTCCCCTTCTTGGCCCTTATGGCCTCAGGGGCCCCCCTTCTACTTTTGTTTGCTTGCCTCATTTTGTCATCTTTAGGGTTGGTGTCCTTAGTTTTTTAGTTTTTAGCCTTTTTTGGCCTTGTCGACCTTTTCGGCCTCTAGTCCCTTCGGAGGTCCGAAGGGTGTGAAAGGCCCCAGTAGAGCGACTTGGCTAGCGGCTTTCAATGTTTTCAGCCTTGTCGGTGGTTGTGGATACCGAAAGTCTGACTCTCATCGGAGTCAGCCTTTCGACATTTTTGGCCTACCAAATGTCTGAGATGTCTAAAATGGCTGAAAGGCCACCGCATAGGTTGATGATGTCACTAGGTCTCACACTACCTATAAAAGGTGTGAAGGTCATTTCAAACCCTCACTTTGTGCATTTGCTTCTCCGTCATTCGCTCGCTCTCTTTTTTGCCACCAGTCGCTTTCACTTTGTTTGGCTCTCGTTTCCTCACTGGTCTTCATCAGGCTCTTCATCTTTTGGGTAGGTGGTCTCCTCCCCTTTGTTTTTCTTTTCTTGTTGTTTCCTTTTGTTTCTCATTTTCTTGCTTCGTCTTAGGTCTAGGGCTTAGTGTTTCCATCTTTTCAGTTTGAGTCTTAGGTTTAGGTTGTTTTAGGTCGGCCTTTTCAACCTTAGGGATTGTAGAGGTAGTCACCTCACATCCCTAGGTGAGTTTGTGGTCAAACTCACTGTCGAACTCATTTTTCAAGTCTGACCCAAAACCCTAGCTTTAGACCTTCAGCGTTCGAAAGTCGTGAAGCATCCACCAAGATCTAAAAACTTCTAAGTGCTCGAGCTGTCGGTGTTTCAGTGTTTTGGCACCCCGAAACATCACATACACTGAAACTACTGAAGGATGCACTCTTGGCTTTTTTTTTCTCACTCTAGGCTTGTGGCTTTTAGTTTTTTTGGCTCGTTCGGCCCTGTCGGCATGTCCTATGTTTGATGAGTCCAAAATGGTGAAAGGGCCAAAATCTCTATTTTTTTGCTTTGAAATCATGATTTTAGTGAATGGTGGTGCTTTCCTAGTTTCTTTTCTCTCATTATGTTACTGATTCAGGCCTTGTGTTCTTTTGCTAATATGGTTGAGAAAGTACTGGCATCACTGGTGATGAAATACCAATTCAAAGGATACCACCCACCGTCTAAGGTTACAAACTTGCATGCCAGGATAACTGACACTGATATTGAAAATGTGAGTTGGAATGAATATTTGAACAAGTGTGCTCAACCAGTGGGCCACTCAGAGGACTGCACTTCATTGGTCCATTTCTCCCTAGTGAATGCAGCAACACACACTATCTCAATCTAGTTGGCAAAATTGATTAACACACTAGCCAACCACTATGTGCCAGATGAGCACATGGTCAGAAATAGCATGGGGGAAGTGGTCTTGGACCTAAGGCCTGATAATATCAAGGATGTTTTCCATCTACCCAAGGGGGTAGATAAGTTCTTCAACTTCAATATAAACATGGGGATGGAATTCTATAACAAAGATACATAGAGGGCTCACAACATTGTTAACAATGAGTACCTAATGCAACCCTTACCCAAGAACAGGCTGGACAAAATTGATATGCGGAGGGGCTACATGAAAGAAGATATCCAAGCCACCATAATAATGATAAGCAGGATGTATGGCTCGCCCAAGTCTCATTAATTGGAGCCCTAGATGATCTTCCTCATCCAAAAAATAAAAGAGAGACAAGCAAGGTTCGATTGGGCCTCTATTCTAAGTGATCAATTAGATGAACAACTGATTTGGGTGAAGACAAATCCCCACTTTTACATGACACTCTATGACATGTACTTGGTAGCCACCAGGGTAGTATATCTAGGACTGACTAAAGTTGGAAACATTGAGGAACAAAGAACATGGCCTTTCACTTTGTATCTCAATTCGTGCGGAAGGATTTCCTCGCACACAATAGCCCAGAATTCAAGATAGTTAACAATGCTTTCATCTTTGCAATCATGCACTCCATCGAAGGTGATTTTTCTAAAAGGTTGTAAAGGGAAGCAGTGGCTAAGGTGAAGGCCATCAAGACATTCTATATACAATTCAGAACATTCACATACATTCAGCTTGCAGGAACCACCCTAGCACCCAAGAAGCTCCCAAGATACCCCCCTGACAGGGTTGTTCTACTAGAGATAGCAAGGTAGTTGTCTGATGCTCATGAGCATATCAAGCATCAGAAGAAGCACTACTGGGACTTCCCTATTTCAATCGGTCCCCACTATGTACCCGACATGAAAGTTTGCAAGTCATTGGTTGGGGAATGGGATGAATTCCCACTGGTTACCTACAATCTAGTGAGGCCACATTTTGACCCCATTTGTACCTATAGCCACATAATGGGAAGACACTACATCCATAAGCCGCATGTCAAAGATCACTAGGATAATTGTGTAGATGATTACGAGGTGATAATCCGTGACTATTGCCAGATGAGTCTAGAGCTGGCACAAGGTGCACTTTCCTTAAGAATTCCATAGAAAGCATTAGATGTCAACTCGAATAAGATCTTGGATTCCATATATAATATGAACAAGGTATACAATAGGGCCATTCTAAACATAGAGGTGGATCAAGATGATAATGGCAACATGGACTTCAGAGCCTGGCATGTGGTCAAGCTAACAAGGTCTTGGGTTGCCCATCCATATCCTATGCAATCACTTCCTATGAAACAACTCCCTGAGCAGCCATCTCGGGAAAAGAAGGAGAGAAGATACCGAAACCACCATTGAATGCATTCTCAAAATCCACTTGGTTTACCAAGGAGGTGCAGCTAAGGGTTTGAATATACACCGATGATGAGGTCGATATGATCGCATTGGGGCACGCCTTCCACAAAATGGCACCAATTCCCCAAGCAAGGAGAATTTCCTATGTAACGCAAGATCAGATGGGAAGGTGGAAGGCACAGGTGGCTATCCCTACAATGGATATCAGCATGAAGGAGATCACTCAGGAGGATTATGTATTAGAAGAAGTGGACTTGGGAGAACCAACTAGAGAAGGAAGCAAAACCTTGGCTACTTTGGGTTTGAAGCACACTCTGGGCTTCATGAGTAAAGATGAGGAAAGGATAAAAGCATTGGAGGAACAGAATGATGCAATGAAGAAATTTATTTTGAAGATGGTGGGTCCAATTGACCCAAATGACCCTAAAGCCTCATTACAGGCAATTTTGGAAAAGAAGGGGGATATAGACATTGACATTCCGCATTCTTTTGTATAGGCTTGTGCAGAATGGAAGCTAGATTTTGAGCAGTTCGCTAGCTTATCCCTCAGAAGGATTTTAATTCTATTTCAAGGTGTTTTGGTGGGAAGAACTTCTTTAGTAGAGATCATGAGTGAGGAGGTAGAAGAAACCATCCTCAATTGGAAAAAGGTACTAGATGAGTTAACAATGATAAGGAAGCAACACTTCCAGGTTCTAATGAAGATTTATGAAGGGGTAGAATTGGATAACTTTGAAGAATGGATCCAAGAGATAACAATGGAATTGGCCATATTTGAGAAGGTGCTCAAAAGGTTAAATAAAAGAAGGGATGATGGCATGCTATTTGTAAAAGAAGTACAAGAGTTCTTTGAGGGGTTAGATTTGGATCTATTCAATGATGATGATGATAGGACTATGCACTCGGTGAATGATATTGTCAATCAGTACTTGGGTATTTTCTAGGGGGTAAAGTCAAAGGAGGATATTTAGCAAATTTTTTATCAGAGGGAAGAGATTCAGAAAATGTTGCCTCGAGAAGAAGAGATAAAGGTTTTTGCCAGGGAATTGAAAGATTTTGGAGATAGACAGAAGGGGATTCTCCAAGGGATCAAGATGCCATATTTAAATGAAGTGTTGGAGGTCATGCATAGGTTAAAGAAAGCTCATATAGAAGTGCCTCCTAGTTAATGAACTTCCAGCCTGAGATCTATCAAACTTCCATGTGTAGAGACTGCAGTTTTGATACTTAGTCATTTTTTTAGTGCAAGATTTTCGGCCATTTCGGCCATAGGGAGTTTTCAGCCACCAAGAAGTCTGATAACCCCAACAACTCCAACAAGTCCAAAGTAGTAGAGATAAGGAAAACACTTAGTTTATTTTGGGTGATGAATTTTTTGGACCAAGTGTCAGGTTTTGGGCATTTTTTGGCACGTCTAGGAGTTGACTCCAGTTTTCTCAAAGATCACTCCTTAGTCATCTGGGCTTCTTTCTTTTGTTCGTTTGGGCATGATTGTGGGATCTCTTTCAGTCAGTACCACATAGAGAAACTAAGGCCAATATTCAAGGGTACAAACAAGAAGATCATCAAGTGCATGCAACAGTTTTGGCCACATTTTTGAGATATCTGATGCTTGATTGATGAAAATCTTTGTAATGCATGAGGTTTAGTTCCATGCTAGGATAGTTTATCTAAGATTTATAAGTAGTTTATTTAATGCAAATCTCTCATTTAGTTTTACCTAGGAGTTTAGTTGCAACAAAACCCTAGCTGCGAAAATAAGAGTAGAGCTCTATAAATTGTAATAAAACAATGTAATGAGGGTCGACTTGATCATTAATACAAGATATACAATTGGTGCTTCATTCACGGTGTGATTTTTCTACTATCTATGCAAAATTTATGAATGTGTGATTTGCTCATTCTTTATTTCAAAGAGCTGATTGTTTGTTTGATGATTTCAAGTCTGCGATCTCTTAATTTAGTGTTTGTTGGTATCATATTGCTTTGTTGTGACGAATCTCTAAGAAGATATTTCTTTGGTGCCTGAAGATTAACTTGTCTCACATGTGCACGCATCTAGATGGCTTCATGATCTAATTAGTTTTGACTTATCATACATCTACATTGTTTGAATTCTGTCGATGATTGCATCCATTCAGCTGAAGATTGTGACATAATCTGATCTCCATTGTGTGGGTTTCTTATCTTCTTGGTCATTAAATTTGCATGGTGGTGTGATTACTAGCATATGTCCATTAGGTTTCTTTCAGTATTTACTTTCAAGTTTCTCGTTACCTTACTCTTTCTAACCCCCTTTGTAAGTTGTTTTCAGTAGGATAACTTAATTAGCATTGCTTTTGCTTCTTAAATCTAAAAATTGGATAAAAAAAGAGATATTGTGGAATCCTAAAGTCTGTATTGTAGTTTCCCTTAAGAGAAGAACCAGAAAAGGCCTCCTTGATAAAAAATTCACATTTTTCTTTCATTGAGCTATTTGAGCGGTTGAGAGCCAACCTTAAGGAACCTTGAGATTGATCTTATCAATCTTCCAAGAGGGGAAGTTGCTTGCACAAATTCCTAGCCATTGTCCTCGTGTAAAAATGACTCTCAACAACTTGATTAAAGGGAAAACCCTAGTGAGGATGATACCCACAAATATGTACTAAAGTATAATGTCCCTTGTTGTGGTTCCACAACACAGGCCCCATTTTGGTCACTCAAACAAATGGGGACCCCCTTCTTTTTTCTTTTTTTCTTTTTTTCGCTTTCAGTTTATTTGAGGGACCCCTATGGTCAATTTGATTAGGCACCCAATGAGTCAGATTGTGGGCACATGTGCTCCCGATAGTTGGATGTCAATTGAGTTGATTCTTTTGGTGTTTTTTACCTCCTCCTTTCTTTTTCCTTTTTTGGCTTCTTTTTTGTTTGTGTTTTCTTTTTATAGAGTTAGTTTTTTCTTTTTCTTGTAGACTTAGTTGCTGTAGTTAAATTTTCTATTTTCAATAAAGACTGATGAAAATGCATCCTTTGTGGTTGCAGAACTAAGAATCTCAATGTGGCATGTTAGGAACTGAAGAGTTAAGATGAATTATTCGATGGGAGTTAATTGCAGTTGTATGAAGATGTTGTGAAATGACAACAAAAATGTTGGATGCCATAAAGTTGCCCAAGGTTCAAAAGTTCAAAGTTTGAAGTTCAAAAGTTCAGAGTTCAGAGGTTGAGTTTGGAGTTCAAGTTTTTTGGAGTTTCAAAGATTGAAATGGCTGAAATGCCGAAATTCCTCACAACCCCGAAAGGCCAAAAAATGTTGACTTAGCCATTTTTCTGAAAAATGCCCCCCCAAAAAAAAAAATTGGAGAAAATTTTTTTGGACTCAGAAAATTTTGTCTTCCTATTTTTTCAGCATTTTAGCCTTTTTGGCATTTTGGCATTTTGGCCTTTTCGATATTTCGGCATTTCAGTCTTTTCGACATTTCAGCATTTCAGCCTTTTCAGCCTTTTTGACATTTCAGTCTTTTCAGTATTTCAAAATTTTGGCCTTTTCGACATTTTGACATTTTGACCTTTTCAGCATTTCAGCATTTTGGCATTTTGTCCTTTTTGACATTTTGGCCTTTCGGCTTTCCTTTTTTTTCTGGTCACCAAAAGTCTGAGAGTTGGAGGAGAAGCAGTTTTGTACTTATCCATTTTTGAAGACCTTGTTTTTCGGCCTTTCAGCCCTAGAGAACTTTTGGCCTCTGAAACTCAGAAGTCCAAAATTAGAAATGAAGGGCTTGACACTTAGTCACTTTTGGGACTTGTTTTTTTAGACCAACTGTCAGGATTTGGGCATTTTTTCTCACGTTCAAAAGTTAACTTTAGTTATCTCAGAGATCATTTTCCAGTCAACTGGGCTTCTTTTTTGAGGTCATTTTTGCATGATTTTGGGATCTCTTCCAGTTGAGTCCACGTGGGGAAGCCACAACCAAGGATCAAGGGAAAATTGATGAAGATAATCAAGAGCATGCACAAGTTCCAGCTCTATTTTTTATATGTTTAATGCATGATTTACTCAAAGGTTTGTAATGCACGAGGTTTAATTCTGTGCTAGGGTAGTTTAGCTAGGTTTTAGTAGTAGTTTCTTTAATGCAAGTTCTAGTTTAGATTTACTTTCAAGTTTTAGTTGCAGCCAAACCCTAGCTGCGAAAATAAGAGCATGGCTCTATAAATTGTAATAAAAAAATGCAATGAAGAGGGACTTGATCATTAATACAATATATATAGTTGGTGCTTCATTCATGGTGTGATTTATCTACTATCTATGCAAAATTTATGAATGTGTGAATTGCTCATTCTTTTATTTCAAAGAGCTAATTGGTTGTCTAATGATTTAAGTCTACGATCTATTAGTTCAGTGTTTGCTAGTATTGCATTGCTGTGTTGTGACAAATCTCTGAGAAGATCATTCTTTGGTGCTTGAAGGTTAACTTGTCTCATGTGTGTGCATATTTGGGGTGACTTTGTGATCTGATGAGTTTTGGCTTATCATACGTCTACATTTGTTCGATTCCATTGATGATTGCATCCATTTAGCTGAAGATTGTGATATGATCTAATTTTTGTTTTGTGGGTTTCTTCATCTTCTTGGTTATTTAATTCGCATGGTGGTGTGATGCTAGCATATATCCATTAGGTTTCTTTTCCGCAATTTCATTCAGATCCCTTGTTACCCTACATCTTCTAACCCTTCTAGCAAGTTATTTTCAGTAGATTAATTAAATCAGCATTGCTTTCATTCCTAAATCTGAAAATCGTATAAAAAAAGAAAGATATTTTAGTTTCCTAAAGTTTTTTTTACAGTTTCCCTTGAGAGAAGAACCAGAAAAGGCCTCCTTGTTAACAAATTCACATTTGTCTTTCGTTGAGCTATCCGAGTGGTTGAGACCCTGCTAGAAGGAACCTTGAGATTGATCCTATCAGTCTTCCAAGAGGGGAATTTGCTCACACAAATTTCTAGTCATTGTCTTCATGTAAAAACAACGCTCAACAGAAGTGGCACTAGAAGGAGGGCCTGAGCCAAAAAAAATCATGGTCATAATCACACTAAATAAGTTTGATCTTGGTAAAATATAGCTTCAATGGATAGTTCATTGTGTATACCGGGAGGTATCCATGAGATTCCTTTGCATGCACATAATAGGCTTCCTTTGTTCTTCCCCAATAATGGACAAAATGATACAAATCATGTAAGGACTTGTAAGGATCTAATGCTTTTTCTCGAAATTGAACATGAAGATGTTGTTTGCAATCTATTTGTCAAGACATTTCAAGGTGTAGCACTTCAATGGTATGAAAGACTCTCATCCAATTCTATTTGCTCATGGGTTGAATTAAAGGATTTATTCTTAATTCAATTTGATCCCAATGTGAGTTCATAAGATTCACTATTTTATTGTGTTGTTGTAAGGACACCTCAAAAGTCCATTGCCCAATTTAATCATCGATTTCTTCTCATGTATCAAAGGGTTCAAGATTCGGAAAGGATGGCGCATGGTTCAATGTTAATAGAGCATTATTTATGGTGTTTGGATGTCTCATTTGCACACACAATCAGATCTTTTGGTGAGGTTACTACCTTGCATGATGCATTCAACAAGGCTTTTTTCTTGGCACAATGTGGATGTGATATTATAAATGGTACAAATGGTCCCAATGGAATTTTCAATATGCAATTAATTGAATGTTGTCAATCATTACAGCTCTATGTCAACCTGGTAAATACATCAAATCAGCTACAATCATCTCATTCAACCAATTACAACATGCCTGATATCCATATGATGCAATCAGCCAATAAAAATAATCAGATCAATCACTTTTGAGATCATATTTGGGGTCAAAATTCCCATGATACAACCTTGGACACAAGTATTTTTCCACCCAATGATGCTCCTATAGAGATCTTGTCATATTCTTACTATACTCCATTGCTCAATCCATCAAAAAATGATGATACTTCAAATGGAAAGCTTGATGGTCAGTTATATGAGCGTGATAAGTTGTGCAATAATGAAAGTGAAATGATCCTAAATGCTGATTGTAATTTAGAATGCAAGTTACCAAATGATTTTTTGACAAAAATTAGTCATGGGATAACAAGAAATGATGAACAAATCCAGGAGGATGAGAGATATTCAATGCTGCCCAATAATTATTGCCATGAAATAGAAACAAGTACAAAATATTTGTCATCTTCACAAGGTAATTCTGATGACACTTTTGATGTTGAAAAAGATTCACATGTCAAAGACACAGATAATCATTTTTGGGTAGATATTCCACTTGAACAAAGTAGACTGGATGAGAAGTTGCAAGAATTGGGTATTCCTATGTCATTATTAGATTTTTCATGGATGAAAGGATGTAGAATACACCTCACGAATCAACATTGTGAGATGGATTGCCCTATTTTTCTTGGAAAGATGGACTTCTATTTGAAGGGAAAGATGACTATTGAAGAGATATTAATTCCTATAGCAGATCATTGGGATAGTCAATCAAGAGAAGAAGAAGAAGAACATGATCAAATTCATGAGACTTTGGAAGATATGGATTTGCCTAATGAGAAAGATAAAGTGATTGACATACAAGAAAATGAGGGTGAGAAAATTCCCAATGATGAGGAGAGTGAAATCATAAATACATCCATAGACATCTTCATGAAAGATGAAAGTGGAAAGGTCTCTTCTCGTGAAATCATAAGTGATGATGCGCTGACCCTTTTGAATGCTAATCAAGATGGAGCCCAAATAAATGAGATACAAGAAGTTCAAGAGGATGATGAAAATGAAGATTATGAAAATGAAAAATTGTGCCTTGAGGTAGAGGAATCTCAGCATTTACAAATCAACAAACAAGATGACTCTCAGTTTTTGTCATCGGGGGAGGTAGACAAGGTTCTTGATTTGGTATCATGTTTAAGTAAAGAAATGTCCATTTATGGGTATTCCATGCATATATCAAACCTTTTAGTAGCTGATTCATATAGGATTCATCATTTTGGGATACATTTAGAGGTAAGTTGTCCTGAATTCTTGTTAGCTTGGGAGATTGCCTTAGAAGGTAAGTACAACTTTGAACATGTCTCTTTGAGGCATGAGCGAGAAAATAATTTGAATGTTGATTCTAACAATTTTTGTAATTTTGAAGACATGCTTATGAGTGAAATTCTTAGTCCTAATGAAGTCAAATGTGTTGATTTATTATTTACAACTAATGATAATTATAACAGGGATCACAATCTAGATGATTTACCTCTTAAACCTTGTTGTAATGACAAGTATAGTACATCACTAGTGCATATATTTTCTTATGGTGTGCATGCACTTGAGGAGAATGGATTGGTGTACCATGAGATAAGACCTCCAGAACAAGAAATCACATTGAGTGAGTATATGCCCATGGTTGGGAACTCACCAAACCAAGTTGTATCTATCCATTATCCCTTTATTTTTTATGATTTTTAGTTTGAGCATGATAAAGGTGAAAAAAATTGTTTGTGGATTAATCATGATAATGGAGAGTTGCCACAACTTTTGATTTTGTGTAATTTGTACCCAGAATTTGAACAAAAATTATCTAAATTTTATTTTTCTATGTACAAAGATGAGTTTGCATTCCTTAGAATTGTGTAGGGGGTGTTGTTATTATTGCATGGAAAGAAAAATCAGTTAATAAGAAACTCATATGCTTGTTGTTCTAATTTTTTTGTATGTAATTTAACTTTAGTTGTAATTAGGAAGGTGTTAGTTAGTTTCCCTTATGTTTTAGTGGTTAAGTTTTGTTTTGTTAGTGGGTCAATCTCGTTTCTTGTTGCTTGAGTGTTTTTTCTTTTTGTTTGTCAGTCTGGGGAAAAGAGAGTTTTTGTCAGGGCTATTCCTAGCAAGTGGTCCATCCCAAGTGGTCTTTGATAGGAGGTAGAGGTATTTCTTTGTCAAAAATTTTAAAGGAATTCATCTTGCAAGGAATTGTATACATGGATCATGAATGGTGATACCTTTCACTGGCAATCAAGTTGATATTTAAAGTCAACCATCCTCAACACATTACACACTTTAAACATGATACTATGGTTGTTGGTTTCTTGGGTAAGTATCAATTGGAGTTGATTAGAGCCTATTGTTATAGGTGACCTCAGATCTTAGAACCCTTCTCCATCTACATCTTGACTTCAAGAGACAAAATCAAAAGGAGGAATGCATAAAGAAAGGTCAACGGGGAAAAGCAAAGTTCAAATGCTTGGGTGGCACAACCTAATCATTGCCTGGGTTTCCAGAAAGAAAAAAGAAAGAGAAAATGAGAAATAAGAAATGCAAGCACTAAGGTAGCATAGCCTAAGCACTACCTTAGTGTACCAAAAGGTCCTAAAATGAAGATAATTGAAGAAGTGACAATATTCAGAGCACAATGGCTCAAGAAAAGTAACCTTCCATGGAAATGATGTTGACTCTAAAAGAGCCCTCCAAATAATAAAAGAACCAGATATCTTGTCAAAAGATAGAGAGGGGTGACTCTAGCAACCTCTACCGGGGCTATGAACGCTTGACTGGCAGTAGAGCAAGGTTAGAATGACATTATGGGAGTTAATGAAAGTAAGAAAAGATTGGTTCCAAGTGCTTCTTATCTAGGCAACCTTCAGCCAAGTGTTGAAAGAATGAACACACAGATGCACTCACTAGATGAAACAACAAAGGACTTCAATTTTGAAAAGTTGGGGAAAGAATCTTTTCATGAATGGTGCTTGCATTCAGTTTATTGCAAGATAATTTTCAGATAAAGTTTTCTGGTAAAGAAATGCCTTGGTCATTTCTCCTTTTGTCGGGGCTATTTGTTGTGGTTCCACAACACACACCCCATTTTGGTCACTCAGCCAAATGGGGACCCCCTTCTTTTTCCTTTTTTCCTTTTTTTTCACTTTTAGTTTATTTGAGGGACCCCTATGGTCAATTTGATTAGGCACCAAATGGGTCAGATTGTGGGCACGTGTGCTCCCAATAGTTGGATGTCAATTGAGTTGATTCTTTTGGTGTTTTTAACCTCCTCTTTTCTTTTTCCTTTTTTGGCTTCTTTTTTGTTTGTGTTTTCTTTTCATTGAGGTAGTTTTTTCTTTTTCTTGTAGACTTAGTTGCTCTAGTTTAATTTTGTATTTTCAATAAAGACTGATGACAAGGCATCCTGTGTGGTTGTAGAACTGAGAATCTCAATGTGGCATGTTAGGAATTGATGAGTTAAGAGGATTATTCGATGGGATTGAATTGTAGTTGTATGAAGATGTTGTGAAATGACAACAAAAATGTCGGATATGATAAAGTTGCCCAAGGTTCAAAAGTTCAAAGTTTGAAGTTCAAAAGTTCAGAGTTTAGAGGTTGAGTTTGGAGTTTAAGTTTTTTGGAGTTTCAGAGATTGGAATGGCTGAAATGCTAAAATTCCTCACAACCTTGAAAAGCTGAAAAATGTTGTGGACTTAGGTATTTTTTCAAAAAAACTCCAAAAAAAAAAAAATTCGAAGAAAATTTTTTTGTACTTAGAAAATTTTGTCATCTTATTTTTTTGGCATTTCAGCATTTCGGCCTTTTTGGCATTTCGGCATTTCAGCCTTTTCGACATTTTGACATTTCGACATTTTTGGCATTTCAGCCTTTTCGACCTTTTCGACATTTCAGAATTTTATCATTTTTGGCATTTCGACATTTTGGCCTTTTCGACATTTCAGCATTTTGGCCTTTTCGGCATTTTGGCCTTTTTGAAATTTTGGCATTTTGTCCTTTTCAACATTTTGGCCTTTCGCCCTTCCTTTTTTTTCGGCCTCTAAAAGTCTGAGAGTTGGAGGAGAAGCAGTTTTGTACTTAGCCATTTTTGAAGACCTTGTTTTTCTGCCTTTCGGCCCTAGAGAACTTTCGGCCTCTGAAAGTTTGAATTTCTAAATTGGAAATGATGGGCTTGACACTTAGTCACTTTTGGGACTTATTTTTTCAGACCAACTATCGGTATTTGTGCATTTTTTCTCACGTCCAAAAGTTAACTCCAGTTATCTCAGAGATCATTTTCTAGGCAACTGGGCTTCTTTTTTGAGGCTATTTCTGCATGATTTTGGGATCTCTTCCAATTGAGTCCATGTGGGGAAGCTGCAACTAGTTAATATAAAAACCTCAAAAAGTGATACAATAGTACTTAGCCTACCAGCAAGTACTAATAATAGATATAAAATTTGTAAGTCATGTTGTAATCAAAAAATTATTATTATTTTTTTAAAACAAATCACTTAACCTTAGGTTCATTTTTTATTTATAAATAATACATATTAAATTTGTAAGTTATAATAAAAAAATATTAATTATTTATTAAAACAAATCACCTCATCTCATTTTCATTTTCTTTAAAGATTTGTTTTTATATTTTGTATTTAACAATTTATTTTGGTTATAACTATTTATTAAAATCATTTTTCGAACAAATTACTAGTGAAATAAATAACATTCCTGCATTCTATTTTGATGATGGATCACACTGTGATCTGAAACATTTTTTTATGCTAAAAACATATACACAATCTAAACCTATAATAACTATTATTTTTGACAAAATTTTAGACTTGTATTATAGTGAATCAATTTTATTTCTAATTTCTTTCCAAATTGTGTTTAAATAGATTTTTTTGACACCCACCAGATTAAAATAGAACAGAGGAGTTTTTTGCTCTGCTAGGGTTTCATGCGTACGACTTCCTATCTGTGTCTTTTCTCTGACCTTTCCATCTGTCATACCACATTTACTGCAAGATTTTTGCATTAGGGTTAGCTTTTAGTATGGCTCCGGCCAACTTCGGCCCAATAGTTGATGTTGGTGTGTGAGTTGAAGCTTCAAAAAGACATGGTGCCTCCTCTAAACAAACATCCTCACAAGTTTGTCCCAAAGGTCTTCCAGGAGGTAACCTTGATATTGTTCTTAATCTACAAGAATTTGATTCTGCATGTGAATGGTTAGAAAAGCATACTCTAATTGGATATTTTGTGGGTCGCACTCCTCCTAACAGTGTCCTTAAAGATTGGGTAAACAAGAGCTGGACCCCTCATGGGGTCTGCCTTGATGATGTATAAAACCTTACCAAAGGTTTTTTTCTCTTCCATTTTGCTAACCCTTCCAAGATGGAAGCTATTTTCAGCCATGAGCCTTGGATGGTTAGGTCATCCCTGCTTGTTTTCCAAAGATGGTCTTGAGACTTCTCTGTCTCGAAAGACAACAAACTTAGGGTCCCTGTTTGGGTTGAGTTTCCTGGTCTCCCTTTTCCATGCTAGCCATTTATTGAGTCTATTGCTAAAACCCTTGGTAAGGTCATTGTCATGGAGCACAACAAATATTTTAATGCTCGACCCCAGAAGCATGTCTGTGTTGAGGTTGACCTTTCTAGGGACCTCAAGGACACTGTGGAAATCCAGGTGGGTTATCTCACCATCTCTCAAAAAGTCTTTTATCTTAATATGCCAAACACCTGTTATAGGTGTCAATCAATAGAGCACAATATTAAGGACTGTCCACTGGTTACCACTCAGGTAACCAAAGGAAGTGCCGGTCAAAAATTTGGATGCTAGAAAAAAAGAACAGACTATAGTTTCACGAAAAGGTAGGAATGCCTTAGGTTCTAAAATGGCCCATGCTACTTTTGTAGTTATGTCACCTCCAGCACCACCGGCTAGAGAATCTTCTCCCTCTGCCAAGGTGCAGCTGGTTGTGCCGCCTATTTCAAACCCTGTTATTCAGGGGAAAACTTCAGCCGTGAGGTCTTCCACTTCAAAAGTGGTGCTCAGGCCCCCAACTATTTCTTCAGTTTCATCCCTATCTCTGCATCCATCTCAAAGTCTTGATGGACACTTGGATGACCCAAAAAAAAGGTGGTTTATCTCTTCTAGAGATTTAATCCCCAGCTTTGGCTTAGTACCAACTTTCTTGCAGAATAGCTTCTCCTCTCTTGGGGACGAGGAAACCATGCAAGATTTCTTATGAATTTTTTTTCATGGAATGTGTGAGGTCTAATTGACCTCTCTAGAAAGTACTATGTTCATGATACCCATCACAGACTTCACAGTCTAGATGTTCTCTATCTCCAGGAAGTTAAAATTTTAGGTTTCCAGCTTAATACTGCCTATTATGTCATTTGGCCGGACGACATTATTTTTTCTTCTCAGCATGAAGCTGGTAAAGGTGGTGTCATTACTATTCTATCACCTCACCTTCATTCTTCTGTTATTGCTCATGGGTCTGATCTGATGCAGCGTGTCACTTGGATTTTTCTATCTTTTCACAACCATTCTTTTGGCATCATTAATGTTTATACTCCCAATGATGTTGTGGAAAGATCTTAGTTTTGGTGCTGGCTAGCTGACAATTTTCCTCCTGCTACTTGGGTTATGTGTGGGGATTTTAATATGGTTGAACTGGCCTCTAACAAGGTAGGGATTTTTCCTTTTCAATAGACAACTAGGGAGAGAGAAGTTTGGTACCACATGCTCAATAAATTTTACCTTTTTGATCCCAACGCTAACCGCCACCAACAAGGTGAGGTTTGGCATACTTGGTCTAATTTCAGAGTTGGTTCTGATCGTATATTTAATTAAGAGATTAGATCATGCTATGATAATGGCTCAATATTTTTTCTCTTTTTCTGAAGATCGAGTCCTACCTTTCATTCCTCTGATAGATGTTACCTTGTCAGACCACTTCCCCATTTATTTTTCCATCACTTGGCATTCCTCTACCAGGCGGGCTACTCATACGCAATTTTACCTCAACACACTAGTGCTGACGCATGCTTCCACTATTGCTCACATTCTTCAAGTTTGGAGTTTAGAGTCTCGGCCCCACAATAAACTTGGTTGGATTGAGTGGTAGAATGATGCCATCACCTATACTGCGAGATTTCTTTTCATTTACGGTCGTCAGCTTGCTTGCTACACGAAACATGCTTATGAAGCTAACACTAAGGCTCTTTGCAATGCTGTTGATGCACTTGCATTGAACCCCTTTAACTCTGATCTTTAGCTTAAGCTAGCCCAGCTTTGACATGAGAAGAAAATTGGAGATGCCTATGCTACTCATGGAGCTCAAATCAAAGCTTGCCTCCACTGGTTGGAGGTGGGTAATAAAGAGTCTAAGGATTTTTTTCATGTTCTCAAAGCCCGGCATACCAATGTTGGTATTCAAAAAATCAAACAAGGATCTAAAATTCTTACTAAGCTCCCTGCCATTCTTCAGGCTTTTGTTCAACACTATGAAAAAGTCTTTGTTTCATAGGGCAATTCTATTGCGTGGGAGGACGCTCTTAAGGTGTGTATTGATGTTACTCCAAACCATGTAGCGGTTGAGAAATTGGCCTTTTATGAGCAACTGCTTACCATCAATGATCTCAAAGAAGTGACTTTTTCTATGGCCAATGATAAATCTCCTAGATGTGATGGCTTCCCCTGCGAATTCTACAAGCACTTATGGGATGCTATAGGTCCTGACCTGCATAAAGTTTATCTCAAAGCCTTTCATAATAAAAGTTTAGGTGCTTTAATCAATAAAGGGAATGTCAAATTCATACCTAAGTTTGGCGATCCTGAGGATATCTGTAATTGGAGGCCCATCACCTTGTTGAATGTCTCCTACAAGATAATTGCTAAAGCTTTAGCTCTCAAAATCAGACATCTCCTTCCTCTTATTGTTCGCCCTGAGAAAACTGGTTTTATTAAATCTAGATACATCCTTGACAACATTATCCCTATTTGGGAAGGGATGGAATGGGCTTGTTAGTCTAAGTAGGCCACTTTATTACTTAAAATTGATTTTGCTAAAGCTTATGACTGCATTGAATGACCTTTTATCCTTGCCATGCTCCAAGATCTTGGGTTCGGTCCTAACTTCATGTAGTTTATAGAAATGATTTTTGGTGATGCCTCTACATGCATTACTATCAATGGGTCTCAATCTGATACTTTTGGAATTTTTAGATCCATCTAGCAAGGTTTTTCCTTGGCTCCTACATTATATGTGCTTGCTATTGAAGGCTTTGGGTATTTGCTTGCCAATTCTATTTCCTCTGGTTTAGTTTAGGGCATTTCCCTTCCTAAGTCCTCTTCTCAGCTTGTTAATGGTCACTTTGCTAATGAATCCTTTCTCACTCTTATTGAGGATGAGGAGAACATTTCCAATGCCTTATAGTGCCTGGACACCTTTTGTCAAGCCTCTAGATTTTCTATCCAATGGTATAAGACTGTTTGTTTCAGACAGTCTTTCCTTCCAGCTCCTCCCTAGCTTGCTAAGTTTAACTAGAAATGGGTGCAACATGGGGAATTTTTTTGCTTCCTGGGCATTCCCTTTGCCTTCCATGGATCTTCTATGGATTTATGGAATATTGTGCATGCCAAGATTGAGAAAAAGTTACAATATTGGATTTGTAAGCCTCTCTCCCTTGCTGGGAAATTTTAGATTTGCTCCAAAGTGTTGACTGCTACTCATGTCTACTACTCTTCATGTTGGGCTCCATCTAAAGCTTCATATCTCAAGTTGGAGTGCCTCCTCAGAGACTTTCTTTGGGCCTCTGAAGCTGATAGCCATGGGTTCCACAGGGTTGCTTGGGAGTATTACTGCCTTCCTCATGATTTTGGTGGCCTCGACCTTCTCTCCACCTAGAAGCAAACATAGAATAGAAAGGCAAGTTTGGGCCTACTTGGCTGGGCCCCTATGTTGTCACAGCATGCTTCAGCTCTGGAGCTTATCAGTTATCTACACCAAAAGGTGAGCCTTTCAATGATCCAATCAACATCATACATCTGAAGAGGATCTATGCTTGAACCAGATCCTACATATTTAGAAAATCCATAAAAATTGGAAAAAACAAACAAATACAAAAAAATAAAAAAAGTAAAAAAAAAAGAAATAGAAAAAGAAAAAAAAATCGTCCAATGGTGAAAACTTGGCAATTCAAGTGCCTTGGACAAGTATGTTGGTGAAAACTTGGCAAATAGGCACCATACATAGTAGACCGAGTCATTCTCTATCAAACTCTCATCCCCCCATCCCAACATCTCAGTCCTTTTTCTACCATCCCCATCCCCATCCACCATCCCCTAGCATTCCTCTTTTTTATAATCCTCAAGAAAATCTGCAATCCTACCTACACATATCTTGTACCATATCCTATATATCCTATATAGTGCCCTCCTTCCTATATATCCTGTATAGTGAGATCTTCCTATCCCCAATCCTGAGCTTCTGTCCATATCCATTGTATATCTTTTCCCATCTATTGTACATATCATCCCTTTTTGTTGTACATAGTCCTTGTCAGTCCTACCGCAGCATTTGATTAGAACATCTTGTCCTACCCAGCCTTGTACTTTAGCAACATCACTTGTCGACTATTCTTGATCCCAGTAATTATTCTTTGACTTCATCATTTGCCTAGCGACCAACAACACTCATTCTCTCATCAATCAGTGGGTCCTTGAGGATGTATCCTTCCTCCTATCAGACCTAATCTTCCACTAATCCCACCAGGTCCATGTCAATACATCCTTCCACATGTTCAGACCAATCTTCCCACCATCAATCACTCACTCACATCAAATCTCTCTCCTTGGCAAAGGATGTCTTTTTGGAGTTCTCATTTTGGTCTTGGATTTTGTCCTTTGGTTCTTGTTAATCTTTTATTGCTTCTCGTTGTTCTCTACTCAAAGTCACCACGATCCTTTATATCATGGTGCGCTGTGAATGAGGATAATTTGGGGCAAGGTCTTTTGCTTTTTTTGCTTCTATCTGTGAGTCAGTTGTGTGTTTGTGGTTTCTTTAGCATTGTTTCCCCTCTGCCTTTTTCAGGTTTCATGTGTGATGCTGGGGCAACCCTGCATGTCTTTTTTGCATCAGTCCTATGCAACATTGGTGACAAGGCCTCATGATCCCAATATCCTTGGCAGGTCTCTAGCATTGCAATCAAGTTGATATTTAAAGTCAATCATCCTCAACACATTACACACTTTAAACATGATACTATGGTTGTTGGTTTCTTGGGTAAGTATCAGTTGGATTTGATTGGAGCCTATTGTTATAGGTGACCTTAGATCTCAGAACCCTTCTCCATATACATCTTGACTTGAAGAGACAAAATCAAAAGGAGGAATGCATAAAGAAAGGTCAACAAGGAAAAGAAAAGTTCAAATGCTTGGGTGGCATAGCCTAATCATTGCCCGAGTTTCAAAAAATAAAAAAGAAAGAGAAAAGGAGAAATTAGAAATGCAAGCACTAAGGTTGCATAGACTAAGCACTACCTTAGTGTACCAAAAGGTCCTAAAATGAAGATAATTAAAGAAATGACAATATTCGGATCACAATGGCTCAAGAAAAGTAACCTTCCATGTAAATGATGTTGACTCTAAAAGAGCCCTCCAAATAATAAAAGAACCAGATATCTTGTCAAAAGATAGAGAGGGGTGACTCTAGCAACCTCTACCGGGGCTATGAACGCTTGATTGTCAGTAGAGCAAGGTTAGAATGAGGTTATGGGAGTTAATGAAAGTAAGAAAAGATTGGTTCCAAGTGCTTCTTATCTAGGAAACCTTCATCCAAGTGTTGAAAGAATGAACACACAGATGCACTCACTGGATGAAACAACAAAGGACTTCAATTTTGAAAAGTTGGGGAAAGAATCTTTTCATGAATGGTGCTTGCATTCAGTTTATTGCAAGATAATTTTTAGATAAAGTTTGCTAGTAAAGAAATGCCTTGGTCATTTCTCCTTTTGTTGGGGCTATTTGTTGTGGTTCCACAACACACGCCCCATTTTGATCACTTGGCCAAATGAGGACCCCCTTCTTTTTCCTTTTTTCCTTTTTTTTCACTTTCAGTTTATTTGAGGGACCCCTATGGTCAATTTGATTAGGCACCCAATGGGTCAGATTGTGGGCACGTGTGATCCCAATAGTTGGATGTCAATTGAGTTGATTCTTTTGGTGTTTTTAACCTCCTCTTTTCTTTTTCCTTTTTTGGCTTCTTTTTTCTTTGTGTTTTCTTTTCGTTGAGGTAGTTTTTTATTTTTCTTGTAGACTTAGTTGCTCTAGTTTAATTTTGTATTTTCAATAAAGAATGATGACAAGGCATCCTTTGTGGTTGTAGAACTGAGAATCTCAATGTGGCATATTAGGAATTGATGAGTTAAGAGGATTATTCAATGGGATTGAATTGTAGTTGTATGAAGATGTTGTGAAATAACAACAAAAATGTTGGATACGATAAAGTTGCCCAAGGTTGAAAAGTTCAAAGTTTGAAGTTCAAAAGTTCAAGGTCTGAAGTTCAAAGTTTAAAGTTCAAAAGTTTAGAGTTTAGAGGTTGAGTTTGGAGTTTCAGAGATCAGAATAGCTGAAATGCCAAAATTCCTCACAACCCTGAAAAGCTGAAAAATGTTGTGGACTAAGGTATTTTTTCAAAAAATCTCCAAAAAAAACAAAATTCAAAGAAATTTTTATTGGACTTAGAAAATTTTGTCATCCTATTTTTTTGGCATTTCGACATTTAGGCCTTTTTTGGCATTTCAAAATTCCAGCCTTTTCGACATTTCGACATTTTGGCATTTTTGACATTTCGGCCTTTTCAACATTTTGGCCTTTTCGACATTTCCACATTTTTTCCTATTCGGCATTTCATCTTTTCGGCCTTCCTTTTTTTTCGGCCTCCAAAAGTTTGAGAGTTGGAGGAGAAGCAGTTTTGTACTTAGCCATTTTTGAAGACCTTTTTTTTGGGCCTTTTGGCCCTAAAGAAATTTCGGCCTCCGAAAGTTTGAAGTCCTAAATTGGAAATGATGGGCTTGACACTTAGTAACTTTTGGGACTTATTTTTTCAGACCAACTGTTGGGATTTGTGCATTTTTATTCACGTCCAAAAGTTAACTCCAGTTATCTCAGAGATCATTTTCCAGTCAATTGGGCTTCTTTCTTGAGGCCATTTCTGCATGATTTTGGGATCTCTTCCAATTGAGTCCATGTGGGGAAGCTGCAACTAGTTAATATAAAAAACTGAAAAAGTGATACAATAGTACTTAGCCTACCAGCAAGTACTAATAATAGATATATAATTTGTAAGTCATGTTGTAATCAAAAAATTATTATTATTTTTTTAAAACAAATCACTTAACCTTAGGTTCATTTTTTATTTATAAATAATACATATTAAATTTGTAAGTTATAATAAAAAAATATTAATTATTTTTTAAAACAAATCACCTTATCTCATTTTCAATTTTTTTAAAGATTTGTTTTTATATTTTGTATTTAACAATTTATTTTGGTTATAACTATTTATTAAAATCATTTTTCGAACAAATTACTAGTGAAATAAATAACATTCCTGCATTCTATTTTGATGATGGATCACAGTGTGATCTGAAACATTTTTTTTATGATAAAAACATATACACAATCTAAACCTGTAATAATTATTATTTTTGACAAAATTTTAGACTTGTATTATAGTGAATCAATTTTATTTCTAATTTCTTTCCAAATTGTGTTTAGATAGATTTTTTTGATACCCACTAGAATAAAATAGAAAAGAGGAGTTTTTCACTCTGCTAGGGTTTCATGCATATGACTTCCTATCTGTGTCTTTGCTTTGTCCTTTCCATTTGTCATACCACATTTACTGCAGGATTTTTGCATTAGGGTTAGCTTTTAGTATGGCTCCGGCTAACTTCGGCCCAACAGTTGATGCTGGTGTGTGAGTTGAAGCTTCAGAAAGACATGGTGCCTCCTCTAAACAAATGTCCTCACAAGTTCATCCCAAAGGTCTTCTAGGAGGTAACCCTGATATTGTTCTTAATCTACAAGAATTTGATTCTGCATGTGAATGGTTAGAAAAGCATACTCTAATTGGATATTTTGTGGGTCGCACTCCTCCTAAAAGTGTCCTTAAAGATTGGGTAAACAAGAGTTGGACCCCTCATGTGGTCCACCTTGACGATGTATAAAACCTTACGAAAGGTTTTTTTCTCTTTCATTTTGCTAACCCTTCCCAGACGGAAGCTATTTTTAGCGACGAGCCTTGGACGGTTAGGTCATCCCTGCTTGTATTCTAGAGATGGTCTCGAGACTTCTCCATCTTAGATGACAAGAAAATTAGGGTCCCTGTTTGGGTTCAGTTTCCTGGTCTCCCTTTTCCATGCTGGCCATTTATTGAGTCTATTGGTAAAACCCTTGGTGAGTTCATTGTCATGGTTCACAAAAGATATTTTAATGCCCAACCCCAGAAGCGTGTTTGTGTTGAGGTTGACCTTTCTAGGGACCTCAAGGACACTGTGGAAATCCAGGTGGGTTCTCTCACCATCTCTCAAAAAGTGCTTTATCTTAATATGCCAAACACCTGTTATAGGTGTCAATCAATAGAGCACAAGATTAAGGACTGTCCGTTGGTTACCCCTCGGGTAACCAAAGGAAGTGTCGGTCAAAAATTTGGATGCTAGAAAAAAAAAGAATGGACTATAGTTTCACGGAAAGGCAGGAACACCTTAGGTTCTAAAATGGCCCATGCTACTTCTGTAGCTGTGTCACCTCCAGCACCGTCGGCTAGAGAATCTTCTCCCTCTGTCGAGGTGCCACCAGTTGTGCCATCTATTTCAAACCCTATTATTCAGGGGAAAACTTCAACCGTGAGGTCTTCCACTTCAGAGGTGGTGCTCGTGCCACTTACTATTTCTTTAGTTTCATCCCAGTCTTTGCATCAGTCTCATAGTCTTGATGGACGCTTGGATGACCTAGAAAAAAGGTGGTTTATCTGTTCTAGATATTTAATCCTGAACTTTGGCTCAGTACTAACTTTCTTGGAGAATAGCTTCTCCTCTCTTGGGGATGAGGAAACCATGAAAGATTTTTTATGAATTTTTTTTCATGGAATGTGTGAGGTCTAATTGACCTCTCTAGAAAGTATTATGTTCATGATACCCATCACAAACTTCACAGTTTGGATGTTCTCTGTCTCTAGGAAGTTAAAATTTCAAGTTTCCTACTTAATTCTACCTGTTATGTTATTTGGTCGGACGATATTATTTTTTCTTCTCAGCATGAAACTGGTAAGGGTGGTGTCATTACTATTCTATCACCTTGCCTTCATTCTTCTGTTATTGCTCATGGGTCTGATCGGATGCAGCATGTCACTTGGATTTTGCTATCTTTTCACAACCATTCTTTTGGCATCATTAATGTTTATACTCCCAATGATGCTATGGAATGATCTCAGTTTTGGTGCTGGCTAGCTGAGAATTTGCCTCCTACTACTTGGCTTATGTGTGGGGATTTTAATATGGTTGAAATGGCCTCTAACAAGGTATAGATTTTTCCTTTTCAATAGATAGCTAGGGAGAGAGAAGTCTGGTACCACATGCGCAATAAATTGGACATTTTTTATCCCAATGCTAACCATCGCATGCAAGGCGGGGTTTGGCATACTTGGTCTAATTTCAGAGCTGGTTCTGACCATATATTTAATTAAGAGATTAGATCATGCTATGATAATGGCTCAATATTTTTTCTCTTTTTCTGAAGATCGAGGCCTACCTATCATTCCTCTAATAGATGTTACCTTGTCAGACCACTTCCCCATTTATTTTTCCATCACTTGGCATTCCTCTGCCAGGTGGTCTTCTCGTACGCAATTTTACCACAATACACCAGTGCTAACACATGCTTCCACTATTGCTCACATTCTTCAAGTTTGGAGTTTAGAGCCTTGGCCGTAGAATCAACTTGGTTGGATTCAGTGGTAGAATGACCCCATCACCCATATTGTGAGACTTCTTCGCATTTAGAGTTGTCAGCTTGCTTGGTATAGGAAATGTGCTTATGAAGGTAATGCTAAGGCTGTTCGCAATGTTGTTGATGTGCTTGCATTGAACCCCTTTAACTCTGATCTTTAGCTTAAGCTGGCCCAGCTTTGACATGAGAAGAAAATTGTAGATGCCTATGTTGCTCATGGAGCTCAAATCAAAGCTCAACTCCACTAGTTGGAGGTGGGTGATAAAGCCTCTAAGGAGTTTTTCCATGCTCTCAAAGCCTGGCATACCAATGTTGGTATTAAAAAAATCAAACAAGGATCTGAAACCCTTACTGAGCTCCCTGCCATTCTTCAGGCTTTTGTTCAACACTATGAAAAAGTGTTTGCTTCACAGGGCAATTCTATTGAGTGGGAGGAGGCTCTTAAGGTGCGTATTGATGTTACTCCAAACCATGTAGTGGTTGAGAAATCAGCCTTTTATGAGAAACTACTTACCATCAGTGATCTCAAAGAAGTGAATTTTTCTATGGCCAATGATAAATCTCCTAGATGTGATGGCTTCCCCTGCAAATTCTACAAGCACTTATGGGATGCTATAGGTCCTGACCTGCATAAAGTTTATCTCAAAGCCTTTCATAATAAAATTTTAGGTGCTTTAATCAATAAAGGGAATGTCAAATTCATACCTAGGTCTGGCGATCCTAAGGATATCTGCAATTGGAGGCCCATCACCTTGTTGAATGTCTCCTACAAGATAATTGCTAAAGCTTTAGCTCTCAAAATCAAACATCTCCTTCCTCTTATTGTTCACCCTGAGAAAATTGGTTTTACTAAATCCAGATACATCCTTGACAATATTATTGCTATTTGGGAAGGGATGGAATGGGCTCGTCAGTCTAAGTAGGCCACTTTATTCCTTAAAATTGATTTTGCTAAAGCTTATGACCGCATTGAATGACCTTTTATCCTTGACATGTTCCAAGATCTTGGGTTCGGTCCTAACTTCATGTAGTTTATAGAAATGATTTTTGGTGATGCCTCTACATGCATTACTATCAATGGTTCTCAATCTGATACTTTTGGAATTTTTAGATCCATCTGGCAAGGTTGTTCCCTGGCTCCTGCATTATATGTGCTTGCTATTGAAGGCTTTGGGTATTTTCTTGCCAATTTTGTTTCCTCTGGTTTGGTTCAGGGCATTTCCCTTCCTGATTCCTCTTCTCAGCTTGTTAATGGTCACTTTTCTAATGAATCCTTTCTCACTCTTATTGAGGATGAGGAGAACATTTCCAATGCCTTATAGTGCCTAGACACCTTTTGTCAAGCCTTTGGATTTGCTATCCAATGGCATAAGACTCTTTGTTTTAGATAGTCTTTCCTTCCAGCTCCTCCCTAGCTTGCTAAGTTTAATTGGAAATGGGTGCAACATGGGAAGTTTTTCTACTTCTTGGGCATTCCCTTTGCCTTCCATGGATCTTCTATGGATTTATGGAATGCTGTGCTTGCAAAGATTGAGAAAAAGTTACAATATTGGATTTGTAAGCCTCTCTCCCTTGTTGGGAAATTTCAGATTTGCTCCAAAGTGCTGACTACTACTCATGTCTACTACTCTTCATGTTGGGCTCCATCTAAAGCTTCATATCTCAAGTTGGAGTGCCTCCTCAGAGAGTTTCTTTGGGCCTCTGAAGCTGATAGCCATGGGTTCCACAGGGTTGCTTGGGAGTATTGCTGCCTTCCTCATGATTTTGGTGGCCTCAGCCTTCTCTCCACCCAGAAGCAAGGTCATGCTCTCTATGCTAAGTTGATTATTCAGGCTCTTACTAGTGATGAGGCCTAGAAGATTCTTGTCGGGCACTGCATCTCTTCTGGATTCCTTGTTCACAGGCCAGCTTGGAAGGGCATTGGTCTTCAGACCTTGCTCACTATGAAAGGACCTATTTAGATTCAGGGTACTTTCATCATCAAAAGTATTTGGAAGGCATGGGAAGCTATTAAGCCTTGGCTTCGATGGGATTGTGATTACTTTTGCAATGGGATTTCTTTCAATCAACAGAACCTCTGGTGGTCCCCATTGTTCTCTATTCAGGGCATCCCCCTGGCCAAGATTCAAGGGGCCAATGCTCTACATTTTTTCAAGTGTGGCATTCAGAGTCCCAAGGACCTCTTTTCTAGGGCCACTATGAGTCTCCATACCTAGGAGGATATGCAGGTGTAGTACCATTTAGCTCACACAGATCGTCAGACTTTTGATCTACTGGTGTCTACAATTCTTGATAATTGACTTCATAAGTTTGGTATTCAGGTTGTTCGGCCCTGGTGGAAGGATTGGAAATGGTATCTTTCCATGCCTTTCAGCAATTACAAACCAAGGCTAGGCTATAGATGATTGTCTCCCCATCTTTCGATGGTGGACACTCTTAACTAGAGATGGCATCTTCATTCTTCCACTTCTCACTAGAGCTCTCTCTTTTAGACCATCTCGGCTGCCATTAGGAAGCCCAAGATGGCTCTTTTTACTTGGTGTTTACTTTTCCAAGGTCTTCCTATTAGACCTAGGCTCAAACATCTAGGTGTTCATGACCCTCGATGTCCTTTCTGTGGTCACCCTGAGATGTTTTTACACATCTTCTAGGTTTGTAGGAGAGCTCAACAGTACTGGTAGTGGATTCATGATTTTTTCAAGCCTTTTAGGCCCGAGCCTTTTTCTTGGCATATGATTGTCTTAGGAGATTCTCCCAGACTTCCAAGTTTACCTAGATTTGGCATACTTTCAGGATGGAGATTTTGTTCACTTTGTGGAAAGATAGGAATGTTGTTATTTTTTCTCACAACTTTCTTGATACGAATGTTTCTTTGTATAACAAGGCTTTCATATGTAATAATGTCATGATGCAGATTCAGGTTCAAGCTAATAAAGTGGCTCTGGTGGTGGCTCACCTACAGGAGCTGCTCAATCATTGGGGCAATGCCCCCTACACTATTGCTAGGGTTCCTCTAAATGTCATCTCTGCTAAAGGTACTCCCCCTAGAGGATGTCGATGTGGGTGCAGCTCTTTGGCTTGCTGCTCCCGTACCCCACGGTCTCAGGCTCCTGGCCACAACTCTCCTAGAGGTGGTGACGATGGTTGGCAGTGCCGCTCAGCTTCTCTACCTCACCATGCTTCTAGGTGGTCCCCAGCTCTGGCTCAGTCCACCCCTTCTGATGCTCCTGGCAACCTTCGTGGCTCTGATTGGCATCCTGCCACCTTCTCCAAGTTTCCCCGCCTACTGTTGGCCATTTCTCTGTCCAGGGCAGAAGAGAATGAGAAGAAAGAAGCTGAAGATGATGGTTGGTCACTTCCCGACCCTCCTGTTAACCCTAATGATGTGTGGGGTTTTGATGATAAAGATCCTCCTTCTGGCACTGCTCTTGCTGCTTAAAGGCTTTATGCCTTTTTTTATTTATGAATAGTTGTTAATTGTTTTCGGCTTTGCCGTGTGAACTCTGCGGGGTGATTTTTATGTCCTCCGACCCCTTTTTTGTGAATATGTAACTTTAATATTTTATTAATCGAAAAGACACTATTCATAAAAAAAAATTATGTTTACAAATAAATAAATCAATTGAATTTAAAAATAAAATATGTTATTCTTGATAAAATAAATTTTAAATATTTAGAAAAAAATTATATTCACTTTAAAAGTTAAACTTAATAACTATATTATAATTAATGTACATATTAAAAATATGATATTCAAATATTATTTAGATATTATGAATTATATTTATAATTCAATTAATTAATATAAATTTAATATCAAATTTATATTATTGAATAACCCAATTAAATATATATTATAGAGTAGAATAAAAAATTATATATTTAAATTAATATAATTTCAAAAAAACTATGATTATAATTATAAAAAAATTATTTCATAAAAATATATATTTATTTAAATTTATTATATTTATATATTGTAGACACCTAAAAATCCTTTAGAAAATAAAGTATTTTTATTTTCTGAAAAGACCCTGATGACATCATCATTTATTAATTATTTAATTAATTTATTTTTATGTCATTAAATCCTTTTATCTTAATTAAAAATATTTAATTAAGGAATCCCTCCCAAAAATGTTTAAATCTTATTTAAACATTATCTCCTTATTTATTAATTATTTAATTAATAAATTGACCTAAAATTCAAAAAATAAATAAATAATTTAATTTTTGCCAAAACCTTGCCAAATTCCTAAAGACCACTAGCCTCTTCTAGAATCTTCTAATCCTTCTTTAATTTTGATTAAAGGCTAATCCCATCATTTCCTAACCCTAATCCCAACTCAAGAATATTTAATTAAGATTAAATATTAATCTTCAATTCCTAATTTACCCTAGGAAAACTCTAGACTCTTCTAGAACTTTCCTAATCCTTCTCTAAACCCATTTAGGGGAAATTACCTACTTTCCCTAAGCTAATCTATGTCTCCTTTTGACTCCTAGTCAAACCCTAACCCTAATAAGCTTCAAACTCATTAAAGCCTTTGAGATAAATAAAACTTTATTTATTTCCTAATTTCCATATTTACCCTTAGAAAGCCTAGACTTTTCTAGAAAGTCTTTCTCCTCATCCAAAGCCTAGACTCTTCTAGAAAGTCTTCATCCTTATCCCCCTTTACTCAAACTCTAACCTTACCCCAAACTCTAACCTATCCTCTTAACCCAACCCCTTAGGAAATCCTATAAATACCCTCATTTCTAAGAGCAATCCATCCACTTTTATTTTCAAGTAATAGTAATCTTATAATTCCATTTTCATGTTAGATCATAGCTAAAATCAACTAATTGTTAGATTTCATTGTTTTTCTTCAAGCTTTTTAGCACATCATAGCCTAGCAATAATGGATTAACATGGTTTCTTTCATTGTTTTGCATAGCATATAGCACCAAATCTCCATTAAAGCATTATTTTGAGTTCTTGAAGCCTTAGGGGCAATTTTGGGTATTCTACCCAATATTGTGCCACTTTTTTGGGTTTTCATGAGTCTCAAATCATCTTGGAATGCATTAGAGTATGCTCCAGGTGCTTAGAGAGCACACCCACATCCCCTTAAGAAAGAGCAAATCAAACAGTGCATGGGCGCATCTATTTTAGCTCAATCTGAGGTGGCTTAGCTTAGATGTTCTTGTTTTGGATTGATTTCATGTTAGATTAGAACTTAACGTTTGATGGATTTGAGCCTTTCAAAATAGATACAGATAGCCTTGCTCACATATATTAAATCATATTATAAAATATAAAAATTAAATATATTATATTATATTTAAATATTGAGATGGAGATTTAGTAAATTTATAATAATTATAAAACAAATATTAAAAATATATATATTTATCAGGTGAAAAAATATTTACCAATCATGTACATTTGAAGGATTTTATTACATATTATTGCATTTTGAATGGAATTCTTTAAAACCGGACTGGCGACTTTGACAAGGCTCACTGAACAAAGAACCTGTTGGCAATTTGGCTAAGTAGGATATCATGATGTTGTCATTATGGCAACATATATTCAGGATTAAGACAACATGATTCAAGGATAAAGTTTTGGATGATAACTTAAGAAAATTGTCTAAGTATAATAGTATTTATCTGTCAGCACAGAGGCTATTTTGATCAACGAAGTTCACAAAAGTATTTCCAACACAAGCGAACTTGAGTATAGTTTGTATGATGTATGTAAAAGCTACAACTAAGAATGGAAAATTGTACGGTATGTACTGATAGAGTTATTAATGTTTTACATTAACAATGTTAAGCCGACATAACCGAGTAGCGACAAGTAAATGAATATTTTAGGTTAAGGGATTATTTTGTTTATCAAAATAATGACTTAACTAATTAGGGATGACATCCTAGATGTTAACCCTAAGTCAATAAGAAGTAATGTTATGGTTTGGAAACATCTAAGCCAACTAGAAAGCTATGTTTGTGATAGCTTGTATAAAGGAAAGAAACTTATTATGCGAAGTTGTAGAATGTTATGGTATAGATGTATAATGTTGTCTTATGCTCAAAATTTGATGTATGATCAGAGTAGTGTGAGTTGATAACAAGTTTTGTGAAGAGCTTAAAAGCTAGATCAAAATATTGAAGATATTCAATAGCAACAAAAGGTTTTTGTATTCTATCTTTTGTATTAAAGATTATCATTGTATTTTGCATGTTTGGTCAGTGGGCTCATTTTGCATACATTCATATTTTGTAATACCAACTCCTAATAGGGTCGAGACTTCTAACATGGCCTAAGTCCTCTAACAAGGACCAAGACACTATGGATGTAATTAATAGACTCCTAACAGGTTCAATATAGTTGTTTGTTGTCACCTGTGCATTTTTCAACATCGTGTATTAGCTGGATGATGTCATTTTCATTTTTTCTATCCTAATTTGTTTTCAGATTGATAAAAATAAAAAGTCAAAACAAATCTCAAATGAAACTAAGGGAAAGAACTTAGGTCCTAAAGGGTCATTATCATTTTGAAAATCAAATCCAATCTTGAATGCACTAAAAGAAATGAACATCTCTATTCCCTCCTTTGTTTCAATTCAAGCAAGCACACAATCAAATCTTGAATGCCATAAAGGATCAAAACAAAGCACTTCAAAATTCTTAAATCAACACACAAATCTCAATCTTGAATGCTCAAAAGAAAGAAATTGCAACCGTTCAAATCATTTACTTTTTGGAAAGAACAAAAAAAACCTTAAACACTTATGTCTTCAATTTCAAAGTTCAAATCACACTTAATTCAAATTGGAAAAAGAACAACTTGCTTGATGTACATCTAGGAGCTTTCATTTTCTGTAAATCCTTGTTAAAGTAAGCAACGTAGAACATTTGAACTTGGACAAGTTCACTTGTTTTACTTTTAGCGAGGCCTGTCCAGGGAGAAAAGTGCTTCCTCTCTAGAGAACGACCTCAAACCGGTATCCCCCCTGACCGGTATATAAATAAAGTGAAGGAAAAAAGTACTCACTTATATCTCCTAATCCACGGGCGTTCATGCCAAATATAGTGACTAGGGATGGTAAATATTCCTCCCCCAGCGTTGTTGGCTAGGCTCTTAAGTGAGTCACGAGCTATCAGCATAATCGAGTATGGAGACTCCACGGAACTATTAAAAACCTAATAAAATAGAGGCTACCCTATCTACATCTGAAAGTATCAAAATCCTTGTGCAAGGACCGATTCCAAGGGGTTTACCGGGTCGCCTCAAGATTACTCACCATTTGTATTCCCTTCTAGGGGGTACCAAGTTGTGGGCAAGCAATTTTGATACTCACCTTCCTTAGGTAGATCTTCTTGAAGTGCTTGATAATCAAATACTTTGTGAAAACATTGTTGGAACATACACTTTCAAAGCTTTATCAGAGTCAGCCATTTCATTTGTATCCCACAAGGTTGCTTTGTCCCTTGTGGAGATTGCTTTTCTGAAAATCTTTGTTGGAATTTATCCTTTGCCATTGGGAAACATCAAACTAATCAACAAAACTAGTTCAAGATACTCAGAACATTTTATAGAGAAACCCTTGGAATCAGATATCCAAAAGCCTTTTTGTCTCAAACCAACTATTAGGAATTTCCCCAAAGTTATGCCCAATTTGATCAAACATCTGAAAGCCAAATTACCCAAGTCCAAAGACTATCAAGAAAAGAAAGTTGCAGAGAGGAACCTTAAGAGCCATCAACCCTTTATCCAAGCAACCCAAGTAGAAGAAAAATATCAAGAGAAGCTTGATAATATTGGCTATAATGCAAGAGTCAAACAGTTTGCCTACCGATTTTGAGTGAACCATCGCTACGTCAATCTTGAAAGAGAAGATTAGCTAGATCCATTGCATGTCCCATTCTACCTTCAGATCTCAAAATCCTATCTTGGTAGTCCTTCATCCTAGTTTCATCCTAGTTTCATCCTTGCATCATCATCAAATCCTTAGTTGCATTCTAGAGTCTTTAGTTGCATTCATCATCATCTTCCTAGTAGCATCATAGATCATCCATTCCAGTTGCATCTGCATCATCCTTTTAGGAAGAACATTGTTTCATCATCCTTCACCATCTTTCCGTCAGCAATCCACAATCAGAATCCCAAATCTAGTATCCATCATCCAAAACAGAATCCACCATCCTTTGCACCAAATCCAGAGATCCAAATCCACAAGCACTTAGTGTTCAAAACCTTTGAGTTGTTTCCATCCCTTATCCTAAATCAGAGATCATCCCCTTTTTGATAGAGCATTTTCTAAAGGAAATCCAACTTGTCCTTGCACAACCTCATCATCTTGAGCAAGAGATTGGCTTGTATTGATAAGAATCCAGTTGACCAAAGATCATTAGTCTATCCTAGGTTGGCCAAATCCTATCACTGATCCTCCATCGGGAAAAATAGCAGCTCATTGTTGACACTTAGTAATCTTCCACTAGCATCTGACCAATCCTCCACCCAATCCTGAACCAAATCAGAGCATCCCACCAAGCCTCCATCATCACCAATCTTTTTTACCAATCTGTCACCATCTTCCATCGAATCTTCTGCCATCTTTGATTCATATCCAAGCATCTCACCAATCCTTGCATTATAGAAATTTCATCATCCTTAGAAGTTCCTTAAGCTTGCATCCATAATTCTTTAGAGTCTTTAGGAAATATCTTGCATCCATCTAGCATTTGCATCTCCATGCTTGTCGAGACAAGATCCAGATCTAGAAAAAGAAGGAACATGAATCCTTATCCAATCACCAGTTCATCTGATCCCAACATTTGTACCAGTTTGATGATAGCCTATGATCCCCAAATACAAGCTAGAAATACATGGGATGATACCAATATCCCCTCGACTCCTCTAGCAATAGAAACATTTGTGAATCATCTAGAGAATCCACCAGTAGTTAATGCACTCATGGCCCAAAACCAGCAAAGTATGTTCACTAACATTGCACAAGCACATACTTCCATTCTGCCATATCTCCATCCTCTCATTCCCATAAGTACTATCCAAATCCTAGCACAAGTATACTCTCCATTCATCCAAACATTCCTTGATCCAACCTTGCAAACATCTCAAACAACCTCAACCATTCCCCTTCTTCTGCAAGGAAGCTTCGCAAGTCCTGTAACACAAGCTATAACACCATCTACTCCATTCCCTATCATAGGTACTACATCATCTGCCATGGCCACCCAAACTCATGCAAAAATCCAACGCTTGTCACAGAATCAAATCCCACCTCTCATACAAACCTTTACACAAGTAGTTCCGCCATCTTCCATAGGCCAAGCAGCACCCTTCACTCTAGGAGAGATTTAATCATCCTTCTCCTTCACTTCACAAGCTTCCACATCCACACCTTTTGTGCCAAGAGGGATGCAATCATCTTTTCCTTTCAATCCCCAAGCTTCAGCATCCACACCATCATTTTAGGGGTCAACACAATCATTTCCCTCTTTCACCTAGCAAACCTCTACATCATCTACTCCGGGGGCAGCGCAATCATTCCCCTTTCAAAATTAGAAAACTTCCACATCACCTTTTTCATGGGGAACACAAGCGTCCTCTTCATTCTCCCCCTAGCAAGCATCTACCCCGGCACAGGCCCAACAAAATTCCTTCACCATAGGAATGCCTTCCATGGGTTTTTCCAATCCACCATTCATATCCCAAACTCCCATTACATCTACCTTCCAGGCATCCACTGCAGCACAATTCCCACCTCACACTGGTTCTCATTGGGGTCTCACTCAAGAAGACATGAAAGCCTTTGGAATACCAACTTAATTTCCTACATCCATGTTTGCAAACCAACAAGCCACCTTCTCACAAGTAGCACAACAGCAACCATCTCAACCTCCACCAGCTTCATCCTTCACAAGCTATCCATTCCCAACACCCAGTGCTTTTCAACAAGTTCCTCCCATTTCACAAGTTATCTTGCCTAGCCACCCTTTGCTTCAAGCTTCCCTACATCAGTTCCACCATTAAGCAATGTGGGAATGCACCCAACCTATATCGATCAAACACAAAACCAATTTCAGCAAGGGCCATCCTACCAGCAACCTGCATCATTCCACCAGCCACCCCTATAGCAACCATACTTCTAGTCACATCAACAAACCCCCATCATTCCCCAATAGCAACAAGTTTCCTCCTATCAGTTACAGTAGCAAGTCCCTGTCATCCCACAACACCAACAAGCAGTCCCGTATCCTCCACTACAATATCCCCCTATGCTACATCAACAATATCCCCAACAAACATTGCTCCAAAATCCCCTCCAATCCACCTATCCCGCTAGATCATCTCCATATCCCACTCCACAATACCCACCTCAAATGGGAGCACCCACTCAAACATTGATCAATGTCAACTGGGAAGCCATGAAGAATGCTCTTAAGGAGCTTCAAACCGATACTAAGAACAAAACCTACAAGTTCAAAGAGGTGTGTCCTTACCCATTTGACCGATCCATTGCCGCTATACCTTTCCCCAAGCACTTTGAGACACCTAAGTTTGATAAATATCGAGGGAAAGGAGATCTAGTTAACCATATTAAATAATTCTATATGGCATGCCAAGAAGTGACTTATAGTGATAACTATCTCTTATGCCTATTTCCCAAAAGCTTGGGAGGAACTATTGTTGAGTGGTTCTACAAAATACCATGTGGGACTATCACAACCTTTGCTGACCTCTTTGAAAAGTTTGCTACCCATTATGCCCACAATGTTGAGAATGAGTTGACCTTGTTAGATCTCTGCAACTCAAAATAGAAAGAAGGAGAAAGCCTATCAGAATACTTGAAATGATGGTAGAACCTTACCACCAGGTTATCATACCAGCCACCTAAAAAACATTTGACCAAAATCTTTATTGATAATCTACATCCTAAGCTATCCCACTTCATGAGGATGAATTTTCTCCAAACCTATCAAGATATCAAGAGCAAGGGGATAGGTATTGAAAAGGCCCTCCTAGATGAAGGCACAATTTGGCACTTTAAAAATGATTCCCAAAATAAACCCAGCAATGATAAATCCCATTACTGGAATCATAACAAGAACATTGTTACTGATGGAGCCATTGATACCAAGCATGTCCAATTTGTCATGGCTAGCCCTATGCCAACTCCTACATACCAACAACAACAAGCACCCATCTATCAGCAACCTCCTCAAGTCCATCAGCAACCCCCGCAACAATATCATTCTCAAAATAATTAGCAGAATTATCAACAGCAAGCCCATCAAGCTTATCAAGGTAATCTGAACAATAAAGTCAATGTCATTAATATTGCTCCCAAATAAAACAAACTAAGAGCTCAGAACAATCCAAGGAAGACCTTCACACCACTAGGTGAACCTCTGGATGTTATCTTTCACCGAATGGCCAAGGCCAACCTGATCACATTTCCACCAATCCAGCCAGTCGATGATACCACTCCCAAGCTTGATTGGTACAAAGATCATGAATACTATGATTATCATCATGTCAAAGGAAACACTACCTTGAAGTGTATGAGACTCAAAAACTATATCCAAGATCTCATTGACCAAAAGGCGATCCAAGTAGATACACCCGCTCAAGCCTAGCCAAATGCCAACTTACAAATCTATCAGAACGTGTTCCCACAACACAATGCTAGGAAGAACCATGCTAATACCAATCATTCCCAAAATCATGGCAAGGGAAAGCAAGAAGATGACATACTACCTACATCAATTATGATAAATTTGTTGGATGTATAACCCAATTTGCGCCCATAGTCAATGCCATCCATGTCAGAGGAGCAGATCGTCAATGTGTTGTTACTACCCGCAGAGGATGGATCACTATTACTAGTGCCTGTCCAAGGCCAATACACAATGCACACAATGCATAGTATAACCTCATAGAACATCTTGGGAACACACCAGCCCAAATATCCATCTTGGACCTTCTCCACACTTCACCCCTCCATCAGGAGATCCTTGACCAAGCTCTCAAAGAAGGACATGTCCCCACAGACATTAACACCACCTATTTTGAGACCCTTGTGGGACATCTATCCATAGCTTGTGCTTTATCCTTCAAAACATCTGACATGCTAGACATTTCACTTGACCATACTCTCCCTCTCTGCATTGTCGTCATGGTCAAAGACTTTGCCATCAACCAGGTCTTAATAGATAATGGTTCGGCCCTGAACTTGTGTACTTTGAAATTCATTCAATAGATTGGGTTCACACAGGCTGATATAGCACATGAAGTAATCACTATCAAAGCCTATGACAACTTGGAGCGTACCTTTGAAGGTACTATTACTTTGCCTATTCAGCTAGGCCTAGCAACACAAGATACCATTTTCCATGTTGTTGATCTTGACCTACCATTCAATATCCTCCTTGGCTGACCATGGATTCATTCCATCAAGGCTGTACCATCTACATACCATTAGTGCATCAAATTTCCACATCAAGACATTGAGGTTACCATCCATGTTAATCCCCAACCCTTTGTATACTATTGTGCAATGGAAGTATCATTCCCTCATTCCACTCACTGTCCTAGAATCGACATTGGCACTTATGTGGCCAGCTCATCCTGATCCCATTGTGATCCAGAGACTATCATCACCTCCACCCTCTCTTCTATCAAGATCAATAACCAGGGCTGTGGTGAATATAGCCTACATGATGCATTTGTCATATGGGCCCTCCCACTTGATCCACATACTCAAGGGCACCCAAGTCACCAAAGCAAGCCTGCTAAAGAGAATCATGAAATCAAGAGAATGGGACCTATGACGTTTGAATCCCATGGCACATTAAATAGTCAAGAGATGGATCCTGACATCAATAGGTGGTTGTACAAAGATCCCCGACCACCTAACACTCAACTCCTTGCCTACTTAAAGGATAAATACCCATAATCATACAAGTACACTACTAAGAAATGGAACTACCAAGGTGGTGGTCTAGGACCACAAGAAGGTGAAAGAAAAGACCCTCTCATAGCATCAAAGAATCCTCAACATCAGGGCCTTGGCTTTAATACCCTGGCCTACATATACAAGGGCCCAATACCACAACTAGGGGCACCAACATGACTAGCATTCCCCTCTTGAATAGCTAGGATGACCTCATAGAAATTGAAGACATCCCTGAAGAGAAAGAAATCAGATCCTATGATGACATCTTCGATGATGATACCCTCCTAGGGACTTTTTTCCTCCAACAACTTGCCATCAATCTCATAGAACTTCCCCTCATCCACCCTCAACTCATAGACTAGGACCAACCAAGTATCATACACATCGATGAGTTCCAGAGCACGAAAGCACTCCTACAGTTCATAGGGGCATCAGGCCCATAATTAGTTTAGGGTTCAGAGTCAACTCACATATATAAGCTTGACCTAGAAGGATACTTTGGGGAGGAGGCAAGCTTTAGCTGCAAAAGAGAAATAGAAAGAGTAAAACATGAGTCTTTATGTTAAAACCCTTTTGGGTCACATTCTTATTCCAAAAAAGTAAAAATAAAGAGCGTATCTTCTAGTGAAAACTTGGAAATTCAAGTGCTAGAAGATGAAGACTTGCCTCTTCCTTCTATGCAAGATTACAGACTAGAGCAATCACCTATCATCATAGAAGAAACCAAGCTAGTCAACTTGGGTACAGAGGAATGTCCGAGGATCACCTATATTGCAGCCAACATGACAGAAGGTGAAGAAATGGCTTTGATTGCGCTCCTTAGAGAATCAATCATAAATTTTGCATGGTCATATGCACACATGCCTGGGCTTGATCCTAATCTTGTTGTCCATCATCTAGTAGTGGATCCTAATGTCAAGCCAGTAAAGTGGAAGCTTAGAAAAATGCATCCAAAAGTTCCCTTATTAGTCAAAGCAGAGCTTGAAAAACTCCTCCAAGCCAAGATTATCAGAGCTATAGATTACTCCGATTGGATCTCTAACATGGTGCTTGTCGGAAAGCCTTCAAGTGACATCAAAATATGCACAAATTTTAGTGACCTAAACAAGGCATGTCCTAAAGATGATTTCCCGCTACCAAATATAGACATGATTGTAGATCTTACAACAGGTCATGAAATGCTGTCACTAATGGATGGCTTTTCAGAATACAATAAGATTCATATAGCCAAAGAAGATCAACATAAAATAGCATTCACAACTCCATATGGTACCTTCTACTACAACATGATGCCATTTGGGCTAAAGAATGTAGGAGCCACATATCAGAGAGCAATGACAGCAATCTTCCATGACATGATCCACAAGATTTTAGAAGACTATGTGGATGACATTCTTGCAAAATCTAAAACATGAGGTGAACACCTAAACATTCTTGAGAGTGTGTTTGATTGCTTACATCATTATGGCTTAAAGCTCAATCCAAGGAAGTGTGTCTTTGGTGTTACATCTGGAAAGGTTTTAGGTTTCATAGTATCATGACGGGGCATAGAGATCGACCCCAAAAAGGTCAAAGAAATAACAGAAATGCCTCCACCAAGAACACTCAAACAACTCAGAAGCCTACAAGGAAAACTTCAATCAGTGCATCGGTTCATTTCTCAGCTGGCAGACAAGTGCCAACCTTTCACACATCTCTTATGCAAGGACACAAGCTTCAAATGGGATCCCATATGTTAGAGAAGCTTTGATAAGCTCAAGGAGTATCTAGCCAACTCTCCAATCCTAGTACCAGTAGTTCCAGGATGCCCTCTCATACTCTACATCTTGACAACCACTACAGCACTGGGGGCACTCTTAGCTCAGCATGATGATGAAAAAAAAGAGAGAGCCATCTACTACATCAGTCGAACTCTTGTTGGCTATGAGCTTAATTACTCACCTATGGAAAAAGCATGCCTTGCAGTGGTCTTTGCCACTCAAAATATTAGACATTACATGCTCAGTCACACAATCAAGCTCATTTCAAAAGTGGATCCCCTCAAATATCTATTATCAAGGACAACTCTCACAAGCTGTATGTCAAAATGGGTCATGTTACTTAGTGAGTTTGATATCCATTACATAGATTGGAAAGCAATCAAAGGGCAAGTCATTGCCAATTAGCTAGCAGAGGCACCACTAGTGGATGCTTATCCACTAATCATGGAATTCCCTGATGAACACTTATGTATGATCAAAGCACAGCCCATGTGGAAATTATACTTTGATGGCTCCTACACATCACATGGATCAGGGGCAGGAATCCTGTTCATCACACCTCAAGGTGACTACATCCCAAAATCATTCAAGTTGGGATTCCCATGTACCAACAACATTGTAGAATATGAGGCACTCATCTTAGGTCTCAAAATAATCATTCAGTAGAATATCACAGAACTGCAAGTTTTTGGAGATTCATAGTTGATTATCAAACAAGTCCTAGATAAATATTAGACAAAGGATGACAAGTTGCTACCCTACAAAGAACTAGTGGATAGACTAAAAGAACATTTCCTGAATCTACAGTTCACACAGATACCAAGACATCAAAACAAAGCAGCTGATGCAATGGCAACTATCGGATCCTTGTTGGAAATCCCACATGATGCATCATAGTATGAATTCCTAGTCAAGCAACTACATGCACCAGCTTATGAGAACACCGATGCAGAAATGGTGTATGTCTTGGTTGGTCCTTAGTCCCTGTGGTACCATGACATCCATGCATATCTAAAGAATGGTATCATATCTCCCCATCTCACCAATAACCAACACCAAAACCTTATTCGCAGAGCTTCCTGCTACACTCTTATAGCCAACACCCTTTATCATCGAGGGTATCACAATATCCTCTCTAGGTGTTTAGATTCAAACAAGGCCATCCTGGCTTTACAAGAGGTCCACGCTAGAATTTGTGGTGCCCATATGAGTGGCATGGTTGTAGCTAAGAATTTGCTTCAAGTTGGGTATTATTGGCCAACCATGGAACATGATGCTTGTGACTTTGTCAAAAAATGTTTACCATGTCAGCAGCATGCAAATTTGATTCATGCACTAGCACAAGACTTGCAACCCATTGCACCACCTTGGCCATTTTCATGTTGGGGCTTTGACCTCATCAGCTTAATCACTCCACTTTCCTCAAATGGACACAAGTACATAATAACTACCATAGAGTACTTCACCAAATGGGTTGAAGTGATTCTACTCCCCCTAACTACTGGCATCCAAATATCCAAGTTCATCCTTTACCACATCACCTGCCACTTTGGCATACCATCTACCATCTTCACAGACCATGGCACACTTTTTGAAAACTAGCACATGGATGATCTGTGTGCCAGACTCTACATCCATCACCATTTCTCTAGTCCATATTTCCCTCAAGGAAATGGCCAGGTTGAGGCAACCAACAAAACTATCTTGAAAATCCTCAAGAAGGTTGTTAATGATTCTGGTCATGACTGGCACCTCCAAATCAATCCTGCCCCTTGGGCCTACCATACTTCTTATCACACTCCCATAGGTACCACCCCATATTCCCTTGTCTATGGTGCCGAAGCCATTCTACCGATCGAGGTTGAGCTCCCATCATTGCGAGTCTCCATGAAGAACTACACCACTGATGAAGACTATCGTGTAGCCCGTCTCACACAACTAGACTTGTTAGATGAAGAGAGACAACAAGCATATGATCACCTGGTTGCATACCAGAATCAACTCAAAAGGAGTTATAACAAGAAGGTTCATCCTAGATAGTTCCAGGTCGGTGACATGGTCCTCAAAGAAAATCAAAAAGTCCAAGCAAACAGAGAAAAGAAAGGCAAGTTTGAGCCTACTTGGCTGGGCCCCTATGTTGTCACAACATGCTTTGGCTCTAGAGCTTATCAGTTATCTACACTAGAAGGTGAGCCTTTGAATGATCCAATCAACATCATACATTTGAAGAGGTTCTATGCTTGAACCAGATCCTACATATTCAGAAAATCCATAAAAATTGGAAAAAAAAAAAAATACAAAAAAATCAAAAAAGTAAAAAAAAAAGAAAAGGAAAAAGAAAAATAATCGTCCAATGGTGAAAACTTGGCAATTCAAGTGCCTTGGACAAGTATGTTGGTAAAAACCTGGCAAATAGGCACCATACATAGTGGACTGAGTCATTCTCTATCAAAATCCAATCCCCCCATCCCAACATCTTAGTCCTTTTTCTACCATCCCCATCCCCATCCACCATCCCCCAGGATTCCTCTTTTTTATAATCCTCAAGAAAATCCGCAATCCTACCTGTACATATCTTGTACCATATCCTATATATCCTGTATAGTGCCCTCCTTCCTATATATCCTATATAGTGAGATCTTCCTATCCCCAATCCTGAGCTTCTGTCCATATCCATTGTATATCTTTTCCTGTCCATTGTACATATAATCCCTTTTTGTTGTACATAGTCCTTGTCAGTCTTGCCACAACATTTGATTAGAACATCTTGTCCTACCTAGCCTTGTACTTTAGCAACATCACTTGTCGACTATTCTTGATCCTAGTAATTATTCTTTGACTTCATCATTTGCCCAGCGACCAACAACACTCATTCTCTCATCAATCAGTGGGTCCTTGAGGATGTATCCTTCCTCCTGTTAGACCTAATCTTCCACTAATCCCACCAGGTCCATGTCGATCCATCCTTCCACATGTTCAGACCAATCTTCCCACCATCAATCACTCACTCACATCAAATCTCTCTCCTTGGAAAAGGATGTCTTTTTGGAGTTCTCATTTTGGTCTTGGATTTTGTCCTTTGGATCTTGTTAATCTTTTATGGCTTCTCCTCATTCTCTACTCAAAGTCACCATGATCCTTTACATCATGGTGCGCTGCGAATGAGGATAATCTGCGGCAAGGTCTTTTGCTTTCTTTTCTTCTGCCTGTGAGTCAGTTGTGAGTTTGTGGTTTCTTTAGCATTGTTTCCCCCATGGCTTCTTCGGGTTTCATGTGTGATGCTAGGGAAACCCTACGTGTCTTTTTTGCATCAATCCTATGCAACGTTGGTGACAAGGCCTCGTCATCCCAGTTCCCTTGGTAGGTCTCTAGCATTGCAATCAAGTTGATATTTAAAGTAAATCATCCTCAACACATTACACACTTTAAACATGATACTATGGTTGTTGGTTTCTTGGGTAAGTATCAGTTGGATTTGATTGGGGCCTATTGTTATAGGCGACCTCAAATCTTAGAACCCTTCTCCATCTACATCTTGATTTGAAGAGACAAAATCAAAAGGAGGAATGCATAAAGAAAGGTCAACAGGGAAAAGAAAAGTTCAAATGCTTGGGTGGCACAGCCTAATCATTGCCCGGGTTTCCAGAAAGAAAAAAGAAAGAGAAAAGGAGAAATAAGAAATGTAAGCACTAAGGTAGCATAGCCTAAGCACTACCTTAGTGTACCAAAAGGTCCTAAAATGAAGATAATTGAAGAAGTGACAATATTCAAAGCACAATTGCTCAAGAAAATTAACCTTCCATGGAAATGATGTTGACTCTAAAAGAGCCCTCCAAATAATAAAAGAACCAGATATCTTGTCAGAAGATAGAGAGGGGTGACTCTAGCAACCTCTACTGGGGCTATGAACACTTGACTGGCAATAGAGCAAGGTTAGAATGAGGTTATGGGAGTTAATGAAAGTAAGCAAAGATTGGTTCCAAGTGCTTCTTATCTAGGCAACCTTCATCCAAGTGTTGAAAGAATGAACACACAGATGCACTCACTGGATGAAACAAAAAAGGACTTCAAGTTTGAAAAGTTGGGGAAAGAATGTTTTCATGAATGGTGTTTGTGTTCAGTTTATTGCAAGATAATTTTCAGATAAAGTTTGCTAGTAAAGAAATGCCTTGGTCATTTCTCCTTTTTTCAGGGCTATTTTTTGTGGTTCCACAACACACGCCCCATTTTGGTCACTCGGCCAAATGGGGACCCCCTTCTTTTTTCTTTTTTTCTTTTTTTTCACTTTCAGTTTATTTGAGAGACCCCTATGGTCAATTTGATTAGGCACCAAATGGGTCAGATTGTGGGCACTTGTGCTCCCGATAGTTGGATATCAATTGAGTTGATTCTTTTGGTGTTTTTAACCTCCTCTTTTCTTCTTCCTTTTTTGGCTTCTTTTTTGTTTATGTTTTCTTTCTGTTGAGGTAGTTTTTTCTTTCTCTTGTAGACTTAGTTGCTCTAGTTTAATTTTGTATTTTCAATAAAGACTGATGACAAGGCATCCTTTGTGGTTGTAGAACTGAGAATCTCAATGTGGCATGTTAGGAATTCATGAGTTAAGAGGATTATTCGATGGGATTGAATTGTAGTTGTATGAAGATGTTGTGAAATGACAACAAAAATGTTGGATATGATAAAGTTGCCCAAGGTTCAAAAGTTCAAAGTTCGAAGTTCAAAAGTTCAAGGTCTGAAGTTCAAAGTTCGAAGTTCAAAAGTTTAGAGTTTAGAGGTTGAGTTTGGAGTTTAAGTGTTTTGGAGTTTCAGAGATCGGAACAGCCGAAATGCCAAAATTCCTCACAACCTTGAAAAGCTGAAAAATGTTGTGGACTTAGGTATTTTTTCAAAAAATCTCCAAAAAAAAAAAATTTGAAGAAATTTTTTTTGGACTTAGAAAATTTTGTCATCATATTTTTTTGGCATTTCGGCATTTCAGGCTTTTTTGGCATTTCAACATTTCATCCTTTTTGACATTTTGACATTTCAGTGTTTTTGGCATTTCGGCCTTTTCGGCCTTTTCGACATTTCAGAATTTTATCATTTTCGGCATTTCAACATTTTGGCCTTTTCGGCATTTTGGCATTTCGGCCTTTTCAGCATTTTGGACTTTTCAACATTTCAGCATTTTGTCCCTTTCGGCCTTCCTTTTTTTTCGGCCTCCGAAAGTTAGAGAGTTGGAGGAGAAGCAATTTTGTAATTAGCCATTTTTGAAGACCTTGTTTTTTGGCCTTTTGGCCCTAGAGAACTTTTGGCCTCAGAAAGTTTGAAGTCCTAAATTGGAAATGATGGGCTTGACACTTAGTCACTTTTAGGACTTATTTTTTCAGACCAACTGTAGGGATTTGCAAATTTTTCCTCACATCCAAAAGTTAACTCCAGTTATCTCAGAGATCATTTTCTAGTCAACTTTGCTTCTTTTTTTAGGCCATTTTTGCATGATTTTGGGATCTCTTCCAATTGAGTCCATGTGGGGAATCCAAAACTAGTTAATATAAAAAACTCAAAAAGTGATACAATAGTACTTAGCCTACCAACAAGTACTAATAATAGATATACAATTTGTAAGTCATGTTGTAATCAAAAAATTATTATTATTGTTTTAAAACAAATCACTTAACCTTAGGTTCATTTTTTATTTATAAATAATACATATTAAATTTGTAAGTTATAATAAAAAAATATTAATTATTTTTTAAAACAAATCACCTCATCTCATTTTCATTTTTTTAAAGATTTGTTTTTATATTTTGTATTTAACAATTTATTTTGGTTATAACTGTTTATTAAAATGATTTTTCAAACAAATTACTAGTGAAATAAATAATATTCCCACATTCTATTTTGATGATGGATCACATTGTGATCTGAAACATTTTTTTATGCTAAAAACATATACACAATCTAAACCTGTAATAATAATTATTTTTGACAAAATTTTAGACTTGTATTATAGTGAATCAATTTTATTTTTAATTTCTTTTCAAATTGTGTTTAGATAGATTTTTTTGACACCCACCAGATTAAAATAGAACAGAGGAGTTTTTCACTCTACTAGGGTTTCATGCGTATGACTTCCTATTTGTGTCTTTGCTTTGACCTTTCCATCTATCATACCACATTTACTGTAGGATTTTTGCATTAGGGTTAGCTTTTAGTATGGCTCTGGCCAACTTCAGCCCAACAATTGATGCTGGTGTGTGAGTTGAAGCTTCAAAAAGACATGGTGCCTCCTCTAAACAAATGTCCTTGCAAGTTTGTCCCAAAGGTCTTCCAGGAGGTAACCCTGATATTGTTCTTAATCTACAAGAATTTGATTCTGCATGTGAATGGTTAGAAAAGCATACTCTAATTGGATATTTTGTGGGTCGCACTCCTCCTAAAAGTGTCCTTAAAGATTGGGTAAACAAGAGCTAGACCCCTCATGTGGTCCACCTTGACGGTGTATAAAACCTTACCAAAGGTTTTTTTCTTTTCCATTTTGCTAACCCTTCCCAGATGGAAGCTATTTTTAGCCACGAGCCTTGGACGGTTAGGTCATCCCTGCTTGTTTTCCAAAGATGGTCTCGAGACTTCTCCATCTCGAATGACAAGAAAATTAGGGTCCCTGTTTGGGTTGAGTTTCCTGGTCTCCCTTTTCCATCCTGGCCATTTAATGAGTCTATTGCTAAAACCCTTGGTAAGGTTATTGTCATGGAGCACAAAAAAAATTTAAATGCATGACCCCAGAAGTGTGTCTGTGTTGAGGTCGACCTTTCTAGGGATGTCAAGGACACTGTGGAAATCCAGGTGGGTTCTCTCACGATCTCTCAAAAAGTGCTTTATCTTAATATGCCAAACACTTGTTATAGGTGTCAATCAATAGAGCACAAGATTAAGGATTGTCCACTGGTTACCCCTCGGGTAACCAAAGGAAGTGTCAGTCAAAAATTTGTATGCTAGAAAAAAAGAAGAATGGACTATAGATTCACGAAAATGAAGGAATGCCTTAGGTTCTAAAATGGCCCATGATACTTCTGTAGCTATGTCACCTCCAGCACTGTTGGCTAGAAAATCTTCTCCCTCCGCTGAGGCACCACCGGTTGTGCCACCTATTTCAAACCCTGTTATTCAGGGGAAAACTTCAGCCATGAGGTCTTCCACTTCAGAGGTGGTGCTCACACCACCAACTATTTCTTCAGTTTCATCCCAGTCTCTGCATTGGTCTCGCAATCCTGATGGATGCTTGGAAGACCAAGAAAAAAGGTGGTTTATCTCTTCTAGAGATTTAATCCCCAGCTTTGGCTTAGTACCAACTTTGTTGCAGAACAGCTTCTCCTCTCTTGGGGATGAGGAAACCATGCAAGATTTTTTATGAATTTTTTTTCATGGAATGTGTGAGGTCTAATTGACCTCTCTAGAAAGTACTATGTTCATGATACCCATCGCAGACTTCACAGTCTAGATGTTCTCTATCTCGATGAAGTTAAAATTTCAGGTTTCCTGCTTAATTCTAGCTATTATGTCATTTGGTTGGATGACATAATTTTTTATTCTCAGCATGAAGCTGGTAAAGGTGGTGTCATTACTATTCTATGACCTAACCTTCATTCTTCTCTTATTGTTCATGGGTCTAATCTGATGTAGTGTGTCACTTGGATTTTGCTATCTTTTCACAACCATTCTTTTGGCATCATTAATGTTTATACTCCCAATGATGCTGTGGAAAGATCTCAGTTTTGGTGTTGGCTAGCTAACAATTTGCCTCTTGCTACTTGGGTTATGTGTGGGGACTTTAATATGGTTGAACTAGCCTCTAACAAGGTAGGGATTTTTCCTTTTCAATAGACAGCTGGGGAGAGAGGTTTGGTACCACATGCATAATAAATTGGACCTTTTTGATTCCAATGCTAACCGCTGCCAACAAGGTGGGATTTGGCATACTTGGTCTAATTTCAGAGTTGGTTCTGACTGTATATTTAATTAAGAGATTAGATCATGCTATGATAATGGCTCAATATTGTTTCTCTTTTTCTGAAGATCGAGGCCTACCTGTCATTCCTTTGACAGATGTTACCATGTCAGACCACTTCCCCATTTATTTTTCCATCACTTGGCATTCCTCTACCAAGTGGGCTGCTCATATGCAATTTTACCTCAACACACCAGTGCTAACTCATGCTTCCACTATTGCTCACATTCTTCAAGTTTGGAGTTTAGAGCCTCAGCCCCAAAATCAACTTGGTTGGATTCAGTGGTAGAATGATGCCATCACCCATACTGCGAGATTTCTTCACATTTACAGTTGTCAGCTTGCTTGGTACAAGAAACATGCTTATGAAGCTAACACTAAGGCTCTTCACAATGCTGCTGATGTGCTTGCATTGAACCCCTTTAACTCTGATCTTTAGCTTAAGCTGGCCCAGCTTTGACTTGAGAAGAAAATTGTAGATGCCTTTGTTTCTTGTGGAGCTCAAATCAAAGCTCGCCTCCACTAGTTGGAGGTGGGTGATAAAGCCTCTAAGGAATTTTTTCATGCTCTCAAAGCCTGGCATACCAATGTTGGTATTCCAAAAATCAAACAAGGATCTGAAACCCTTACTGAGCTCCCTGCCATTCTTCAGGCTTTTGTTCAACGCTATGAAAAGTGTTTTCTTCGCAGGGAAATTCTATTGCATGGGAGGAGGCTCTTAAGGTGTGTATTGTTGTTACTCCAAACCATGTAGTGGCTGAGAAATGGGCCTTTTATGAGCAACTGCTTACCATTAGTGATCTCAAAGAAGTGACTTTTTCTATGGCCAATGATAAATCTCCTAGATGTGATGGCTTCCCCTACGAATTCTACAAGCACTTATTGGATGCTACAGGTCTTGACCTGCATAAAGTTTATCTCAAAGCATTTCATAATAAAAGTTTAGGTGCTTTAATCAATAAAGGGAATCTCAAATTCATACCTAAGTCTGGCGATCCTAAGGATATCTACAATTGGAGGCCCATCACCTTGTTGAATGTCTCCTACAAGATAATTGCTAAAGCTTTAGCTCTCAAAATCAGACATCTCCTTCTTCTTATTGTTCGCCCTAAGAAAACTGGTTTTATTAAATCTAGATACATCCTTGACAATATTATTGCTATTTGGGAAGGGATGGAATGGGCTCATCATTCTAAGTAGGCCACTTGATTCCTTAAAATTGATTTTGCTAAAGCTTATGACCACATTGAATGACCTTTTATCCTTTCCATGCTCCAAGATCTTGGGTTTGGTCCTAACTTCATGTAGTTTATAGAAATGATTTTTCGTGATGCCTCTATGTTCATTACTATCAATGGGTCTCAATCTAATACTTTTGGGATTTTTAGATCCATCTAGCTAGGTTGTTCGCTAGCTCCTGCATTATATGTGCTTGCTATTGAAGGATTTGGGTATTTGCTTGCCAATTCTGTTTCCTCTGGTTTGGTTCAGGGCATTTCCCTTCCTAATTCCTCTTCTCAGCTTGTTAATGGTCACTTTGCTAATGAATCCTTTCTCACTCTTATTGAGGATGAGGAGAACATTTCCAATGCCTTATAGTGCCTAGACACCTTTTGTCAAGCCTTTGAATTTTCTATCCAATGGCATAAGACTCTTTTTTTTATGCAGTCTTTCCTTCCAACTCCTCCCTAGCTTGCTAAGTTTAACTAGAAATTGGTGCAACATGGGGAATTTTTCTTCTTACTAGGCATTCCCTTTTCCTTCCATGGATCTTCTGTGGATTTATGGAATGTTGTGCTTGCCAAGATTGAGAAAATGTTACAATATTGGATTTGTAAGCCTCTCTCCCTTGCTGGGAAATTTTAGATTTGCTCCAAAGTGTTGACTGATACTCATGTCTACTACTCTTCATGTTGGGATCCATCTAAAGCTTCATATCTCAAGTTGGAGTGCCTCCTCAGAGACTTTCTTTGGGCCTCTGGAGCTGATAGCCATGGGTTCCATAGGGTTGCTTGGGAGTATTTCTGCCTTCCCCATGATTCTGGTGCCTCGGCCTTCTCTCCACCCAAAAGAAAGGTCATGCTCTCTATGCTAAGTGGATTATTTAGGCTCTTACTGGTGATGAGGCTTGGAAGATTCTTGTTAGTTACTGCATCTCTTCTGGATTCCCTATTCATAGCCTAGCTTGGAAGGGCATTTGTCTTTAGACCTTGCTCACTATGAAAGAACCTGTTTAGATTCAGGGTACTTTCATCATCAAAAGTATTTGGAAGGCATGGGAAGCTATTAAGCCTTGGCTTCAATGGGATGGTGATTCCTTTCACAATGGGACTTCTTTCAATCAATAGAACCTTTGGTGGTCCCCGTTGTTCTCTATTCAGGGCATCCCCCTAGCCAAGATTCAAGGGGCCAATGCTCTACATTTTTTCAAGCGTGGCATTCAGACTCGCAAGGACCTATTTTCTAGGGCCACTATGAGTCTCCATTCCTAGGAGGATATGTAGGTGTAGTACTGTTTAGCTCACACAGATCGTTAGACTTTTGATCTACTGGTGTCTACAATTCTTGATAATTGACTTCATAAGTTTGGTATTCAAGTTGTTTGGCCCTGGTGGAAGGATTGGAAATGGTATCTTGCCATGCCTTTCAGCAATTACAAACCAAGGGTAGGCTATAGGTGGTTGTCTCCCCATCTTTTGATGGTGGACACTCTTAACTAGAGAAGGCATCTTCATTCTTCCACGTCTCACTAGAGCTCTCTCTTTTAGACCATCTAGGCTGCCATTACGGAGCCCAAGATGGCTCTTTTTACTTGGTGTTTACTTTTCCAAGGTCTTCCTATTAGACCTAGGCTCAAACATCTAGGTGTTCATGACCCTCGATGTCCTTTCTGTGGTCACCCTGAGATGTTTTTACACATCTTCTAGTTCTGTAGGAGAGCTCAATAGTACTGGTAGTGGATTCATGATTTTTTCAAGCCTTTTAGGCCTGAGCCTTTCTCCTGGCATATGATTGTCTTAGGAGATTCTCCCAGACTTCCAAGTTTACCCAGATTTGGCATACTTTCAGGATGGAGATTTTGTTCACTTTGTGGAAAGATAGGAATGTTGTTATTTTTTCTCACAACTTTCTTGATATGAATGTTTCTCTGTATAACAAGGCTTTCATATGTAATAATGTCATGATGTAGATTCAGGTTCAAGCTAATAAAGTGGCTCTGGTGGTGGCTCACCTATAGGAGCTACTCAATCATTGGGGTAGAAAAACCTAGAAGAAGCTCTTGAGCATATTGATATTCTTACTAAAGAAAGAGATACTCTAAAGAATAAATATGAAAGTGCAAAAGACTACATTGAGAAATTAAAAGACAAGATAGAAGATCTTAAATCAAGGGAAGAGCTTGCAAATTAGATTAAGGATAATGATGAAGTTTCAAATCTGAAAAAGGAGAATGAGATCCTAAAGCATGAACTAAAGATTGTAGATCTAAAGTTAAACTCGAAAGATGATAGCAATAAAATTGAGTTAGATCTAAAAATGCAGATCTAAGGTCTAATCTTACCAAAGTAACATCCGAGCTTGAGACTACAAAGTTGCAGTATGCTGAACTTGAGAAGTATAATACTATTGTGAAAGGAGAACTAACTCAATGTAAGCAACATCTTGAGAAAATGTATTCCAACAGTGAAATGATTGATGAACAAATTTATTTTCAAAAACCTTCTTATGATAAAACTGGTCTTGGATATCTTGAAGAAAAATTCTCAAAGAGGAATGAAGAGTGTAAAGAACTAGATCTCACAATTCAACAACCTGAGAACAAAGATGAAGAAAAAAAAAAAAAGTTGAGTCTAACCAATCTGAAGATGTTTCTAAGTAACATAAGCAAGCTAAATCACCTAAAGAAATATGAAATGAATTCAAACATACATTTTATGTATGCAATATATGTGAACACATGAAAAGGGATTGTACAAGTAAGAAATTCAACCTATCTATGGTTATTGTTACAATTGTCATGGTTTTGGTCATAGAGCTATTTATTGTAAAAAACCTAGATCTAGTAATAAAGATAATAGTAGAATGTTTAAAGGTGCTAACCCTATAGATAAAAGACCTATTGGAGAAACAAACAATATAAGAAATGAAGTTATGTGTTATAGATGCAACAATTCTAGACATATTGCTAGAAATTGCAGATCACATATCAATCAGTTAGGACCGATATATGGAAACAATGTCATAGTTTGTTAGCTTTATAACAACATGGGACACACAACAAGATATTGAAGAATGAAAAATATGAGGAATCCTAATCCTAGAAGAAATGTGAACAACACTAGAAGAAATAAAAATAACAATGACAATTAGAAAGGAAATAGTAGTAATGTAGAAGAACTTATATTTGTCAAAGCTACAGATCCAACAAGTGCATCCACAGCATCAGGATGTCAGTCAGGTGAAGCATTTGAAAATAAGTTTGAATCAGTTCTAAGCCCATCTCAAACTGATTAAGCATAAAATTTCATCAATTAAATGTCAAAATAAGCATCAGAACAACATAGGATTTAGAAGAATTTGAATCAAGCCTTGCAAAGTTAATATGTGATAGTGTATCATCTTAAAATGGACGCACTTCCACAATAAGAGAATTTAGCCCTCTGAGTGAGTGGTCTGGGGTCATGTTAAGCACCTTGATTAGGTCATTGCATTTATTTGGCTTTCTCCCTCCATTCTGCTTCTCTCTCCACCTATTTTCACTTTATCTCTGCATTTCTTAGCACTCTGGATTGAGGTCCTAAGGTTTTTGACCTCAAGGTCAAAGATGACCTTAGGGGTCAATGATGACCTCAAACCTAACCAAGTTCAGGGATGACCTTGATCCTGACCTAGGGTAGGGTCTACCTCATCCTTGACCCAAGGTTCAAATTTTAAGTTCCCATGATTTCAGGATGTCGGGTTTTAGAAATATTTGTTTTCCCACTTCCGGGTCGGCCATTTCGAGTTTCAGAATGGTAAATCTTTAAATTTCATTTAATTTGGGTCCATTTCTATGGGTTAAGGTTAATTGGGATTTAATTCCCTAATGAGAACCTTCTCTAGAGGATTGTGCCCTAGATCACTATAAAAGGAAGTCTTTCTCTCTCATTTTCACATCCATTCTCACCAAGCAATTTTATGATCAAGATCTTAAGTGCAATCAAGAAAGAAAGAAGGATAAGGAAAGAAAGAAAGCATCCATTCAAGCATTCAAGCATTAAAGCATCCATCAAGGAGATCCATTATTAGCCATTGAAGGATTCAATCTCTTTGGAGCCCCCTTGAAGATTTCTCCATCCACATTCATCCAAGCCTCCTCATATGAAAAGATCCATTCAAGATTGGTGTTAAAGATCAAATGTCATTGATTTGAGACATCGTACATACTTCTACATTCATTTAGAGCATACCTACTTGGGGATTCAAGGATTTGAATCCTTTACAAGGACTTCAACATAAGCAAGGTGAACTGTTTCATTTACTGTGTTTATGCACATTACAATTTCAATTCAATTTCAAGGTTAGTTCCTAAATTGGGGTTTGACCAAGGAAAAACTCCCATAAAAATAAAAAATAAAAAACCCCTTTTTCTTGTAGGTATAAGTGCAGAACTATGGATTTGAGCTTAGATTTGGATACCCTTTTCAGTGAACTTTTGAGATCTGTGAACAAAGTCAAGGATGACCTTCAAAATCCTAAAGTATTTTTTGACCTTTTATCAGGGTCAAAGACCACCTACTACCAAAAAGATAAAAGTTTTCTAGGTTTTCTTCATCTTGGCATTTCCAATCCGAAACAGGTTGCATAATTGCCTGAAACTGTACACAAACACCAGAAATCAGCATTTTCTAGATCTACCCTATTTTGAGGTTAGTATTTGCCTTTCAATTATTTCAGATTTCAAGCATATACTCTTCATAGGGAAATATAAGGTTTTCTCCTTCATTCATATTCTCTAAAGATTGATTCTTTTGTGTATTAACCTTATTGGGTATATTCTTAATTTTCTGAGGTTTTTGTCCAATTTTTGTTTTAGTCTCCTTATAAGTGGTTTGCCTGGTCTAGGGTTTGTAAAATTCATAAAAAATTGTCATGACCAAGCTCAAAAAAACCCTTACCCTAGGTTTTGTCCTTAAAGAATTTTGAATTCATGTCAAAATCCTCAAGTCAGCCCTGAATTCTTTTAATTCACTGTTACCTTTTTGGCCACTTAAGTGGTTAGCCATGCATGTGCTTATTTGTCTCAAGTGTTTACTAAATCAGAAAGTGTCATTGCATGTCTCATATAGTTTTCAGTGAATCAACGAATAGGTTGGAACCTTGTTATGTGTTATCCTCAATCGTGGAGTCTCCAAGTATCCGGCGGTTATTAGAAAACTTTGCGCAACTTGGTGAATGCATTATCTCTTATTTTCTTATTCCTTGGTGGTTTTGTGTTAACACTCAGTGACCTAGCAACAATGGTTATCACTCATTCTCTGAATTGAGTGGTTAAGGGTTATATCAATTGGCGACCTGGTGAATACCATTGATCGGTGTCAAGATCAACAGTTATGTTTTAATCTCAAGTATCTTTTGGGTCCTACATGTTTGACTTAGTGAATGAGCAACTGAGTACTTGTATTATTATCCTCTAAGTCTAGTAGTTCTGATAATTTGATGTAATGAGTTTGGCAGAGGTAAGGCTTTTTGTGTTCACTTATTCTTACAATAAGTTAGTGAAATGCTAAATGATCTGGTGATTCAGCAAATCATGTGGTCGCAAGTTCTCTTAAAAGAAAGGTAAAGGCTAGAAGTATTTGGTGAATGGGCAAATCAAAGGATTAGCAAAGTATTAAGTCTTCAGTCACTTAATCGCGTAATGAAATACTCAATGTTTGAAGTATTGGGAGATTCAGTGAACCCTTTGTTCACCGAGTCTCGTAATCAAATGATTAAAGATCATATGTTTCAGCAAATTGGCGATAGCCATGGATCATTGTCAAGATCAACGGTTAATTTAGAATCTCAGAATGGAGATGATGGTTAAGGAAAGATTCTGTGATTCAGAGAGTAAAGGCCTCACCAGTTCTCTAAATAATCAAGTGGTTAAGTGTTTCATTAAGTGAATGCACGAACCCTTTTTCTGCTAAATCTCCAAGAAAGTTGATAGTTAGTCGGGACATTAAGAGAATGGGAGATGGCCTTATTCACGAGTTCTCCAAATGATAACTACAGTCAAGTGCTCGAAGGTGATCACTTTGTTCGCTAATTTTCTAAGTGGATGAAGAGTTAAGAATTGCATTGTGAGAACCAGCAAAGGCTTTGGTCGTCAGTTCTCTGAATATGAGCTAGGGTTAACATTGTATTAAGTGATCACAAGAAGCTTTCAGTCACTGATTCGTTGAATGGGCTTAGTTGGAAAAGGTAATAAAGGAAAAGAAAAAGACCATTGCTATGTGGAATAAAGTACATTGTAAAGCTAGAGATTAAACCAATAAGCCATCCAATCAGTTGTAAAAGAAGGATTTCATGACATAAACAGGGTTCAAAAGTACAAAGCTGAAATCATTGCTTCTTGGCCTTGTTTTTGAGTTTTTAAATCTATCTATCAACATCTGTGTATCAGCTAACTCTAATTTGAAAACTGGTGATATGTGAAATTGAATGCGGGAGAAATTAAGGATTTATTTGCAATGATTGTGGTAGTTGTACACACTTGATTTCCATCAATAAATAAGCCAAGCTCATTGTTTCCTATGTCCAAAATCAGTTGAAGAGAATTGTGTCTTTCTGAAGCAATTTTTGAGCACCAAGTAAATCTAGTTTCCAGCGATTGAAGGTAATTCTGTAGCAAAGATGAGTCAACCTGAGATGAGTGCAACATCTTCTAGTAGTGAAGAAAAGTATAAAAGTGGTGAAGATAAGAGCAAACTGAATTATTTAGATGAATTCATGAAATTGCTGCCGGGATCCAGTCAGAACAAGTGGGCTCTTGATGATATTTTTGAAGATTATCAAGGTCAATGCAGAGATCCTATCACTTAAAATTTTTTAGGTTATACTATCATCAATTTCTTTTATGGAAATAGAAATAAGCATGTTCTTGTTTGTAATGGTTGAGTTTTGGGTTTATGAAAGATGGTTGTCCCTAATGTCTTCCTGGATGTAGATTTAATTGTTATTGCAGCTAGGAGATATGACCCTATTTCAAAGATAATTAGAAAAGAGGACCAATCACCCTTTGTTACTCTTGATAGGGGTTCTTTTATGAAAGCTTTTGGTCTATACACATCCTCTTCAACTGAGATTGACATGAACCAGGAGAAGGAAAAATACAAGAATAACATAGGGACAGTAAAGGACCAAATGATGAAGCACATCCCAAAATAGGATAAATATATAGCTCCCCACCCTGTTCACATGAATGCCCCTTACCAATTTAAATCCCTCTAGCATTATATGAGGCATACTTGTTATGCATTGTGTAGAGTTTTAGGAATTGATGGGGATGCAGAATTTTTACCAGCTGATCTTTTGATGATTATCCTAGACATCTAGAATTCCTTGGTAAATAATGACTATGATTACATCAAGTATGTAATTGATAGAATGAATGAAGGGTTGATATATGTTAAGGAAAGTAAAAGTCTTATTAAGTTCATGCATTATTCTATCTTGATGTATTTGATTTTATATTTCAATATCAATAGTTTTGATTTTAAAATGCTGAAGCCAAGGTTTACTTTCCAAGATCAACATAATCCAGTACTGTTATGGGTGAGGTTATAGAATTCTACTTCCAATGAAGGGGATTTTTATGTTTTTCATAATTTCATTGTCTTTCCAATTATAAGGATGTTAGGCATCAATGTCACAAGCATATCCCCAAGGGTCCTTAGGCTCCTAAGACCATTGCAGTTTGTGGACAAGTGGGAGGGAAACCATAATTGGGGTGATTTTTACTTGGGGGAAAATTCTACAATTTTGAGAGTCTACGATTGCCCCCAACCCCCACATCTGTTACCAAAATTTGTGCCTCCAAAAGTTTCTTGTTTGAAATTTGTTTGTCAGTTGATGTGCATAGATAGAGAACTTCTAGCCCCTCACAGGAAGGGTATATTCAAACCTAGGCAATTCAAGATAGGTGACTTCTTGGTAGGAAAGAGGACATTTCCTCAAATCACTGCATGGTTAAATCAATTCAAGATGGTTGCTAGTGCTTGTAGACATGTGCATCCTGAGGACTTTATCAAAACTGCCAAGATGGCCTATATTCCAAACATTGGTGTGATTAAGGAACATGAAGGTTTAGATGAGGAAGATGTAATCAAAAACATTATAGAGAATGATGAGGTTAAAAGAACATGGAACGGGTTCGTTGATTTGATAGATTTGTCTAAACAGCTGAAGGCAGCTCAAATTCCTTTTGATGGCTTTTTCCCTGACCTTCCTTACTTGAAGAAAATTGATAGGATGATAGAGATGTATGATACTTTGGAAAACCAAATGGAGGGACTAATTGATAAAAATAAGCCAGAGAAGAAAAGGGATTACTCATCTTCTAATCAGGAGGATTTTACTGATGAGTCACAAGAAGGAGATAGCCCTCCACAAGTTGGGGAGCCACTAGCTATTGATCTTGCTCAAGATCAACTAGAAACATAGAATCCTCTAGAGCCACCCTTGAAGAAACAGAGGCTTGAGGAAGGAGAGCCTTCAAGGCAAGGAAAACAAAAGAGAATAATTGACAGAGCATCTTCTCTAGTGCCAGGTGAGAGGGCTTACCATCACCAATTGAGAAAAAAAATAAGAGCAAGCAAGAAGGTGGCCACTGATGAAATAGATAAGGAACAGTCCCTGTGGTTAGAAAAGGATATCAGAGAGGTTTATCAGGAGGAATTTTTGAGTGATGACCAATTTATTAAAACTGATGAATTCAAGAGTTTTCTTATTTGGAACAAGCAACAAGAGGTTAAGAAAGATCTCCCTAAAGGTATGGATCCAAGTGAAGAAACATTGAGAGCCTAGATCCTATAACTACAGATGAAGCTAGACAAATGGTTAAGTCAAGTGGAATGCTATTGACTCCAAGATGGGATCTAACTTCTGAATTCATCATAGATCAAATAAGGAAGCAACCATAGGGTAGCCTATCATATGAGGTTCACATTGGTGACATGATAAGATGAAGTGGCTATGACCCTAAATCTCAAGCTGTTGCAATGTGGTCTATGGCCCCTAGGACCCAAAAGCCATCTCTATTAAGTATAGAGGATAAGATGGAAGGGAATAAGATCATATGGACTGTGAAAAATACAATTGACCTTGAAGTTTCCAAGGTAGTAACTCATTGGGCTAACCTGAATGAAGCAAAGACAATTCAATTGTCTGTGAGGTATTCAAAATTGTTTGAAAGCTCAAACTTGGTGGCCAAGGATAGAGACTTGAAAATGATGAAGATCAAACAATTAGAGGATGATTTGGCAGAAGTAAGAGTCAAGCTTGAAGAAGCCTCAAAGCTAGTTCATCCTCCTTTGCAAATTGAAGCCCTTATTTAGAAAGATGTGGAAGTGCCTAAGAGACCTACTAAGGACTTGGAAAAGATAAGGATAGAGGCATCTTTGGATACTATGTCAAAGATTGTGCAATATAGGTAGGATAAAATAATAGAAAGGATGGAAATAGTTTACCAATCAGTTAGTCAATTGCACCAAGCCAATGGAAAGGTGAATGAATTATTGGCTGCTCTACAGCCACTTCATAGCATTTGGTCTAGGAGGAGCTTATTATTTGATAAACTTGATAGCCTACAAGAGCATAAGCCTGAGATCCCTGGGGTGGTGACTGAAGTTTTTGAGAAGATTGGCTTAGTTAGTGCTGTTTCAAAGTTTTTTAAGGGTAAGTCTAACCAGGTGAAGGCTAAGTTGTCTATGTTTCATAAACATTATAGCAGGTATTTACCTCCAATTTTGGATGAAAATGGAAATGTGATTAAGTTGGAAGAATGGAAACTGTCAATGGATTAGTTGGTGATTTCACAAGATGTTTTCCTTAGTGGAAACTATACTTTGGATTTTGAGAGATGTACCAACATAATTGACTACTTTTTAAAATTGAGAATGATTGCATACGCTTTGTGGCAGAGGTCAAAAATATAACTGACTCCATTTGGGATAAGCAAATTAGATTATTATAGGAATTGCAGACTTACAACTGGCCATCTGATGATGATGTAGCAGCTTGGGAGAAGTTAACAATAAAGAAGAAGAAGAAGCTAGTTGTCTAACTTATAGAGGAAGAAGAAGAATAGAGCTACAGATGGCACCTGATCTAGAAATTGAGGGAGAGAATGTTTCAAATAGAGGATGATGTAAGTTAGCCTGTAATGGCAGTCATCATTCATGCAAAAAATTTAGCAACTGCTCTGAAATATCCTTAGACAAAGGTGCCACCTGCAAAATTGTTGAGAAATAGATATTTTTAATCTATTGTTGCAATCAAATTTTGTCAGTTTGTAATCTTGTCTCTATTGTAAGATCTTTTCTAGCCATCCCAAGCTTGTTGCATCCTTTCAAGGATTCCAAGATGGTTGAGATTATATATGGCAATTTTGTTGCTCATTTGAAGGGGGGTTGAAAATACTCTATAAAAAAAGGGTTCTGAATACAAAACCTTATTTTCTAAAGAAGTGTGAGGATATTGTACCAAAACATTTTGACCATTAATACAAAATATTGGAGCTCTGTTACTACTATTTTGTTGTCTTTATGTATGGAATGTTTTAGTTTTTCTTATGTATTTAAATTGCAAGGCTTTTTAATGCATTATTCACAAGGTGAATATAGGGGTTAAGCTTAAGTTTCTTTCAAGGAAAGAGTAAAATCTTAAGGGATATCTCTGTGAACTAAATATGCATGTATGAATTAAAGGGATGGGTTGTTAGGCATCTCATTTGAGTTTCAATATACTTTTTTTGATAGATATATGTGGAGGTAGGGTTTGACTCTGATGCCCAAGTGGATAAGGCACTGGTTTTGGATCCATTTACACTTATTCACCACCCAAGATATAAACAACTGATTCATTTTACTTATTGGCATAATCCTTATCTGAATCATTCTATGATAAATTCATGGATGTATATTGTAATGCTTTACAGAAGCACTGAGTGAGGTTAACCTTCCTTGAGTTCAACTCATAAAAAGAAGAAGGATGAATATCCTTAAGCCACTAATCAATATTGTTGCTTTCATAATTTCTATCATAGTGTTGTGTATCAGGATTGTTTGAACCATACTAAGAGTTGCAATGTCTTATTGAGTCAGTTCTGAGAAGGACAATATAACAGTGAAGGATCTAATTCTCAATTCAAAGCTCATTTTAAATAGTGAATTGTTATAGGTAAACCTGCCTGAGTTTTTATACTCAAAGTGAAGAAGTTTTTTATAAGCTTAATACCTTAGTGCTTGCAATTTTGTCAGATGCATCTATTGGGATTATATGATTTCATGAATTATTAATCATCTACAGATTTAAGCACTAACAAAATTTACAACTCTGTTGGGGATTTCTGAACACGAATGCATAATAGCTTTGTGCATTACTATCTATTGTGTCTTTTGTTGACTTTCATAAATATTTGATTCCCGCTTATTAGTGGGTGGTGACTCTGAAAATCTATGTTACCAGTTGCTGATAGTTGTAAAATCTTGCTAAAATTGTTGTGATATACCATGAGTCAAACAAGGTATACTAGGTCTTACTACAAGGATCACCCAAAAGATAATATGGGTGATGAGCTCCATACACCAAGTAGAAAGCAATGGTCTAGGAGAGGTCACAATAATGCTAGTTCCCAAGGCCCTTCTCAAGAAAGAGCTTGTGTCCCACTTCCTCATGAAACTTCCTCCTCTTCTGATGATCTTGAACATGTCAAGAAGGTCATGCCAAATATTCATATTCAGAAAGAAGTAGTCACAGAAGTCACAGAAGTAGGTTATTTCCCTACGAGAGAAACCCTAGAACAACCAGAAGAAACCTCTGCTACTGAAACTACTTCCTATGATTCTGAGAAGTTGAGAGAAGAGGTGATTGCTTTGAGAAAGAAAGAGTGTGAACAACTTGCTGAGATTGATAATAAGGTTAAAGTGAGGGAACAACAAATCTATGAATTTCTCATGGAGAGGCAAGAACTTCTCAAGAGAACCAAGAGAAATGAGACCTAGGTTAGTGATCTAAACCAAGATGTTCAAGGTTTAGATAAGGACTTGTTTGGCAATATGGAAGATTTGAGAAAGCAGGCTCAGGATACTAAACCTAAACAAGGTGAATTTGAAGGAACAGGCCATGTTCTAAGGCAATTGAATCCGTCTGAAATCCAGAGAAGTAAGGAGATTAAAATTGCTCCCAAAGAAGTCCCTAATAAGGGAAAACAAAAGGTGGTGAGTGTAAATATTAATGAGCCCAAGAAAATTGTGGTTGCTCCTAATGTACCTTCTCAAACAAATATAGACTTGGAAAAGGCTAGAAAAGCAAAAGAGAATTTGGCTATTCAATTCGAGAAACTTGAGTTGGAGGTTGCTGCAGATGAAATGAAGAGGAAGATTGCCTTCCTACATGCTAACATGAACACATCCACTAGTAGTTCTATCCCTATTACCACAGGAACAATTCCACCCAGTCAGCTCAATACTTCACTTCCAAATTCTCAAGCCCTTCACCCTGGACAAATTCTACCTGGACAATTTCCTAATCAAGTTCCCCTTATAGCTAGTGGTATAGTGGGAATTGTACCCTATCAAAATGTTGAAGCTACCCCTCTAAATCAACCAAATATCCAAAGAAGACCAGTTCATTTGGATAGATATAGGCCTCTATTCTTTGATGTTATTCCTGGTCAACCTAATGCTATCCCCAATGAAATCAGAAAGAAAATCCCCTTATTTACTGGGAATAATGTCATTACCTATGAAGAGAATCTAAAATTTTTCATAGATAAGGTCAATGATTATGAGATTGAACATGAAGATGTCATAAAGAAGCTTTTTGTTTAGTCATTGATTGAAGATGCTAGGGATTGGTACAGGGGTCTGCTTGAGAATAGTATTGCATCTTGGGATGAATTTGTCAAGTGTTTTAAAGAGAAATATGCTAGAAAATGTGAACTCTAGCTACATGTTCAATGAGTTCAATAATATCAAGAAGCACTATAATGAGAGTATGTTAGAGTTCAATAGCCAATTCCAAAAGGCTATGTATAAACTATTCCAAGTATTGAGGTTAGACGATGCAATCTGCATGACAACTTATTTCAACTCTATGGATGGTAAGATGTCTTACCTTTTGAGAGATAAGAATCCCCGTACTCTTAGGGATGCATTTAAGTTGGCCATAAATATTGAGAGTAACTGAAAGAATTTTGGCCAAATGTACAAGAGGGATGAAGGTAGACTATGGAAAGAGACCAGGCTACAACCTGCAAGGCCATCCAAAGAAGAGGATAGAATGGACAAAGGACCTAGTACTAACAAATATTTCCCAGCAAGGTTTGATAAAGGTGGTAGAAATTTTCAAGATATAGGGCCGCCTTATCAGAGGTAGGACAAGGCCCTTAACTTAAGTGATATGCCTTACAAAACAAACTAGAAAGATGGGAGGCCTGTTCCTGATAATAATGAACCCCAAAAGGGAAGAGATACACTAGATCCTCTAAGGAAAAACACAACACACAATGTGGAAAATACCCCTTGGTGTGTGGCTTGTAACATGCCCCACTCACCATTTCAATGTGTTGTGGTTCAAGCCTTGGGAGAAGAGGCTAGTGATTTATGTGCAGGAGATTATGAAGAATCCGAAAAGCTTGCCATTAACATGTTCACTACTGAACTAATGGGGGACCTTTTGTCCTCAGATGATGAAGCTATTTGCCCAGATGTTGATCATAAGAGAAAGTTTTTCTTTGATTATGAGCAACAAATATTTACTCACTTTGATCATGAGGAGTCTGATAATAATGATTGTAAAACTCATATGGTAGAATCAGGATCAGATGAGAAATAGTGGAGAAAGCCCAGTGAAGAAGAGATCAGAAACCTAACTGTGGCTGCCATAACACAAGCAAGATCCTCATATAATTTGAGGAACAAAAAGGTGGATAATGAATAGGGAGTCCCCAGATCATTGTTTGTCAAGATTAATCCTCAAGATAAGGATTCCCCAAAGCCCAATTTTGTAAATAGTAAGGATCAAGGGCTTATGAGTGAAAAAAAGAAAAAGGAGGAAGTTATTATTGACAAGGTGAAAAGGAGAACTGGTAGGTCAAAGGATCACTCTAATTTTTCTACTGATTCCCCTACTTTTGATATGAGACATGCCTTGTCCCAGATGAAGATCTCCATCCCTTTTCTTGAAATGCTAAAAATAGAGGAGCACAAGACGGTGGCCTTGGCTCTTATAAATGAATAGAGATCTGTGCCTACTTTGCAAGAGGAAGGTAATTCCATGTAGAAGCCCATTTCAATTCATGATATCTCTAATGTGTGTGTGGGGACAATTGTGACACAAGAACCTTCCTTTATCAACCCTTTCTATGTTACTTTAATTGTGAATAATTTGTTGTTGAAAAATTGTATGATTGATTCTGGTGCTACCACAACTGTGATGCCTTATCATGTAATGAAAGAACTAGGGTTGCAAGTTGACATTTATAATGGTAGGTGTTATGCAATGGACAATAGGGTAGTACCTATTGTAGGGACCTTGATTGGAATTGAAGTAAAAATTGTTGCATTCCCAAAGGCCACATATAAAATGGATGTGGTTGTTGTGGATACAAAGCCTCATTATGGCATGTTACTATCAAGGTAGTGGGCTGTAGTAGTGGGTGGAAAATTAGAGTTAGACTTATCATATGCCACTATTCCAATCAATGGGATTGAGGTAAAGTTGTACAGGGAAGCCCATTCCTCAGTCATGGTGGAAATGGTTGCTCTAGAGGATCTAAATTGTTTTGTAGATATTGACATGAGCAATTTTGTGATTGAAGAGGTAGTACCTCAAATGAAAAATACAGATCCAATTGTGGATGAGCTGGTATTGCAATGAGATGGCCTATGGAAAATTTTCTTTGATGGTGGATTCTCTAAGGAAGGATCAGGAGCTGGTGTTGTATTCATTTCCCCATCAGGTACTACATTTAAGTATTCTTTCTTGTTAACTTTTGAGTGTACCAATAACACTATTAAGTATAAGGCTTTAATACTAGGATTAGATGTGGCAATAAAACATGGTATTAAATTTTTAAAAGTCCATGGTGATTCCCAATTGATTATAGCCCAAGTAAGGTCTCAATATGCTTCTAAGGATGCAAAACTCAAGTTGTATAAACATGTTGTTGGGGATAGATTGGAGTTTTTTGAAGCTTTCAATTTTCTTTGGGTAGAGAGGTCTAATAATATCATGGTAGACTTCCTTGCTAATGTTGCCCTAAAAAACAATGATATTACTCTTTTTGGTGTCTCCATGCTAGAGATCAAAAATAGGCCTGCAGTGCCTGATAATATATACAATTGGCAAGTTTTTGAGGATGACCTTGATATCCTTAGGTTCCTTCAAGGCCTTGATCAATATGATGGTCAACAAATATATTTCAATGTGATACAACAATGTGTTGAAGGAAAATAATGCATCATGGGGAATGAGATAGTGTAGTTACCCTCAAATCACATACCTAAAGGGTTAGTGGAACTGGAGGGGATGTTTAAAATAAATGATGGTTTTTTGTCCCAAAAGTCTAACACCAAAATGGAAGACTTAGAGGAAATAAACCTAGGATCTAAAAATTTGCCCCAGATGGTGTACATTGGCAAGAAACTGAGCAGAGAGATAAGAGGAAATCTGATTAGACTTTTGAAAAAATATAAACATGTGTTTTCTTGGTCCTATGATGACCTAAAATCTTATAGGGTTGATCTGTTTCAGCATGAAATCCATCTAAAGGAGGAAACCAGGCCTTTTAGATAGAAGTAGAGACCCATTAACCCTTTATTGGCCACTAAGATGTAGGTTGAGTTAACAAAACTGAGAGATGCTGGTATCATTGAACCAATTAGGCACTCAACTTGGGTTTCAAACCTTGTACCAGTAAGGAAAAAGAATGGTGACATTCAGCTCTGTGTTGATTTTAGGAATCTAAATGTTGCCTCACTCAATGATAATTATGGGTTGCCCAATATGGAGGCCATGCTGCATAGGGTGACTGGATGTGAACTCCTGTCAATGATGGATGGCTTCTCAGGTTATAATCAAGTGCTAGTCAGAGAATCAGAGAAATTTAAGACAACCTTTACAACCCCATGGGGAACATATGTATATGTTCACATGCCCTTTGGTATAAAAAATGATGGAGCAACTTTTCAGAGAGCAATGGATGTTGCATTTGAGGAGTTGATCAATGTTTTAATGGTTGTTTATCAGGATGATCTCACTTCTTATTCCAAGAAAGCTGATGATCATTGTTCCCATTTGGAAAAGGTCATTCTTAAGGCCTTAGAATTTGGTGTGTCCTTGAATCCCAGAAAGTGTCAATTTGTTGTCACAGAAGGGAAGTTACTTGGACATGTAGTGTCAAAAGAAGGAATCAGGATTGATCTTGCAAGAGTAGAAGCAATTAAAAAGGTCCCTCCACCAAAGAACATAAAGGGTGTGTAGTCATTCTTGGGACATATTAATTTTGTAAGGATATTTATTGCTAACTTTGTAGAATTGGTCAAACCCATAGTAAAGTTCCTAAAGAAGGAAGTGAAATTTGATTGGAACCTTGAAGCTCGACAAGCTTTTGAAAGAATCAAACAAGCAATTCAAGAGGCCCCAGTTTTGGTGTCACCTGATTACTTAAAACCATTTTCTCTATTTTCTTTTGCATCTTTTCATACTATTGCAGCTATCCTTTTACAAAAGGATCAAGAAGGATATGAACATCCTATAGCCTTTTTCATCAAGTCATTACAATCTACTGAATTAAATTATGAACTAATGGAAAAGCAAGCCTATGCACTTGTAAAGTCAGTCAAAGCTTTTAGACCATATCTAGTCTGTGCAAAGGTTAGTGCTTATGTACCTCATGCTGCAGTAAAGGATATTCTAGTATAGAGTGAAGTCACAGAAAAGAGATGTAAATGGATAAACAAGATTCAAGAGTTTGACCTTGAAATTCACATTACCAAATTGGTAAGAGGATTGGGACTTGCTAAGTTAATGACTGAAGAAAATATGGACCTTGTCTAGGTAAATAATGTTATTACTAATAGTGATATGATCACTAGTATTGAAACACAACCCTGGTACAAGGATATTGCTTACTTTATCAAAAATGATAAATGTCCACCTGAATTGAATGATAATCAAAGGAGGAGTTTGAGATTGCAGGCTCAAAGATATGTGTTGATCCAGGGTGATTTGTACTGGAAAGATAATGATGGAATTCTACTCTTTTGTTTGGATAAGCACCAATCAGAGAAGGTGTTGAAGGAAATGCACTCTGGAATGTGTAGAGGACATCATTCTGCTTGGTCAACAACTCATAAAATCTTAAGGGTAGGATACTATTGGCCTGTATTGTTCAAAGACACTCATTCTTATGTTAGAAAGTGTGAGCCTTGCCAAAGGTTCTCCAAGAAACTAAAATTCTCAGGGGCATTATTATTAAACCCTATTGTTGTAGAAGCTCCTTTTGCAATCTGGGGTATGGATTTTATTGGAGAGTTCTCCAAAAAGTCCAGTGGGGGACATAGTCACATTTTGGTGGCTACTAATTATTTCACCAAATGGATTGAAGCCATTCCAACCAAAAGGGAAACCAGTGCTGTTGTAGTTGAATTCCTGATGAATAATATAATCACTAGATTTGGTGTCCCTATTAAATTGGTTGTAGATAATGCCATGAGTTTTAGGTCATAGGAGATTATTGATTTCTGCTCAGAAATGGGCATAGTGTTGTCTTACTCGTCTCCTTATCATCCACAGGCCAATGGACAAGACGAATCCAACAATAAGAGTATTTTGCAAATCTTGAAGAAAAACCTAGAAAAGAATAAGAGAAGTTGGCATGTGAAATTAAAGTTAGCACTATGGGCTGATAGAATTTTTGAGAAGAGAGTGATGGGTAAGTCCCCTTTTGAGATGGTATATGGTGCACAATCAAGATTGCTAGTTAATAATTTCCTTCCAATCTATAAGTTTATGCAAGAAGAGGATGTGGAAATCAGTGATCCACTGCAGGACAGAATGGTTCAGCTAATTGAATTGGATGATATTAGGAGGGAAGGACAAAGAGAAAATGTGAAGCTATAGGAAAAAATGAAATATCTTTTTGATAAGAGAGCAACTATGAGAAAATTCCAGCCTAGTGATATGGTTCTCCAATGGAATGCTAGGGTTGAAGATAAAGGGAAACACAAAAAATTTGAGTCTTTGTGGATGGGACCTTATATTGTTCATCAAACCCATGGTAAGGACTCATATTTTCTACAAAATTTGGATGGTGAAGAGCAGGAATTGCCAGTGCATGGACAGTTCCTAAAATTCTTCTTCAGTTAATTCTTTTTCCATGCATAGTAGGCTTGTATATATGTATAGGTGTGTTTGTTTCCTATTCTAGGTTAGGGTTTTGTGGTCTGCCTCCTAGAGATTCATAAATTCTTTCTATGATCTTACAATCAAGCATCCTCAGATAGAGCCACTATTGGGTATATTCTTAATTTTCTGAGGTTTTTGTCCAATTTTTGTTTTAGTCTCCTTGTAAGTGCTTTTCCTAGTCTAGGGTTTGTAAAATTCATAAAAAATTGTCATGACCAAGCTCGAAAAAACCCTTACCCTAGGTTTTGTCCTTAAAGAATTTTGAATTCATGTCAAAATCCTCAAGTCAGCCCTGAATTCTTTTAATTCATTGTTACCTTTTTGGCAACTTAAGTGGTTAGTCGTGCACGTGCTTATTTGTCTCAAGTGTTCACTGAATCAGAAAGTGTCATTGCATGTCTCATATAGTTTTCGGTAAATCAACGAATAGGTTGGAACCTTGTTAAGTGTTATCCTCAATCGCGGAGTCTCCAAGTATCCAGTGGTTATCAAAAAACTTTGCGTGACTTGGGGAATGCATTATCTCTTATTTTCATATTCCTTGGTGGTTTTGTGTTAACACTTAGAGACCTAGCGAAAATGGTTATCACTCATTCTCTGAATCAAGCGGTTAAGGGTTATATCAACTGGCAACCTAGAAAATACCATTAATCGGTGTCAAGATCAATGGCTATGTTTTAATCTCAAGTATCTTTTGGGTCCTACATGTTTGACTTGGAAAATGAGCAACTGAGTACTTGTATTATTATCCTCTAATTTTGGTGGTTTTGACAATTTGATGTAATGAGTTTGGCAGAGGTAAGGCTTTTTGTGTTCGCTTATTCTTGGAATAAGTTAGTGAAATGCTAAATGATCTAGCTATTTAGTGAATCATGTGGTCGCAAGTTCTCTTAAAAGAAAGGTAAAGGCTAGAAGTATTTGGCGAATGGGCGAATCAAAGGATTAGCAAAGTATTAAGTCTTCAATTGCTTAATCGCGTAATGAAGTACTCAATGTTTGAAGTATTGGGAGATTCAGTGAACTCTTTGTTCACTGAGTCTCATAATCAAATGATTAAAGATCATATGTTTCAATGAATTGGCTATAGTCGTGGATCATTGTCAAGATCAATGGTTAATTCAGAATCTTAAAATGGAGATGACGGTGAAGGAAAGATTCAACGATTTAGAAAGTAAAGGCTTCACCAGTTCTCTAAATAATCAAGTGGTTAAGTGTTTCATTAAGCAAATGCATGAACCCTTTGTTCGCTAAATCTCCAAGAAAGTTGATAGTTAGCCGGGACATTAAGAGAATGGGAGATGGCCTTATTTGCTAGTTCTCCAAATGATAACTATAGTCAAGTGCTCGAAGGTGATCACTTTGTTCGCTGATTCGTTAAGTGGATGAAGAGTTAAGAATTTCATTTTGAGAACCCGCGAAGGCTTTGGTCACCAATTCTCTAAATATGAGCTAGGGTTAACATTGTATTAAGCGATCACGAGAAGCTTTCAGTCGCTGATTTGTTGAATGGGCTCAGTTGGAAAAGGTAATAAAGGAAAAGAAAAAGACTATTGCTATGTGGAATAAAGTACATTGTCAAGCTGGAGAGTAAACCAATAAGCCATCCAATCAGTTGTAAAAGAAGGATTTCATGATGTAAATAGGGTTCAAAAGTACAAAGCTGAAATCATTTCTTCTTGGCCTTTTTTTTGAGTTTTTAAATCTATCTGTCAACATCTGTGTATCAGCTAACTCTGATTTGAAAATTGGTGATATGTGAAATTGATTGTGGAAGCAATTAAGGATTGATTTTCAATGATTGTGGTAGTTGTACACAGTTGATCTGCATTGATAAATAAGCTAAGCTCATTGTTTCTTGTGTCCAAAATCAGTCGAAGATAATTGTGTCTTTTTGAAGCAATTTTTGAGTGCCAAGTAAATCTAGTTTGCAGAGATTGAAGGTAATTTTGTAGCAAAGATGAGTCAACCTGAGAGGAGTGCAACATCTTCTAGTAGTGAAGCAAAGTCTAAAAGTGGCAAAGATAAGAGCAAACCAAATTATTCAGACAAATTCATGAAATTGTTGTCGGGATCCAGTTAGAACAAGAGGGCTCTTGATGATGTTTTTGAAGATTATCTAGGTCAATGCAGAGATCCTATCACTCCAAATTTTTTAGGTTATACTATCTTAAATTTCTTTTATGGAAATAGAAATAAGCATGTTCTTGTTTGTAACAGTTGGGTTTTGGGTTTAGGAAAGATGGTTGTCCCTGATGCCTTCCTGGATGTAGATTTAATTGTTGCTGTAGCTAGATGCTATGACCCTATTTCAAAGACAATTAGAAAAGAGGACCAATCACCCTTAGTTACTCTTGATAGGGGTTCTTTTATGAAATCTTTTGGTCTATACACATCCTCTTCAACTAAGATTGACTTGAAGAAGGAGAAGGAAAAATACAAGAATAACATAGGGACAGTAAAGGACCAAATGATGAAGCACATCCCAAAATAGGATAAATATATAGCTCCCCTCCCTACTCACATGAATGCACCTTACCTATTTAAATCCCTCCAGCATTATATGAGGCATACTTGTTATGAATTGTGTAGAGTTTTAGGAATTGATGGGGATGCAAAATTTTTACCAGCTGATCTTTTGATGATTATCCTAGACATCGAGAATTCCTTGGTAAATACTGACTATGTTTACATCTAGTATGTAATTGAAAGAATTCATGAAGGGTTGATATTTGTTAAGGAAAGTAAAAGTCCTATTAAGTTCATGCATTATTCTATCTTGATGCATTTGATTTTATATTTCAATATCAACAGTTTTGATTTGAAAATGCTGAAGCCAAGGTTTACTTTCCAATATCAGCCTAATCTAGTATAGTTATGGGTGAGGTTATGGAATTCTATTTCTAATGAAGGGGGTTTTTATGTTTTTCAGAATTTCATTGTCTTTCCTATTATAAGGATGTTAGGCATGAATGTCACAAGGATATCCCCAAGGGTCCTTAGGCTCCTAAGACCATTTCAGTTTGTGGACAAGTGGGAGGGAGATGATAATTGGGGTGATTTTTACTTGGGGGAAAATTCTACAATTTTGAGAGTCTACGGTTGCCCCCAACCCCTACATCTGTCACCAAAATTTGTGCCTCCAAGAGTTTCCTGTTTGGAATTTTTTTGGCAATTGATGTGCATAGATAGAGAACTTCTAGCCCCTCACAGGAAGGGTACATTCACACCTAGGCAATTCAAGATAGGTGACTTCCTGGTAGGAAAGAGGGAATTTCCTCAAATCACTACATGGTTAAATCAATTCAAGATGGTTGCTGGTGCTTGTAGACATGTAGATACTGAGGACTTTATGAAAATTGCCAGGATGGCCTATATTCCAAACATTGGTGTGATTAAGGAACATGAAGGTTTATATGAGGAAGATATAATCAGAAACATTAGAGAGAATGATGAGGTTAAATGGAGATGGAACAGGTTCTTTGATTTGATAGATTTGTCTAAACAGCTAAAGGCAGCTCAAATTCCTTTTGATGGATTTTTCCCTGACCTTCCTTACTTGAAGAAAATTGATAGTATGATAGAGATGTATGATACTTTGGCAAACCAAATGGAGAGACTAATTGATAAAAATAAGCCAAAGAAGAAAAGGGATTACTCATCTTTGGATCAAGAGGAGTTTACTGATGAGTCACAAGAAGGAGATAGCCCTCCACAAGTTGGGGAGCCACTAGCTGTTGATCTTACTCAAGATCAAGTAGAAACAGAGAATCCTCCAGAACCACCCTTGAAGAAGCAGAGGCTTGAGGAAGGAGAGCCTTCAAGGCAAGGAAAATAAAAGAGAATAATTGATAGAGCATCTGCTCTAGTGCCAGGTGATAGGGCTTACCATCACCAATTGAGAAAAACAATAAGAGCAAGCAAGAAGGTGGCCACTGATGAAATAGATAAGGAACAGTCCCTGTGGTTAGAAAAGGATATCAGAGAGGTTTATCAGGAGGAATTTTTGAGTGATGACCAATTTATTAAAACTGATGAATTCAAGAGTTTTCTTATTTGGAACAAGCAACAAGAGGTTAAGAAAGCTCTCCCTGAAGGTATGGAGCCAAGTGAAGAAACATTGAGAGATTTAGCTTCTTATGATCCTAGCCTAGATCCTATAGCTGCAGATAAAGCTAGACAAATGGTTAAGTCAAGTGGAATGCTATTGACTCCAGGATGGGATCATATGGACTGTGCAAAATACAACTGACCTTGAAGTTTCCAAGGCAATAACTCATTGGGCTATCCTAAATGAAGCAAAGACAGTTCAATTGTCTACAAGGTATTCAAAATTGTTTGAAAGCTCAAACCTGGTGGCCAAGGATATAGACTTGAAAATGATGAAGATCAAAAAATTAGAGGATGAGTTGGCAGAAGTAAGAGTTAGGCTTGAAGAAGCCTCAAAGGTAGTTCCTCCTCCTTTTCAAATTGAGGCCCCTATTCAGACAGATGTGGAAGTGCCTGAGAGACCTACTAAGGACTTGGAAAAGATAAGGATAGAGGCATCTTTGGATACTATGTCAAAGATTGTGCAATACAGGTAGGATAAAATAATAGAAAGGATGGAAATAGTTTACCAATTAGTTAGTCAATTGCACTAGGCCAATGGAAAGGTGAATGAATCATTGGCTGCTCTAGAGCCACTTCATAGCATTTGGCCTGGGAGGAGCTTATTATTTGATAAACTTGATAGCCTACAAGAGCATAAGCCTTAGATCCCTAGGGTGGTGACTTAAGTTTTTGAGAAGATTGGCTTAGTTAGTGTTGTTTCAAAGCTTTTTAAGGGTAAGTCTAACCAGGTAAAGGCTAAGTTGTCTATGTTTGATAAACATTATAGCAGGTATTTACCTCCAATATTGGATTACAATGGAAATGTGATTAAGTTGGAAGAATGGAAACTATCAATGAATCAGTTGGTGATTTCACAAGATGTTTTCCTTAGTGGAAACTATACTTTGGATTTTGAGAGATGTAACAACATAATTGACAGTCTTTTTAAAATTGAGAATGATTGCATATGCTTTGTGGCAGAGGCCAAAAATTTAACTAACTCCATGTGGGATAAGAAAATCAGATTACTACAATAATTGTAGACTTACAATTGGCCATCTGATGATGATTTAGTAGCTTGGGAAAAGTTAACAATAAAGAAGAAGAAGAAGCTAGTTGTCCAGCTTATAGAGGAAGAAGAAGAATAGAGCTACAGATGGCACCTAATCTAGAAATCAAGGGAGAGCATGTTTCAAATAGAGGATGATGTAAGTTAGCCTGTGATGGTGGTCATCATTCATGCAACAAGTTTAGCAACTGCTCTAAAATATCCTTAGACAAAGGTGCCACCTGCAAAATTGTTGAGAAATGGATATTTGTAATCTCTTGTTGCAATCAAATTTGGTCAGTTTGTAATCTTGTCTCTAGTGTAAGATCTTTTCTATCCATCCCAAGCTTGTTGCATTCTTTCAAGGATTCCAAGATGGCTGAGATTATATATAGCAAGTTTGTTGCTCATTTGAAGGGAGGTTGAAAATACTCTATAAAAAAGGGTTCTAAATACAAAACCTTATTTTCTAAAGAAGTGAGAGGATATTGTACCAAAACAATTTGACCATTAATACAAAATATTGGAGCTTTGTTACTACTATTTTGTTGTCTTTATGTATGGAATGTTTTAGTTTTTCTTATGTATTTAAATTGCAAGGATTTTTAATGCATTATTCACAAGGTGAATATAGGGGTTAACCTTAAGTTTCTTTCAAGGAAAGAGTAAAATTTTAAGGGATATCTCTGTGAACTAAATATGCATGTATGAATTTGATGACGGTTGTAGGAATTAAAGGGATGGGTTGTTAGGCATCTCATTTGAGTTTCAATATACTTGTTTTGATAGATATATGTGGAGGTAGGGTTTGACTCTAATGCCCAAGTGGATAAGGCACTGGTTTTGGATCCATTTACACTTACTCGCCACCCAAGATATAAACAATTGATTCATTTTACTTATTTGCATAATCCTTATCTAAATCATTCTATGATAAATTCATGGATGTATATTGTAATTCTTTACAAAAGCACTGAGTGAGGTTAACCTTCCTTGATTTTAACTCATAAAAAGAAGAAGGATGAATATCCTTAAGTCACTGATCAATATTGTTTCTTTCATAATTTTTATCATAGTGTTGTGTATCGGGATTGTTTGGGCCATACTAAGAGTTGCAATGTCTTATTGAGTTAGTTTTGAGATGGATAATATAATAGTGAAGGAGCTAATTCTCAATTCAAAGCTCATTTTAAACAGTGAATTGTTATAGGTAAACCCACCTGAGTTTTTATACTCAAAGTGAAGAAGGTTTTTATAACCTTAATACCTTAGTGCTTGAAATTTTGTCAGATGCATCTATTGGGATTATATGAGTTCATGAATTATTAATCATCTATAGATTTAAGCACTAACAAACCTTTTGGTTGATCAATTTGGATCTCTCCTTTAGGAATTCAAATTTAGAAGTAGATCTCATATTTCCCCCATTCATTTTGGCACCATGCACACTATTTTATTCTATTCATTTTGGTGAGCCTGACATACTTACTCTCCTTTCTTTTTTGGAATGAGATGCCCTATTGTGTTTTTTGGTGTTAGATTTCCTTTTATGTTGTTGGTATTAGGTTTCTCTTTTATGTTAAATCTTACATGCTAATTAGATTTCAAAAATACAAAAAAAGATTGCAAAATTTATTTCAAAATAAAAATATATTCATGCTTTATGTGTTCTTAGTTTAGTTCATTTGCATTGCATTGGTTTATGAGATTTACTACTACTAGTCCTACTTATAATATTCTAGTTAGAAGAAGTCGTAGACTCATGGGTGCCTTTGATCTTGAATCTTCCTCTCCTTTCCTTAGGATCCTAGATGATAACTTGATTCTTCATGATTCTAATCATATTATGGAGAAAAAATATTCTCACTCATCTCATGATGAGGATGATGCTTTAAGAGTTCTTCCTGAAAAAGTCCAAAAACTCTCAATTGAACTTTATAAAATGGGTAATTGGCTTATTCAAGAAAACCATAATCAAGATTCTATTAAAGCTGTAGAGGCTCTTAAGAAATTTCTTCATGATAGTGATCAAGGTGTTAACCTCTTGCATGGTACTACTCACCTCATGCATTCAAATGTTAAGCCTTTAACTTAGGAAGCTCAAGACTTAGGGTTGATTCCTCCTATCACTAGTGTAGAGCCTTCTTCTAATTCTTTACCTAGTGTTCCTACCTATACCCCTTCTTTGGTGACTGTGACGGTTCCCTCTATTCCTATGAGTGTTCCTCCTATGTCCCTTCCTACATCACAAACTTCATATCATAATGTTCCTTTTAATTATTCCAATCCACTTCCAACTGTAGTTCCTAGTGTTTCTCCAATTTTATCTTCAATTCCTGCAGCTTCTTACACTTTGCCTAGTGTTTCTAATGTTGCTATTCCTCCTATTTCATCTAATGATTCAACAATTATCAGTTTGGCTCAAACTGTGTCATCCCTACAATAACAACTTGCTTCATTAACTCAAAACAAGTTTAGTGTTCCTACATGTGACATGGGAAGTCCTTTGTCCTGAGACATTATTCGTACTCCTGTTCCTCAACAAGTTGATATGCCTCATCTTGAGAATTAAAATGGAAAAGGAGATCCCATTCATCATGTTAAAACTTTTCAAATCCTTTGTAGTGCTTATGCTTATGACCATAGGATTTTAGCCAAACTATTTGCTAGAACTTTTCATGACAAGACCTTACAATGGTATTGTTCCTTGCCTCCTTATTCTATTGATTCATTTCCACAACTTGCTTATGCTTTTATTCAACAATTTCAAAACAACATTTTCCCACAAGTGTCTTTGATTGATTTGATGCATTGTAAACAAAGTGCTAAGAAAAAATTGACTAAATTTGTTGGTAGATTTAAGCATTTGCATGCTCAGATTTCCTATCCTCTTCCTGATATTGATATTCAACATATGTTTATTTCAAATTTGCAAAAGGATATTAGAGATAAGATTTTGCTTACTGAATTTACCTCTTTTCAACAACTTTGTGGAGCACTTCATCATTATCAATTACAAGAAAGTCAATTTGAGAGAAACACTCCAATGGCTCCTGTACCAGTTGATAAAAGTGATGCTGCTCCTAATCCAAATAAATTTCAAAAATTCAATAACTATGTCAAGATAAACAAACAAGTGAATGCAGTTGTTGATCAAGTTGTTGCATCTCACAATGCCACTTCTGCATCCATTGCTTTTCAATTAAATCATACATTTACTCCTCTTTCTGAATCTTTACATTATGTTATGAATAGGTTGTTCACTGCTAATATGATTACTTTACCTCCTATTCAACCTCTTTTACCTGCTATGATTGCATCTAAATCTTTTGATCCTAAAGATTTTTGTTAATATCATCGTCAGAATGGTCATGATACTGAGAAGTGTTATTATTTAAAATATAAGGTTCAAGACCTAATTGATTCTAATGCTTTATCTATTGATAATCTCAATGGTAGTGGGAACAAATTTGTCTCTCCTCCTAATCAAAACCTTCAAATCTGTATGAATCCTTTACCTATGCATGATACTAATACCATTGCTCATCCATCTTCTATGGAGATTGTGTATGATTCAAAGATGGATGATCTCAATCACATTGTTAATCAAGTGGAGCATGTTGGTCAAAATGTATCTCCACCTCAACATCAACCTCAACTTCAACCTCAAGTTCAATCTCAACTTCAACCAAAACCTAAGCCTAAATTGAAAACTCAACCTAAACCTTGAAAACAACCTAAGAATAAAAGACCTCGAGAACTTTTGATTACCTTTGATGATTCTAAGACTATTAAAGCTCCTGATGGTCCCCTTTACATTTATGCTTGGATTTCTCAGAAACCTACTCATGGTTGTCTTGTTGATCCTACATCCTTAGTCAATGTTATTACTGAAGAAAATCATTTTATGAAAATCTTGCAATGTGATTCTTTTGATAGAGTGTGATGCAGGAGCATCCTGGGTGTAAGAGCAATCTTGCATCACCCAAAAATATTTCTATTTTTATTTTCAATAAGGGCTATTTTGTGCAGAGCTGCTATTTATGGAAAGTTACTATTTTTGGTAATTTTTGTATGTGCTCAGAATGATCTGATTTCTTTCTTGGAGGTTCATTTTGGTCATATAAGTCTGCCAGTAAAGTTTCATTGCCAGGTCAAGTGTACATTGGAAGATATTGAAGATTTTCGGTATTGGCAGCAGGGTACAGAAACTTTGAACTCAGTTTTGAAGGCTTTAGAGGCCCCGGATGAGGTCAAAAATTTGGGTGACGGATGCTTATGCTGGTCAAGCCTGTAGAGCGCTTCGTGGCGTTTCTGAAATGGGGTTATAATAGCTGATCGGGTCAACTGGTGATGACTTATGGTCTTCGGAAGTTGGGTCACCTGAAATGGCGAAAAATAATTTTCTTCAAAATTTATGTTCGGGTTTCAAAGGTTATCTTGAGCTGACTATGATGTAATAAAATGTAAAATAAAATAATTCTAAGTTTGGTCGGCCTTATTAGCTAAAATTCTGGAACCTTCCCAGGCGGTGGAAAAAATTGCCTATATAAGGAAGGCTGTATTATTGTCTTAGGCAGTTCAGAATAGTTCTGGGTAGTAGATCTGCATAATAGTTCGAGGCTTTGTCCTACAGAATATTGTAAGGGAATGCCCATGTGGTTTTGCATATTGTAATTCCGAAAGTTTGTAATTCCACATTTGTGGAGATAATAAGAAGCCAATTTTCTGTTCTTGCATATTGTTGTTGTTTCTCTATTTCTGTTATGTGTTTGTGGTATTAAGGGGAGCACCCTTCATCAGAGTGGATGTGTGGATTCAAACTAATAATGGTTTTATTTATCCACCATTTGGTTCTATTAACTTGCTGGTTGAACTTTGTAGAAAATTTGTGAACACTACCTTTGTTGTTGTTCCTAATTTTGATCAATTTCAAGTTAAGCTTGGTTTTCCATGCATGCTATTGCTTCACCTATCCATAGATGTCTTAAATTGTTCATGATGAAGAAGTGAAGATGGTTAATCATAGTTTATATCAACCTTATATGCCTAGAGATTGTGTTGCTCTTGATTTCTTTTGGCCTTCATTACCTAATTCATGTCCTTCTTGACCTAATAATATTTTCCATTCATATCAAGCCTATAAGCATCATAAGATTCTTGAATTAAGCATACCTCCTATGGATCTTAATTGTGGTCTTTTTCCTACACCTTCTATACCTCCTTTTGTTAGGAATGGGAACACTGAGAAGGAGGGGGGGTGAATCAGTGTTCACTGTATTTTAACTTTTCACTTTAATTTGAATACTAAATTATAAATGCTTAAGTACTGAATTAAACATTCACATAAACATGAAACATGAAATCAACACATGACACTAATATGATTATGGGGAAACCCAAATAGGTTAAAACCCCGGTGGGACTTGATACCCACTAATATTCTGCACTAGTGTTTTGTGATCCTTGTTATAAGATCCTTTACCCTGTTAGGAGTAACTTTACAATGCTTTAAGTATAGTAGACCTTGTTAAGGATTAGACCCTATTAGGATTTTTTACAATGATCCCTATTAGGGAAGTGGACTCACTATCCTAGAGCTCACTGCTCAAATGATTAAGGCTACAACCTTCTAAGATTAGATACACACTATATTTTCAGGTGAACTATCACTGTGACACTACTTGTCTGATCAGTTCCTTTGGTGTGTTGATGCTTTGACCTCTATCAAATCTCTAATACATCATATTCTATCTTTGCATACCTTTTCTTAGTTTATCAATACTCTATTACAACTTGCATAACTTCCATACCAAATACAATGGGCGCATCTAATATTTATATGCCCATACAAACAAAACAATTAGGTCAGCCCTATAACTAATTACAAAAAATGCTTCCAAATGAATTGGCTTAAGCGTGCTTACAATTATACATGTACATATGTCAGAAACCTAAATACAATGGGTGCATAGCCTCTACAATATTCATTTATAATCGCAAACCAAAATAGCCACTGTCGGCTCCATGCTCTGTTCTCTACTGGCACACACTGGCTATGCAACTTCAACTGACTGTAACTTTCACATCTTTACAAATCTACTTATGCACTCTTAGACTAAGCATAACTATAGTCTAACAACCTTAACTTCTAGGGCACATACCATAACTCATCCGTACACATGTTTGTTGATGCTCTGAGTCTCTGGTGCTCTGTATACTGTCCAGTCTTCAACACTTAACTAAATTCTGATCTTTACACTTGTTGCACTGACTCCAAACTGCTATATGACTTTGTTTCCATAATTAAAACACTATATCTAGTCATATATTTTAGTATAGATAACTTTCCAACAATCTCCCCCTTTGTCATTGATGGCAACAAAGGAATATGGCCAAGTCTCTAACTGTCCCTTTACACAAAAATTTTTGTCTTCTATACATCTTTATACATAATCTTATATCTCCCTATACATATATGTACTCCATATTCTATACACAAATCCCCCTTTGACATTAATGACAAAGGTATATCCAAAACTTTATCTACATACACTTACTAAGGAAAAACATCCAGATATGCAATTTTGAGTTTCTGGATCTCCTTCTTCCAAAAAGTTATCAGTGAATTGACTATCTAAAGATGGGAACATAATGCATATTGAATCTTCTCCATCTTCTCCAATTTTGTGCTTGGACCTTGATCATAGTTTATCATGGTTGCATCAATATCCTTTATGTTTTGACTAAGAATGTCTAGTGAGGGTGCAAGAGCATTCCTCAATTGAGTCTATCTAGACCTTATCTTCTCCATTTCTTTCTCTGCCTTCTCGATTATGTCTAACTAACCTTGATAGACATTGTTACATATGTTCACATCAGTGGATGTGTCTAACACTGAATTCTTCACCTTCTCAATCATTGCCTTTGCATCTTTGATCTTCTTAAGATGGGCATTAGTGAACTTATCCTGATCCATGGATTCTACAATGACTTTCCTTCCTTGATCTACAAATTCCTTCAAGGATGCCTAACCAGACTTAAGAGAATTCAAGTCTAGTGCAAAATTACTCATTAGCTCATTGAGTCTCTTCTTTAAGTACTTCTCCTCTACCACTATGGCCACAGATTCTTCTAGGCTTGAAAAATTTACTTTGAATTGTGAGATGACTGTGCTCACATCATCAACTGAATGTACCTTTACCATTTTCTTATCCTCTGGCAGCAAACAATTCAAAATATTTATTGATTCCACTAGGAGGGGATTTCTCATTACTTGCTTCTCCTTAGCCTTCTCCATAGCTAGGACACTGAACTTAATCAAGTCTTCTTCCTTCCAGGAGTCCAAACTACTTGTGCCAGGTGTCAAACTTGACAACAATGTTGAGGAGGGGGTGATGGGAGTGTTATCCATCACTTCTTGTTTCACCTTGATCAATCCAGTAGAAGTATCTTCATCTTTCTTTTCTACCTCTTCTTCTTCTTTCTTTTCTTCTTCTTTCTCATCAAATATATCGATTACTTCTTCTTGCTGAGTGGGAGGGGTATTGTTGCATAGGATTTCTGCTTCCTCAAAATTGTCCAAGTCCTTATCAATAGCCACCATGTCTATTTCCACATTATCTATGATAATAGTGCTGCCTTTGGGTGATTCTATCATGGGCACAGATTGGTCTACCTCTATTTGAGTTTTTGCTAAGGGCATTGAGTCCTGAGGACCTATCATTAGTACATTAGTGGGCTCTACCACTTTATCTTCCTTATTGGGTGCATGAGTGATGGGCATAGTAGGTGGTTTGATCTTTTGTTCTAACAACACCTTCTCAAATTCTTTTTCCATTTCCTTCATTATTAGCTCATATTCCTTGTTCATGATATGAAGAGTTCTCATCTTTTTTCTTAGGTGTGGCTTCACCAAATTCAATATTAGTGCTTCTTCTTCTTTAGAACATACATGTAGATTATCTTCTAATACTTTTTCTCTGATCCTTTGATCTTACTCATTAGCTTGTCTCTTTAGGTGTTCTAAAATATCCCATACTTTATCTAGAATTTCTATTTTCAATTCAAGAACTATCTTCTTGAAATTTATCATATGTTTGATAATCATACCATGAATTTCCAATTTGTCAATTTCACTGTATGTATCATAGTATTTCCCTACTTGATCAATTCTGCCCTCATCAACAATTCTAGTGCTCAAAACTTTAAGGCTAGGCCTAAATCCTACCTTAGGAGGTGCTTAAATGTTTCTCCTGCTCCTTGTAGCTCACAAGGATGGATGATTAGTGCTAGCTTCTTTCTTCCTCTTGACCATTGGTTTATACTCTAGAGGAGTATCTTTGGGCGCAGAAGGAGTATTGTCTTCTTTATCCTTCTGACTGTCATCTTTTTCAATTTTAATCTTCTTCATCTTGGGATTTTCTTGTTCTTCTTCTACACTCTTCAATTCTATGGAAATCTTTTCATCCCTTACTTTATCAAGGTCTTCTTGTGATACACCATGTATTCTTAGGATCTTAGAAGTGACCTTTGCAACCTTTCTTTTTGTTGCAGCACTGTTCAGCTTAGCATCAACTTCTCTAGTCTTTTCTTCATAGGTTCCCCACCTAGGTTCATTATCATCCTTAGGGTCTGATAAAAGTACCTATGCATAAGTTTCAAGAACTTTTTCCTCTACCTCATAGCCAAGTGGATGAATCTACTTAGTTCTAGGTTCCACAGCTTCCATACATGTAGTATCAATCTCCACCATGAAGCATATTGTGTCTTTATACTTCTCCATAATACTCTCAAGAATTATGTACCTCATCTACATCCTTTCTCTGAAGGTCTTCAATTCCAAAGTGATGTAATCTCTTAGTGTGCTTTCTTTGGATGCCTTGTTTGATATCTGAGGCATGGTAGGAATGGACTTGTCTAGATACAAGTCTAACACTTTACCAACTATATGAAGGTACATATAGATGATTAGGGACCCAAACCTGAATATCTTTGTTTTATAATGTTTGATAGCTTTTATCTTGTCTATCAACTATGCACACAAGATCTCACATAAGTTTAACTCTCCATCTTCTTGCACAAGAGGGATGGCTACTAGAATAGTGCGCGCATACACACTATTCACCCTGCTAGTGTGATGAAATTTGTAACCTAGTATTATTGACATCAACTTGATGATTGGTTGATCTATAGGCTCAATAGTCATGCTATTCTTATCACTCCTTGACTTACATACTTGCTCCACCATTTTCTTGACATCCTTTCCCATAGGAAGGATGTCGCCTGTCTTAGAAAGGCCAATCACTTGAAAATTTCAAACTCGAGCTCCATTAACAATCAGCATGTACTCTCTTGCACAAAGGTTCCTATACACTCCAAAAGCTTAAGTCCAAAGGCACATACTCTAAGGATGAGTATACCGGCCATGCATGGGTCTAGAGCTAAATTAGCTCCCCTTATGACCTTGAGGGCCATTCATGAAGATGTAGAGGGTGTGTCCACTAGGGATGCATCCAATACATTCTCATCAACATTGTCCTTCTTTCCTTTTGACCAAATCAAGTTCACATATTATAAGGCCTTCACAAACTTGACTTCTGCTTCAGGATCCAAAACTGGTTCTTCAGCCTTTTTAGGGCTTTCCTGACCTTGCATCCTTGATCTACAAAACTTTGAGATATGTCCAACCTTGTTACACGTGTGATAAATTACTAGAGGTCTATTATTCCTCAGTGCATTGATATGAGTCACCATTTTACATTGTTTCATTGTATGACCATTATAGTTACATATCTGACATGTAAGATTTTGAGAGTTTCTTATATTTGTCTGATTTTGATTTCTTTGATCATGCTGAATCCTATTCTTCTTACTAGTCTTGCAATTTATTTCTCTATGACCAAATCTATTACATGTATAATAGCAACCATTAAAAGGTCTTACCTCTATAAAGTTCCTTGCAATGTGTCCATGCTTGTTACATGAAAAATAGGTGCATTCTATAGGCTTGCACTCATTCTTAGGAGGACCACCATTATCTTTGGTTTGATCTTCAATATTCTCAGTATCAGTAGATTCTTTATGTGTCTCCTTTCTTGCTCGTATCTTATCAATCTGATTTTGTGCTTCATTGTATCCAATATAGCTAGTGTCTCCTTTGACTCTTCTTGCATACAACTAAGATTCTATCAAATCAGAACTGGTGTGCAATTTGTCAATGTGGTTCTTTTCTTCTTTCAATTCAAACTCCAATCTTGCTTTGCAATTCCTTAGATCCAAGATTTCCAAATTTGCTTCCCTTAACTCTTCATTGAGTTGAAGGTTCTCTTTTACTTGTTCATTGTAGACATCTTGATTATTCATTAGTTTTTCATCAAATTCTTCAAGATGACTCAATAAGGATGCATTTTCTTCATTCAACTTCTTGACTTTTTCTTCAAGATCATTGTTAGATCATCCTTTCAAATCCTTTCTTAGTCTTTTGATAACTAATTGAGCATCAATGACTTTTCTTTTAGTTCTTCAATTTCTCTTTCTGAATTGTCTAGGTCTTCAAGAGCTGCTTCAAGATTCTTCTTCAAATGTTTCATTTCTTCTTTGTCCATGATCTCCTCAAGTGGTTAAACTTCTTTGCTAAGGACTAGAGCTCTGATACCAATTGTTAGGAATGGGAACACTAAGAGGTGGGGGGGGTGAATCAGTGTTCACTATATTTTAACTTTTCACTTTAATCTGAATAATGAATTATAAATGCTTAAGTACTAAATTAAATATTCACATAAACATGAAATCAACACATGACACCAATATGGTTACGAGGAAACCCAAATAGGTAAAAACCCTGGTGGGAATTGATACCCACTAATATTCTACACTAGTGTTTTGTGATCCTTGTTAGATGATCCTTTACCCTGTTAGGAGTAGCTTTACAATGCTTTAAGTACAGTAGACCTTGTTAAGGGTCGGACCCTATTAGGATTCTTTTAAAATGATTCCTATTAGGGAAGTGGACTCATTTTCCTAGAGCTCACTACTCAAATGATGAAGGCTACAACCTTCTGAGATCAGATACACACTACATTTGCAGGTGAACTATCATTGTGACACTACTTGTCTAATCAGTTCCTTTGGTGTGCTGATGCTTTGACCTCTAGAAAATATCTAATACATCATATGCTATCTTTGTATACCTCTACTCTACTTATTACAACTCTATTACAACTTTCATAACTTCCATATAGAATACAATGGGCACATCTAATATTTATACGCTCATACAAACAAAACAATTAGGTCAGCCCTATAACTAATGACAAACAACGCTTCCAAATGAATTGGCTTAAGCATGCTTAAAATTATACATGTACATATGTCAACAACCTAAATACAATGGGTGCATCAACTCTACAACATTAATTTATAATCGCAAACCAAAATAGTCACTGTCGGCTCCATGCTCTGTTCTTTATTAGCACACATTGGTTGTGCAACTTCAATTGATTGTAACTTTCACATCTTTGCAAATCTAATTATGTGCTCTTAGACTAAGAATAAGTATAGTCTAACAAAATTAACTTCTAGGGCACATAACATAATTCATCCATACACATACGCTATTTCTCTGAGTCTTTGGTGCTCTGTATACTGTCCAGTCTTCAACACTTAACTGAATTCTGATCTTTACACTTGTTGTGCTGACTCCAAACTACTATATGACTTTTTTGCCATAATGAAAACACTATATCTAGTCATATGCTTTAGTATAGACAACTTTCCAACACCTTTAACTATGGCTTCTAGTTCTATTAATCAAGTTCCTCCTATTGTCTATAATCCTATTGATCTTCCTAAAGAACCTGTGAAGGATCATGTGGTTGTTCCTCCTAGTTATCAACCTATTTCAAGTAAAGAAAAGCATAATCGATATTCTAATGAATGTCATCAGAGGCATCATGCTCATGCTAAATCTTGTAATTCTACTTTTCAAAGATCTCTACCTTCTTTGGATAAGACTATGCATGATGTTGTTACTAATAATGATGTTAAGATGCACGATTATGATGATTCTATTCGTATCTTAGATCCTATTTTGATTAATTTGGATGAAGAAGATACTCTTGATAATACTAATGATGTTAATGATGAATATGAGACTATTGACATCGACATTGATTTACCTAATAGGCTTTCATCACACTTGACACTTACACCTAGTATTGAACATTGTGATTCTCAAGAGGATCCTTGTTTGGAACTGGCTATCATTCCTATTGTTTTGGATATAGTCCCTCTTGTGAGTTACCCACCTTCCCTAAATGATATACAATGAGATGGAGAGAGTAGGCAGCATGCTTGATCGGTGTGTCCTTCTTGGTAGCTTCATTGTGTGTTTTCCTATTCTACTATGCTTCTCCCGTAATGTGTTTGCTAAATGTTGTTAGATTCTTTTATACGACCCTTATTACTCAGTTGGGGCAAGGTGATAAAGGAATCAAACCTATTGTACAATTCATCTATATGTATCTCTATTCTTCTATATTTTGTCTCATGTTATGTTTTACTTGTGCTATTATTCGTAAATGTTTCCTTGTGTAATCTACTTGGATTCAAGATGTGGTAGTACTGATTCTTTTTTATCTCCATGTCATGGTCCAAAAATATTCTTCTTCGTATATCTTATGTGATCCTTCCTCCTTTTTGATTGTAGTTCTAATTTCTTTGGGTAATAATGTCAATTCATTTGTAATAATATCATATATATATTATCTTATGATCATACTGACCACACGGTAGGTAGATCCTGTCTGTGTTCTCTGTATGTTTATGTGGTATTTCCCTTGATTTGTCTTTGTCTGGGTGCATCTCGTAGTGGAAACATAATCAATGGAGTTGTTTATGTTTCTGTTAAAGCCATTTCTCCTATTAAAGTTTTAGTAATGACTTTAATGTGGGGGCATATGCTCTGCTCACTTATTGCACACACACACTTTTTGATACACATATTATTTTTTCAAGATAACTTTTCTCCCTTTTTGGATTAGTGACTAATCCTTAAAGCATGGATTTATATTTTAGGACTCTTGATCCCTCCAGTTTCATATATATATTTTTGATCCCTTAAGGTCGAAGGTGTCCTTAAGACTGGATCTCTTTTTTGTTTTTGGCTTTTCTCTTATGGATTAGAATATTCCTAAGGGAGAATCCTTGATGGGTTGACTAGTGAGTAGCCACATTCACTAGGTGGTTCAATTCCATCTTTCTAGTTGTGCCATTTCCTTGTGTGGTTCACAATGGGACATAAGTTCTCATTAGGTGAGATAATCACACCCTCTCTCTCTCTCTCTCTCTAGAGATGTCTCTCTTATTGTGATCTTGGAGTCAAAGAAGACTTGATTCCTTGGGGGCTTGAGGTTTCTCTTTGTCCCTTTCATTATGATAAGATTATCTTTTCATTTTGATCTCCTTTACGAAGAGTTTGCATCAAGTTCATACTCTTGCTAAAGTGGGGGCTTAATGTATCATCTTAAAATGGAAGAACTTCCATGATAAGAGAATTTATCCCTCCAAGTGAGTGGTCTAGGGTCATGTTAAGCACCTTGATTGGGTATTTTCATGTATTTGGCTTTATCCCCCTATCTTGCTTCTCTCTCCACCTTTTTTCACTTTATTTCTGTATTTCCTAGCACTTTGGATTAAGGTCCTGAGGTTTTTGACCTCAAGGTCAAAGAAGACCTTGGAGGTCAATGATGACCTCAACCCTAACCTAGGTCAAGGAAGACCTCGACCCTGACCTAGGGTTGGGTCTACCTCATCCTTGATCCAGGGTTCAAATTTCAAGTTTGCATGATTTTTGGATGTCGAGTTTCAAAAATATTTGTTTTCCCACTTTCAGGTCAGCCATTTCAGCTTTCAAAATGGTAAATCCTTAAATTGCATTTAATTTCAATCCATTTCTAGGGGTTAATGTTAATTGGGATTTAATTCCCCAATGTCGGCGTTCTCTATAGGATTGTGCCCTATATCACTATAAAAGGAAGCCTTTCTATCTCATTTTCACATCCATTCTCACAAAGAAATTTCATGATCAAGCTCTCAAGTGCAATCAAGAAAGTAAGAAGGAGAAGAAAATCAAGAACACATCCATTCAAGCATTCTAGCATCCATCAAGGAGATACATTGTTATCCATTGAAGGATTCAATCTCTTTGGAGCCCCCATGAAGATTTCTCAAGGTTAGTTCCTAAATTGGGGTTTGACCAAGGCAAACCTACCATACAAACAACAAAAACCCCTTTTTCTTATAGGTACAAGTGCAGAATTGCAGATCTGAACTTGGATTTGGATACCCTTTTCGGTGAACTTTTGAGATCTGTGAACAAAGTTAAGGATGACCTTCAAAATCCTGAAGTAGTCTTTGACCTTTTATCGGGGTCAAAGACTACCTACTGCCAAAAAGATAAAAGTTTTCTAAGTTTTCTTCATCTCAACATTTCTTGTTCGAAACAGGTTGCAAAATTGCCTGAAATTATACATAGACACCAGAAATTAGCATTTTCCAGATCTTCCCTATTTTGAGGTTAGTATTTTCCTTTCAATTATTTCAGATTTCAAGCATATACTCTTCATAGGGAAATTTAATATTTTCTCCTTCATTCATATTCTCTATAGATTGATTCTTTTGTGTATTAACCTTTTGGTTGATCAATTTAGATCTCTCCTTTGGGAATTCAAATTTAGAAGTAGATCTCATATTTCCTCCATTCATTTTGGCACCCATGCACACTATTTTATCCTATTTAGATAGTAATGTAAAGAAGCTATGGTTAAGAGTACATAAGATTCTGAGCATGTATGAAAGCACACGAAGTGAAAGAAGTTCACTGACAGACAAAGATAACTTTCTGGCATGAACACACTTATACAATTAATGCGACTTCAATGTTTTAAAAGATTTAATGAGTAAAATAGAATTATTGGACAACATTCAATCATTCATGATATTACAAGATTTTTAGAGAGTGAGCCAGATGAGATTGAAAGAAGTTTAAAGCATTTGGAGATAGATTTTCATCAAATCGACACAAGAAGCTCTAAATTGTGATATTGAGGTATTTTTACTAAGAGCTTACTGTTGAAGCTACTATTTTTAGTATAATCATGGATGAAACCCTAATTCACAATATTAAGAATACCCCTAGACCTAAGGTGAGAAGGGAGCCAGTTGAACCTACAAAGGATGACCCTAGTTTGGCTTTGTCATCTACACCAGATGAAGTCTTACATTTAAAGATATAAAAGGTTATTTAAAATGCAAGTTTGAGACTGTAGGAGATAATAGTGTAACTAAGGAGTATGATAAAATTTACAATTAGGCCATGACTTACAAAGAAGGTTATAGTCATTTAGGTCAATTAGACATTGTGAAGTACAAGTTTCATTATGAATTTTAGAATGAAGAGTGGAAAAAGATCATACTGAGAACAATTCATGATGGGAAATTTTGGTTAGATGATAGAGTGATAGAAATCACAAAAAATCTAATTCATGAAGTAACAGGTCTTTCCAACCAAGGTGTAATTCCACTAAATGAGAAAAATGTGAAGAAAAAAATTATAGAAAACACCAAGTCTACATACAATGGAAGAGGAATTGTGATAACTAAGATTGAACAAAATGATGTGAGATATGTTTGTAAGATAATGGCTACTAAGTTATGTTCTAGTTCTAGAGAAGATGACATAAAAATAGGAATGGTACAAGCAACCTACTTAATGTGCATTGAGAAAGTTCAAGTTGATATGAGTGAAATTACGAGAATACAACTTATTGTCAAAAACCTTGAGAAGATCAAGAAAACAAGAAAGTCTCAATTCAGATTCTCATCCTTGATAACCTACATGTTTTTCCATCTTTTGAGAAGATCTCCCTACACTATTGGAGAAGATTGGAATGATGATAGATGTACTATGGAAATAATAGACAAAGTATATCTAAGGTATCCTATTGAAAAAGTTAATGAAAGTGCAATATTGGTTATTAAGACATTCCAAAATGAAATGAGAAAAAGATCAAGAATTCCACCCTCTATGGTTGAGAAGTACAAGAATGATTTATGCTTTCTAGTTGACATAGATTTTACTTACATAGAAGAAGTGGAACCTAGAGTTGAATTCATAGACCCACTTGATTATGAAGTATCTGAAGAAGCTATTGAAGGTTATGTGAGAAAAATTCTCAAATCTAGATTAGATTCCAAGAGTCCTAGATTCGAAACATCTGAAGAAATATCAAGCACAACATATCAGACCCAATTATAAAAGATAATAAAGAAAAGAGTGTACATAGTAATAAAGAAGATCCTAAAAGAAACATGAATGATAGAAGATGAATTTAATATAGCCAAACAGACAACATCAACAATGAGAGATATTGGTCAAAAGGAAGTATTGACAATACCACCATTGGCAACCAAAGCAACTTCTGCACTAGTTATTCAAAACATTAATGAGGACATTACAGAGGCAAGTGAGATGAGAAGATCATGTGCAAAACCACTAGCAATAGATACAAGAATTTCAACAAGATTTACTTCCACCACTACACCTGCTAAGAGAGTCAAAGAAATGGCTAGTAGACCAGAAAAGAGATAGAAAACCATTTTCACTCCTATGGAAAGGAAAATACTACAAGAAGAGGAATCCACACCTACAAAGAAAATGAAAGATCATGTGCAAAGTTGGACACATGCAAAATAAGAGGCAGGCAACAACAAGAAGAAGCAACGGAAGCCTAAGATAAAGTTAACCCTTTAATCATCAATGATGGAGATTTCAATAAGTTGAACAAGTACTATTAGATGTACAATAACTTTAAAAAGATAAATCTTGAAAATATAGTTGTCAGACATATGATCCTTGTAGACAAGAAGTTTGAGAAAATAAAAGCAAAATTCCAAATGAACTATATGACAAACTAATAAATAGAAAAAATAGAGCAATCGAAGAAGATAAACATATTAGAGAAAGATTTGTGAAGTTAAGAATGAGGAACATTTCAAAGAAATAATGAAGAGTCTCAGTACACATCTAAGGAGGAAAAGAAGAACTATTCTGATTATGGGAGGAAACTATGAGGAAATAAATAAGGAAATAGAGGAAGCAGTTGTAAGAGTAATGACATTTGTACCAGTAGAAACACTAAGTGAGTCAGAATAGGACACCCCAGTCTCGGTAATAGCTACACATACAAAGGAAGAATCACCTATGGAGGAGACATTATAGACTATAGTTACTAATTAATAATGAAATTATGGAAGTAGAAGGCACAAGCATCACCATCGATAAGGAAGAAGACCCTTTCAAAGACCAAGGAGAGGATGTTGGCAATTTGAAAGGTATGGTGAATGAGGAAGAAGAAAAGAAAGAAGAATAAAAATCATTAGAAAAGACATTAATTGAGATTGATGTTGAATTACAAAATAAATGGAAGATAGTTGAAGAAGACATCACTTTAACCTTACCTAAGTTGAAGCATGTTGTAACTGAACAAAAAACACCAATGGACAAAGGAGAAAGAGAGGTACAAAGAAAAGAGAAAGAAGTGAAGCCTACAAAGATTATCCCATAATAGATACATTTGGACACACCATAGAAGGATACACCTTGCAAGTACATCAAAATCACCTATTGAATGAGTTTTTACAAATTTGGGAACAAAAGTTGATGATGATGATCAAATAGAATAGATCTCATCTTTGAACAAAATCATTGGGAAGAACAAGAAAGTAAAAAGTTTGGAGGGATCACTACTTGAGGTAACTGATAAGCTACAAAATATTATATCTAAAAAGATTAGTGAAGTTGATCCACAAGCTAAGGCTAAGGAAGTGCTTAAATCTTTTGATAGTGAGTTTACTATATTGTCAGATATTGTAACAATTAAGGCACAAACACTTCATGATGCACAGTTCTTTAAGACAACTTGTCAGAATATTAAGAATGATCTAGATAACCTTGATATTTGTATTGCATTCATTTCCATAGCTCTAAATAAATCCAATCTTTTGGTGTTAAGAAGAATGGAGAAGAAAGGGGAAGTGTTTATAATGGTGTTGGTGTTGGTCATGGCTTTGTTAGAAAGTAAAGTCCACCAAGATAACTGAGAGGGGGAGGGGTGAATCAGTTATCTGATAATTATAACTATTAACATCTTTAACAGAATTTAACCATGTAAGAAATAAAATTACTAACTATACAAAGATATTCATACACAATGACACAATAACACAAGATATGTTGACTAGGGAACCTCTTGATCAAAGAGTAAACCCTGGTGGGAATGATGCCCACAAAAGATGCACTAATATGAATATTCCTTGTGAAAGGATGGACTATGTTAGGAGTCTTATGAAATACATTTAATACATATGAATCCCTGTTAGGAGATTTTGAATCCCTGTTAAAAGATTCTAACCCTGTTAAGAGTTATGGAAGACACAAGGACCCACTGCCCAAACAGCTTCAAGGTAAGATCATTGAACACACTGTCCAAATAACCTTAATATTATTGAGAAGAATAATATGAAATATGTTACCTCCTCACTATGCCAAATTGCACTCACTACTACACTAGATCTCAATTCTAGATCTCTGTACTTCGCATGTCTTCCTTCACAATTTCACTTTCACAACTTCATAGGCTCTTTTCTTCACTTCATGCTTACATTTGCATGCAACCATACCATGCTCACACTTCTTTCACATTACTAATTCATCATCAAAAAATCATTACAACAAGGAAAAACATTCCTTTCGTTATACCACACTCAAATAATTACAAATGAGTCGGCACACAAATACAAAATAAAAGATTCCACACGCTACATCAAAATTACACAAAACTGTTAGCTTCCAAATGTAATAACTCTTCACTTGTGTGACATCAAATTTTGTGTTGTGAACCACATCACTATCAATGTGTCTTAAACTTCCCTTTAACTATGCAAAACTAGATTCCATCCTGATTAGGAGATATCATCCGATTTCCACAAACTGCTACTCAGGAACTCTACCTGAATACTACTTCCACCAAAATGCTTATAACTTGCTCCATACATGTCATACTAACTTGCACTCTTAACCATAGACATATAACATATCAAAGAGTATAACCTCAACATCATATAGCTCCAACTGCAATATCCCATGTGTGCTAATTGAAACACTGTCTGCTTCTCTGCTAGTCTCCAGAAGATCACTGTGTTGACATCAATGACAATCATAGTCATGAATGCAACAACAAATGCTACATAATGACTACCAACATCCAACATTCATTCCTAACAATCTCCCCCATTGGAATTGATGGAAACATAGATGAAAAACATCCAATGTTCCAAAAATCCAATACTGCAACACTGCTGCACTGATGCTCTGAAAATTCCTCAAGTCTTCTTCATCAATCAATTTTTTCTTTTTTTCCTATTCAGTTCTCTCCAATAGATGGTAGATAGGGTTTTTCATGTACACTTCTCCCCCATTGACATCAATGACAAAAATTTCAACACTATGTCAACAAAAACTCAATGTCAAAAGACACTTCAGAAAATACATTCACAAGAGTCCTCATGACTCAGCTTAGATACACATAATCCCCCATAAAGGAAGTACCAACATCCAATCCAAAAAAAGATAGGGATCATATACCACTAGATGGATGCAACCAACTACATCATTACTCAAAAGTAGGCTAGGGCATAACCCCAAGCATACCTCTCAAATACTCAAATGTATCCTTAGGAAAAGGCTTTGTAAATATGTCTTCTATCTTCTCCTTTGTGCTTATGTACTCTAGTCTTACTTCTTTCTCAACAACTTTCTCTCTTACAACATGATACTCGATCTCTATATTCTTAGTCATAGAATGCAATATAGGATTCTTAGACATACTAACTGTACTGGTGTTGTCACAATGTATGACAATAAGCTCAACAAACTTAATTCCAATATCCTTCAGCATCTGCTTCATCCAAATTATCTGGTTACAATTGGTTGCTGCTACTACATATTCTACTTCTATTGTACTCTATGAAATACAATTCTACTTCTTTCTCAACCAGGAAACCAATCTTCCTCCAAGAGAAAAGGCTCCACCATTGGTGCTTTTCTTATCATCAACACTACCTCCCCAATCAGCATCTATATATGCACATAGGGTAAAATCATCAAATTTTTCATACCACAATCAATAGTCCATTGTGCCTCTTAAATATCTTAGTATCCTCTTTACTACTGCATAATGTGACTCTCTAGGTTCAGCTTGAAATCTTGCTACCATTCCAACTGAATGTACTATATCCAGTCTAGTGTGTGTTAAGTACTACAATCCTCTAATGATGGATCTATATTTCTTCTGCTCAACTGCTGGTGTTTCATCTTTGCTAGATAGTTTGTGTCCTGTAACCATAAGTGTTCCAACTGGTTTACAGTTCTCCATTCCAAATCTTTTCAGCAAATCATTCAAGTACTTTGTCTGACTTACAAAGATACCATCATTGTTCTGTGTTATTTTTAATCCCAAAAAGTATTTCATCTCACCAATCATACTCATTTCAAATTTAGTCTTCATTTCATCAGCAAATTTGTCACTAGATTCATCTTCTCCTCCAAAAATAATGTCATCAACAAAAATAACTATAACTAACAAACCATTTTCAATTTATTTTGTGTATATATTGCTATCAGTTGTTCCTTTAGTAAATCCCAATTTCAACAAATACTTATACAATCTAGCATTAGTCCATATAGTGCTTTCTTTAGTTTATATACCATATCTCCTTCTTGAGTCAAAGGAAAACCTTCAAGCTGCTCAATGTAGACTTCTTCTTCTAATTCACCATTCAAAAATGCGGACTTCACATCCATCTAATACACTTTTAATTTCTTAAAATATGCATAAGCCAAAAACATTCTTACTGCTTCAAGTCTTGCTACTGGTACAAAAGTTTCTTCATAGTCAATTCCTTCTTGCTGTGAGTATCCCTTACATACCAATCTTTCTTTATTTCTTATTACTTCTCCTTGTTTATTCATCTTATTTCTCAATACCCATTTAGTTCCAATCACATTCTTGTCTTTAGGTCTAGGGAATAATTCCCATGTCTTGTTCTTTTCAATTTGATCTAGTTCTCTCATAGCATTAATCCAATGTTCATCTTCACAAGCTTCATTAGTAGATTTAGGTTCAATTTGAAAAATCAAACATAAATGTACCTTATTCCTAGTCATAAATCCTCTATCCAAACTTCTAATAACTTGTTCAACAAGATGATGTCTAGATAGATACTTGTTCAATGTCATAGTCACAGATCTTGCTTCAATTATAGATTCTTCTCTAGATTCCTCTCTAGTTTCTTTTGTAGTATGATTCTCAAGCAACAATTCATTGTCAGTCTCATAGAATAATTTAGTAGTTTCAATGTTAGGCTAAGGATGAGCTTCTTCATCAGATTCATAATCAAGCATTCTTTCCTGAATTTTAAACTTCTTATCAACTTTAAAATTTACGCTCTCAACAATAGTTTTAGTTCTTTTATTGTAACATCTATATGCTTTTCTCTTCAAAGAATATCCAAGAAAAATACCTTCATCACTTCTAGGATCAAACTTTCCAATATCATCATCTCTCTTTATATAACATTTGCTTCCAAAAATTCTAAAATACTTAACTAAGGGTGCATGTCCAAACCATAATTCATAAGGTGTCTTGTCTGTGTCTGCTTTGATTTGTACTCTGTTCATTGTATATACTGTTGTATTCACTGCTTCTCTCCAAAATGTCTTTGCCAAATCATTCTCAAATAACATAGCTCTTGCTACTTCAGTCACTGACCTGTTTCTTCTTTCTACAATACCATTTTGTTCAGGTGTTCTAGGGGCTGAAAACTATCTCTTAATACCATTCACTTCACAAAAAATGTTAAACTCTCTAGAAGTAAATTCACCACCTCTATTAGATCTCAAACATTTAATCTTCATTCCAGATTCATTCTCAACTTTATTCTTAATGATCTTAAACTTATCAAATGCTTCAAATTTTTCTTTCAGAAATGCAATCCACATCATTCTTGTAAAGTCATCAACAAGAATCATAAAATACCTTTCTCCATAGAATCCTCTAGTTCTAGTAGGACCGCTCAAGTTTGTATGAACAATCTCCAACTTCTCTACCGATGTGAACTTCTTACTAGGAAATGAACTTCTCTTCTACTTAGCCATCACATATTCTTTGCAAATCATGTTAGTAGGCTTCATAATTTTAGGCAAATCCCTTACTACAAGTGTAGTACTCACTTTCACAATGTTATCAAAGTTTATATGACAAAACCTTCTATGCCATAACCAACTGTCATCAATTTTAGTAATCAAACATGTCATATTGGTAGGATTCAACTGAAATACATTAACTCTGGTTCTAGATCTAGTTCCAATCAGATTTCCATCTTTATCCTTTATCACACAAGTTTTCTTAGTAAACCAAACTTGATATCCCTTATCCACTAACTTTCCAACACTCAAAAGATTATATTTCAATCCATCAACAAAGTAAACATCATCAGTATTAGTCTTTCCATCAAGAGTAATAGATCCTATACCTTTAATCAAACAAGGTGCATTGTTACCAACTCTAACAACTCCTCCATCATAATTGTTAAACTTTATGAACTTCTTCATATCACCGGTCATATGATGTGAACAACCATTGTCTATAATCCAATCAACTTTCTTTTCAACTTGGGAAACTAATTCTTTTTCTTCTTTAACATCAGATTTAAAATTTTCTTCTTTAATTGCTACAAATCCTATTTCATCATTATTCTCAGTATCACTTTCACTCAAAGTTCTTTCTATACTAGCTTCAAGATCTTCATCATTAGCATAATAACATTCCTTAGATCTTCTAGGCTTGAAATTGTTTCTATACTTCTTAACTCTCTTAGGACATTTAGATGCAAAATGACAATATTCTTGAAAAGTCCAACATTTAAAAATTTTCTTACTGTCTAGTTCTCTTTTCACAAGCAAGGCAATACCTTCTTCAATCTTCTTATCTTCTTCATTTCTAGATCTGTTGCTGCTGGCATAATCTCCACTCACACTGGTACTTCTTGACAAAGTAGGATGAATACTAAGAGCATTGAATTCTATCTCCATTCTAGGTAAGTCTCCTGATAACCTCAGGTTCATCTCTGCTACTTCCAATCTTCCAACAAGAGTTTCTCTTGTAAAGTTCGTAGTACAAGGTATAACTTGTTCAATCATCTATGTTGTCTACTTAAATATAGGAGTCAATGTCCTCAGAATTTCCCATATCACTTCATTCTCTGTCTTTGATCCTCTATAAGATTTTATCCTTGCAACAATTTTTGACATTCTACCAATATAGCTTCTAAGAGATTCATCTTCTATCATTCTAATATCTTCAAATGCACAAATCCAATTATGTAATCTAGCTCTCTTTGCATGTTCATCACCTTCAAAAGTAGAGTTTAAAGCTTTCCAAATTTCATTATATTTTTTAAAAATTTTTACCTAACTGTATTCCTTCTCTGGAAGTGCTATCAAGAGTGCTTCTCTTGCAAGTATGTTACACATGAATAGATCTAACTCATCTTTAGAACTTGTTTCAAGACTATCTTCTTCAATTATAGTCCTATCATTCTTTGTAATCAACCAATAACCTGGTCCTAAACATAGTAGATGTGTCTTCATCTTTTCTTTCCAGCTATCAAAATTTACTCCATCAAACTTAGGGCTTTCTTTCCTAAAATTCACCATGGATCTCCTTAAGCTGTTAAACTTCTCTTTCAAGGACCTGCCGCTCTGATACCAATTGTTAGAAAGTAAAGTCCACCAAGATAACTAAGAGGGGGGGGGGGGTGAATCAATTATCAGATAATTATAACTTTTAACATCTTCAACAACATTTAACCATGTAAGAAATGCAATTACTAACCATACAAAGATATTCGTACACAATGACACAATAACACAAGATATGTTGACTAGGGAGCCTCTTGATCAAAGAGTAAACCCCGGTGGGAATGATGCCCACAAAAGATGCACTAATATGAATATTCCTTATGAAAGGATGGACTCTATTAGGAGTCTTATGAAATACATTCAGTACATATGAATCCCTATTAGGAGATTTTGAATCCCTGTTAAAAGATTCTAACCCTGTTAAGAGTTATGGAAGACAGAAGGACCCACTGCCCAAATAGCTTCAGGGTAAGATCACTAAATACACTGTCCAAATAACCTTAATATTATTCAGCAGAATAATATGAAATATGTTACCTCCTCACTGTGCTAAACCACACTCACTGCTACACCAGATCTCAATTCTAGATCTCTGTACTTCGCATGTCTTCCTTCACAATTTCTCTTTCACAACTTCATAGGCTCTTTTCTTCACTTCATGCTTACATTCGCGTGCAACCATACCATGCTCACACTTCTTTCACATTACTACTTCATCATCACAAAATCATTACAACAAGGAAAAAAATTCCTTCCTTTATACCACACTCAAATAATTACAAATGAGTCGGCACACAAATACAAAATAAAAGATTCCACACGCTACATCAAAATTACACAAAACTATCAGCTTCCAAATGCAATAAATCTTCACTCATGTGACCTATAAGTTTGTGCTATGAACCACATCACTATCAATGTGTCTCAAACTTCCCTTTAACTACACAAGACTAGATTCCATCCTGATTAGGAGATATCATCCGATTTCCACAAACCGCTACTCAGGAACTCTGCCTGAATACTGTTTCCACCAAAATGCTTATAAATTTATCCGTAGATGTCGTACTGACTTGAACTCTTAACCATAGACATATAAAATATCAAAGAGTATAATCTCAACATCACATAGCTCCAACTATGATATCACATGTGCGCTAATCAAAACATTGTCTACTTCTCTGCTAGTCTCTAGAAGATCACTGTGTTGACATCAATGACAATCATAGTCATGAATGCAACAACAAGTACTATAGAATGAATGCCAATATCTAGCATTCATTCCTAAGAGGCTTATAGTGTGAGAGTGGAAGGAGGAGAAGGGTCATGTGAAAAAGGTCCATGTTGTGGTGCACAAGGGAATCATAGAATTGATTGCAAAATGAATCCTCAAATGAGAAAAGATTCTCCTTGCTATAGAAAATATGGCATAAATATATAAATAAAGGGAAGGGAGTGGATCTTCTTGTGGATTTTTGCCTCCATGTCATGTTCCAGACTTGGGTTCTATACTATACTTTTTTTTCTTATATATTATGTGTAATGTTCTGTGCTTTTTCTTTCTTTATAAGAAAGGCAGAAAGTACCTAGAGTATTTTGTTCACAGAGTTTTATTTTTTAAGATAGTTGTATGTTTGATTTGGTTATTCTAGGGTTTGAATTTTCATCAAGAAGCCACTTCCAATGCTGGGCATTCTCATTCCTCCCATATTGTATTTTTTCTTATTTTAAAGTTTCAATCAATTAAAAAATAATAATTCAGCAACATAATATAATTCTTTTGTAAAAATTATAAAAAGGAAATAATTTTCCTTTCTTTTGTAGAAGGAAGTAAAAGGAAAAAAAATAAGTTGATGCCATTTAAAAATAATAGATATAAAATTTGTAAGTCATATTGCAATAAAAAATTATCAATTTTTTTAAAAACAAATCACCTCACCTCATCTTCATTTTTTATTTAAAAATAATACATATTAAATTTTTAAGTTATAATAAAAAATATTAATTATTTTTTAAAGAAAATCACGTCACCTCATTTTTATTTATTTTTAAAGATTTTTTGTATTAATTATAAGGAGATCAAAACAAGAGTTACAATGAGAAGTACAAAATTTAAGGCACAACCCCACAATGAGAGTATCAGAGAGTCTAAGATTCAAAACATCAGAAACTAAAGGAGGAAGAGAGACTAATGAAGTAAGTCATCATGAATATTGACCCATGAGGTCCATCCCATGTTTCCCTCCATCCACACAACATTTTTCTTGTCCTGAATCTGTTTGAGTAGGAGGATCATGTCATCAGAGGTGTTCTTATTTTTCCTTCTAACTTCCAAATTAAGTTGCTTAATAGTCTTTTCAAAAATCTGAAAATTGTCCATATGTCTTCTCTAGATGTGCCCATCCTTCAACTTAGTGGTGAAGAAAGTGGCGCAGCCAGTCTTTAGCAGTCTTTTAAACTTTTCCTTGTCCACCATCGTAGTGATGTGCACTTGAAAGAAGATTTTAAAATATGTGAGACTTCAAATTGACTCAGTAAGAATCCTAGGATTGTTTTGAAACCTTTCCTCATTCCTACATTTGCAAATCTGCCATAGAATGTTAGAAGTAAGAATATTCCAAAAAATATTAGTATCATTTTTAACCCCATCAATGTGTCCAGTTATGATTTCAAAAATATTAAACTTAGTAGGAAAAGAGATACCAAACATGAGCTAGATTTCTTTAGCAAAACTACAATCAAAGAATATATGTCTACTAGATTCAAAAAGTCTATATATGTTATAGTAATGAGTCTTAGAAAATTCCTTTCTGATGTGGTGTCTATAAACAATCAAAAGCCATTTAAAAAATTTAATCTTAGGATAAATAGAGATTTTCCATAGCTTTCCAAAGTATTTCTTCCAAGAGGAAACATCAAGATTAGAGTACCAAACTGCATTAACATGGCCGATGATGGAATCATTATAATCAATCATGTGATAAATATTTTTAGCTTCAAATTTCATTATAATAGTTCCATCCGGCCATTTAATATTAAAAAATCTAGTGGAATCAACATGGCAAGTAGTAGGAATGTCCTTGCAGGCCTTAATAATCAGACTATAGGTTCTTTTTTGCGACAGGGGGATGTTAAATTTGATTTTAAGCTCATCCCAATTAATGATACTATCATGTTAAAAAATATTAGCAAATTGAGTGATACTAAGGGAAGACCAATGCCCGATAGAGAAACCTTGGGAGAGGGCAAGGGGCTTACCAGATAACTGCAAATTCCACCAAATGGATCTTTCACCATAGAGATATTTATCATCATGAAAATTTTTGTTAGTGATATATTTCCTGACATGGTTCCAGGCTTTCCAAATGGACTTGAAGACATCAAACCCTTGAACTGCAATCATAAAATTCTCACAAATCAAGTCACAAAAAGATATTTTTTTCCAGGACTTAGCATTCTTAGGGAAACCCCTTTCAATATTACTCCTAACAAGAACTTTCCAAGGATCATCCCTAGTCAAAGAGTGAAATATCCACTTGGCAGAAAGTGCTAAGCCCCTAGTTTTGAGGTCCTTCAATCCTAGACCCTCAAGGGGCTTGTCAATATGACACTAATCCCATTTAACATGGAGCTTCCTATTCCCTTTGCCATCAGACCAAAGATAGTTCCTGGTGGCCTTTTGGATCTCTAAGATTTGGTAGTTATTGAACATCCAAGTAGAAGAATAGTATATGTTGTAAGAGGAGAGGACTTTATGGAAGACTTTCACTCTACCAACCAAGGATAGAGATTTATTTTGCCATTTATTCAACTTTTTGGTGATTTTTTCCGTAACCCATAGCCACATATCTTTAAGAGAGGGCTCAATAGAAAAAGGGATATCAAGATATCTAAAAATATTTTGAGGACCACCCCATTGGTAATTATATTTATTAAACCAATCTGGAGGGTGCTCATCCCATTCGAGACATATAGATTTGGTCTGAGAAAGATGAGCCCCATAAATAGAGCATAATATATTAAGTTTCTTTTGCAAAGCTTGAAATTTATCTTTAGTGGCTTCATGAAAAATAGTAGTATCATTAGCAAATTTATAATTAATAAGCTCAGTTTCATCAAGAAGGGTGATACCCTTAACAATAGGGGATAGGGTTATCTCTGAGGATGTAAAAAAGGGCATCAGAAGCAATGACAAAGAGAGTAGGAGCCAAGAGACAACCTTGTATGTTGGATCGACCAAGGGGGAAGGGCTCAGAAAGGGACCCATTGATATAAACTTGGGCATGAGCATCTTTAAGTAACATCTTAATAGAATTACAAAAAAAGGAAGGAAATCCAAAGGCCTCCAGCATCATGGAGAGAAAACTCCATTCTACTCTGTCATAAGCCTTCTCAAAATCCAACACAAACATAGCCAAGTTTTGGTGAGAGTATTTAGCCCAATCTAAAGCCTCGCAGCTGGTAATTAAATTCTCAAGAATATATCTGCCTTTAATGAAACCAGTTTGAGTAGAGCACACAAATTTGGATAAGATGGTTTCAAGCCTAAGGGCCAAAATTTTGGCAAAATTTTTATAAGAGACATTTAACAGAGTGATAGGCCTCCAATTTTTAAGCAAAGCCTTATCCCCATCCTTAGGAATCAACTTGATGATACCTCTATTGATGGAGCTACCCAAGGAGCCAGAAGTAAGAGCTTCTGCATAAATCTCATGGAGGTCTTTGCATATCCACTTGATGTTAGATTTGTAAAATTCAATAGGCAGACCATCAGGTCTAGGGGTTTTGTCATCTTTAAGGGAGTTTATATCTTTCTCAATTTCTTCCACAAATATGTCTTTACTAATCAGGGAGGCATCCATGTTGGATATCCTATTAGGAATAAGAACTCTACATTATTTTCTAAGGGAGTTGGCCTCCACCATATCTTCTGAAGTGAAAATATTTTGGTAATACTTAGCAAAGACATTTTTTATGCTATCCATGTCAGTAATTTCTTGATTATCAACTAAGATCCTATCAATAGTTTCATTGGAATTTTTTTGCTTGATGAGATTAAAGAAGAACTTAGATCCCCTATCTCCAAAATGGAGCCAATGCACATGGGATCTAATTTTGGCCCCTCTGAGTTTAAGTTGCTGATGTCGTCTAAGAGCTTCCTTCACACTAGAAACTTGAGGGATAATCATATAATTGGTAGAGTTGGCCTAGATACTATTTTCAGCCTCGTTAAGATTAGAAATAAGATTTTTTTTGGTGAATCTATAGTCTTTAGCCTTCTTTTGACCTATGGTTTTCAATAAGTTTTGCCAAGAAAGAATATTCAAATTCCACCTATCAGTGTGAGAGATGGAGGGATCATGACTTATGTTGATGATTTTGATGATACTAATGACCGTAAGGATATCTTCATCTTTAAGAAGACTAGTGTTCAGGATGAATCTAGGGTTGGAGATTTTACTAAGGACAGGGGACCCATTTGTTGGAAATATTCAAGACTATCCAAGTTATTGAGAGGGGAGGGATGAATCAATAACTTCAAAACTTTTAACAAATTTAGATCTTAACCATATTTCAAATAACATTAGATTGATAATCTGACTGCATGCATAAGTAACAGAAAGAATAAAACATTCATAACACTTTGAACACAGAGATTTGGTGACCTAGAAACCTTCCAAATAGAAAGTAAAATTGGGGTGGGAATGATACCCACAAAACTTTAATACTGCAGTATAAAGTTTGCCATTTAAGGCTTACAATGATCACTTCTGATGATCTACCCTATTAGGAGCAATAAGGACTACTAGGTCCACCTTGTTAGATGATTTACAAACATACAATAAAGTATGCACTGGGTTAAGAGATTTTACAAAGATTGTTAAGTCTACCAGGTTAAAGGATTTTAAGCTGATTCACCTGTTAGGATGAAACAGTAGATCTCTTACTTGCAACTGTACTTGCTGATTGAGATTCTTTGATGTACTAATCACCTTCTATGATGGATAGATCTTTGCTGCTTCTTATACTACTATAGCCCTTTGTAATTTTCTTATCTCTGCCTTTCTCTCTTTTTCATACTTTGCTACTTCACACCTTGGATATGATACAAAACATTGTTTATATATCAATCCAAAAAAATTATAAAATAATTACAAAGTCGGCTCTTAAACAAGATAACACAAATATTATTGATTCAGCCCAAATATAGTTACTCAATTGCTGCAAACTAACTCGGTGACTTTCTGATACTCGGCATCCACTATGTTACTCGACATCATCATGCTCTCGGTAGAAGTGGAGGTTCGGTCCATACTAACCACTCAGTTGTAGTTTCAAACTCGATATGTATTGGAGACTCAGTAGATATAGTGTCACTCAATAGAAATTGAATTCCCTATTTACCATGCTGGCACTTGGTAAACACTGCTCATTTCATCACTCGGTAAACATTGTTCTGTCTGCTCGGTAAACACTGTCCTGTCTGCTCGGTAAACACTATCCTATCTGCTCGGTAAACACTATCCTGTCTGCTCGGTAAACACATAGAGTCTAAATAAGTGTTGTCACTAATGACAAACATACTTAATGCCAACAATCTCCCCCTTTGGCATTAGTGAAAAAACACTTATTGCCCAAAACTTATATACACAATCATGCTGATACTGGTTTTGATTTTTCAAAATTTTATCTTTGTCATACCACTATATATAAATTTCATGTCTCCCTTATATAGTATATATACAAATATCTTATTTCATCTCATACTCATATTTCCTATTTCTCTCATATACTTTCTCCCCCTTTCATATCTCATATATCTTATATACTTTCTCCCCCTTTTTGACAATAATGCCAAAGAGGTATATACAAATATTTTACATGGAGATACCAAAATGTGAGAGAAAATTAGAATGTACCTTTCCAATTAGTGCTAGAGTTCTATCCCAATTCTCTTGCAGAATCTTGCATGTATGGAGTGCAACTTGGACTTCTGCAGAGAGTTCAATCATGTGATCTGTAATTGAAAACTAATTGTCATGGATCAATGTTTTTGAGTATGCAATATGCTTTTGCATTGTATCCATGATGGGAAGGATCATGTTCTGAATATCTATTAATGTTGATCTAATCCTTTCATCTTCTTTCAATAACTCTAACTGCATATCAGATAGGAATCTGACTGTCATCTGATGTGCAGAGCTTGAACTAGGTTCAAGTTGCAACTTCTGTGCACTGATCTTTAGATCCTCATCAATCTTATTTATTTTGTCTTTAAACTCCTTTGAGAACTCGGTAACACTACATACTTTGAGAAAAAAATATGTTACCTTGGAATAGGAGGACTCAATGCTAGTCAAAACTGAAGATAACCCTGCCTGATTGATAGCTATTTGCTGAGCAATGTGCTCAAGCACTTTATTTTCAAACTTCTTCTTAGCCTTCTCAAGAAACTTATCTAATCCAGAGGAATCCTCATTGAACTTGTTTACTACCTTTGCCAACTGCAACAAAATGTGTTAGAGGAATCAACTTCAACACCTATTGTTTCTGCCAAAATGCTCTTGGCATCCTTAATGATCTAATATTCCTTATCTCTTTCTTCTTTTAGTTTCTTCTACTTTTCTTTCTTCTGGATGAGTTCACCAACTGTTTGCATTTGGTCTACTGTGAAGTTTGCAAAATCTAATTGGGGAATTTCTATCTCCTCATCTAAATCTATATCTTCTACTACACTCTTACTCAAAAATTTGGTACTCGATTGAGTCTTTATACTTATTGCCTTTGTAGTAGAAATTATTGTAGACATAGTAGGACTTGTAGTGAAAACTGATAAACTTTCGACTGATGGGATGCTAACTAGAATACTTGATAAATAAAAAAATGAAGTATTTACAACTGTAGAATCTGAAGTACTTACTGCTAAAAAACTCAAAATTGAAGAAGGTACTGAAGACTGCAACTCGGTGGAAGAAGGAGGCTGAAGCTCAGTGGATGAAGTGGTAGCCACTTCTGTCAATGATACATTGAGCTATGCTAGTGATGATTGGACATTTGATGTATCTGAGGGAGTTGTCACAATCACACTTGAAGTTTTCTCTGGGCTAGATGTAGCAATTTTTACTGGAGAGTGAGGAAGTGAGGCAATCACCTCTGCAACTATCCAAACTAGAGCATCTTCCTCAACATTCTTCTTAGCTTCCTTGATAACTTCTTCCTCTACTTCTTCTACCTCAACATTATCAATCTGAACTACTTCTTCTTCTTCTTCTTCATCACTGTCATCTTCAATATCTTTTATTATCACGGTTTCAGTACTTGGTTTGTGAAGATGATAGATGTTTTTCCAAGTAAAATTTTCACTCTTCACAACCAACTCTATATCTTTGATCAAAATCAAACAACCGTTGAATTTTAGTGTCATCTTGTGCTCATTTTCTATCAATGCCTTATTTATTTCATCATTTTTCAAACTTGGCATCAACTGTCTTAAGGTTTGAGCATATATGTCCTTGACAGTTTGTCTTGCATTGGACCATCTCAACTTGACTTTATCCAATAGAACACCTAGAATTTGAGAATCCATATCATCAGGTAAGTACTTCCATTTTCCCATTTTCTCAATAACAACATCTTCAATTTCTTGCTGCTCTACCTTTGATCTAATTTCATATTTGAGAGATTTGAAATTTGAAATTCTAGATCCTTCTCTCAAATCCTTAATCTTTTGTTCAAATGAGGGAGGAGGCCTTTTGAGTACTATATCATCATTGACTTTACTTTCCTTGCCCCTTGATCTTTTCCTTGTGAATACTGTAATGGATTGCTCAGGTTCCTTGGTGATAGTTACCTTTCCTTTCTTCTTTACAGGCACTTGTTCTTCTTTACTGTCATCCTTTTCTTCTTCTTCTACAATATCCTCTCCTATGCCCTTGGTTAACATTAGAGGTGTGCTAGATTGCATCTTGGCCATCCTCTTTCTGCCTTTGTTAACCACCTGTGGAAGCTTTATGCTTAGCTCAGTTCTTATCTTAGCTTCATCATATGTTCCAAAGTATGGAGCCTTTGGATCAACAGGTTGATTTACTAGGGCTTCAATTATATCCTTTGTTTCATCAATGTTTACCTCATAAGGAAGACGTTTCACCCATACAATCCTAGGCCTTACTGCCTGAATGTATACTCTATCACAATCAACCATGAAACAAACATCATCTTTATAATCTTCCACTAGCTTTAGTGGAATTCGGAATCTATTATTCATCTTTTCTTTAAAAGATTCAAAATAGTTATCCATTATGTTTACAAAATCTTCACCCATTTCTGCAATATACTCATTTATCTGATAAAGAACAAGCACATCCTTTCTCCATTTTATTGTGCCTTTTAAGGGGAAAAACTTTTGAGGATAGAAAAATAAACAAACCAACAGCGAGCCAAACTTACATGGATTGTTCTTTGAGGTTTGGATGCTCTCCATACTTTTGTTGAACTGTTTCAACAATAAATCTACTAGGTCAAGTGATAGATTGTTCTTCACAATTTTATAAGCTAGGTCAACTACTTCACACGGAACACTATTCTATTGACTTGAACTGTATATCTTGTGAGCTATGACATATATGCCAAATTTTAGTTCTACATCGGTAATACTATTTATTCTCATACCTCTACCATCCCATTCGGCTAGGGTTTTCTTTTCCAGCTCTACCCGACCTAGGGTTTTTGTAGATTTAGCCTTGGCAAGCATGGGAAGACCAGTGATTCGGTGAATCATCTTCTTTGTTATTTCCACTAGTTTCTAAAGCCAAATTTTACCTTCGTACACTCGACTTAGGATATATCTAATCCATTTTATCTAGAAACTCCAAGGCAAGTGGGTGATATGTGTCAAACCCTTATCTTCCAAATGTTTATGTTATGGTTTGAGAACACCATCAACACATAGTTCATCATGAACAAAATCTATCTCTAGGGTTCCAAGCTCTTCAATTGTACCTTTAAAATGACTGTGAATGTCATTTACAAGAAGTACCTTTGGAGGAATTTGAGATTGAGCTCCACTCGGATCTAGGGTTTCTACAATCGCAGGCACGAGTTTGAAATCTGGTGCTTTCCATTCTCCTTGAAGTAACATTTCTGAACCTTTCTTTACTTTGGTGCTAGATGATACCATGGTAGCTCAGTAGAAAAAGAAAAATTCTTCGAAGAAATTTCTACTGCAAAATTTTGCTTTGAATCGCTTGATCGCACTAGAAATTTCTCTGCTCAATATGTTGATATTCGCGGTGAAGAATGAACTCAATTTCATGTTTTTTGTTAAAATTTTGTCATTAATGCTTCATAGTAATTAGGGTATTGAATTTGATAGACTGTCATCCACTATGCATTAAATGCTTGGTGAAGATTCTGCAACTCAGAGAACATACAAATTCATACTGCTCCGACCTTACTCAGTAACCAAATGAAATTAGGTTACTCCTGACCTTGCTCAGTGGTAACTGATACTAACCTTCTGATCCTGCTATATCTTGCATACTGATTTGGATCTTTCTTCCTTTCAGTTCAGGAACCGTTTGGAATATGTCTATGAAGATACAGTTCCAGTTCTTTCTTGGAGACTTAGTTAGAGTTGATAGAGCCACTCTCTTCATGAGTGACTTCATTACTTGGACTGGTTTTCTTGGTAGGTTTAGGAGTCCACTATTGTCTCATCTACTTCCTGATGCTATTTTCTTTTGCTTTCTTTTCATCTTCAACTTTGCCTAAATTCATGCAGTTTTTAGCTATGTGACCAAGCTTAGTGCATTTATAACATCTTAAGGTAATATCCCTTTTTCTCAAGTGATGCCTTACACAATTCATGCCAATGTGCCCATATTCTCCATAGTAATGACATCTACACCAAGTGTTGTAATCCCAACCAAACATTGCTTTCATAATTTGTTCTACTGGATTGGGTGTTTTAGTTCTGCATTTTGATGCCTTATGACCTTGTTTGCTACATTTGTGACATTTGCCTTTAAATCTTGGTTTCTCCTTGCATTCATTTTCTTTATGACCATGCTGATTGCAATTGTAACATTTTCCATTGAATTTTTCTTTTCCATTGTTCCAACATTTGTTTGAAGTATGACCAATTTTGCCATAGTGATTACAAGTGAGTTTCTGATTCTTTTGAGTACCTTGTTTGGAGGATTCACCTACCTCTTTGTATCCAAGTCCTGCTTTTCCTTTTTGCCTATGAAGGTTTCGTTCATACACCTAATTCATATCTTCTTGAGATTTCAACATTCTCTCATTGATTTGGCTTTTAGTATCTAGGTCACTCATCAATCTTAAATTGATTTGCTTTTCAGATCTTAGCTCCTCTCTTATATTTTCATTTTCTGATCTCAAAATCAAGATTTCTTCATTTGCATTGGAGACTTGATCAATAAGGTTTTCTAGCTAAAGGGTTTGATTCTAGATTTCATTTTTCTTTCCATCTATTTCATCTTTCATCTTGTTTCTTTGTTCCAAGATTTCACAAAATCTTGTTGACTGAATTTCCTGTTCTCTTTTCAATTTTCTTATCTCTTCTTGTAGAGATCCACTCTTTTCTAGAAGTTCTTTGATTGCATTGTTTGCTTCATCTGAGCTACTTGAAGGGAAAAATTATTCAATATTTTCTTCAACATACTGGTGGTCATTAATCTGATTTGCAAGTTCCTTCCTTCTTTTTAGGGATTGGGAAAGATGCTCTCTTGCTTCCTTGAGTTGAGTTATGGCCATTTCCAGATCTAGCTTTTCATTCTCAATTACTTTGTTAAGTCTGAATATCTCCATTGTCCTAAATATTTTCTCAAGCTATCAAACTTTATCCTGAGAACCACAAAGCTCTGATACCAATTGTTGAAAATATTCAAGACTATCCAGGTTACTGAGAGGGGAGGGGTGAATCAGTAACTTCAAAACTTTTAACAAATTCAGATCTTAACCATATTTCAAATAACATTAGATTGATAATCCGACTGCATGCATGAGTAACAAAAAGAATAAAACATTCATAACACTTTGAACATAGAGATTTGGTGACCCAAAAGCCTTCCAAATAGAAATTAAAACTGGGGTGGGGATGATACCCACAAAACTTCAATACTGCAGTATAAAGTTTGCCGGTTAAAGCTTACAATGATCACTTTTGATGATCTGCCCTGTTAGGAGCAATAAGGACTGCTAGGTCCACCTTGTTAGAGGATTTACAAACATACAATAAAGTATGCACTCGGTTAAGAGATTTTACAAAGATTGTTAAGTCTACCCGGTTAAAGGATTTTAAGCTGATTCACCTGTTAGGATGAAACAATAGATCTCTTACTTGCAACTATACTTGTTGATTGAGATTCTCTGATGAACTGATCACCTTCTATGATGGATAGATCTTTGCTACTTCTTATACTGCTATAGCCCTTTGTAATTTTCTTATCTCTACCTTTCTCTCTTTTTCATACTTTTCTACTTCACACCCTGGATATGATACAAAAAATTATTTATATATCAATCCAAAACAATTACAAAATAATTACAAAGTCAATTCTTAAACAAGCTAACACAAATATTACTAAGTCAGCCCAAATATAGTTACTTGGTTACTGTAAACTAACTCGATGACTTTTTGATACTCGACATCCACTATGTTAATCGGCATCATCATGCTCTCGATAGAAGTGGAGGTTCGGTCCATACTAACCACTCGGTTGTAGTTTCGAACTCGGTATATACTGGAGACTCGATAGATATAGTGTCACTCGGTAGAAACTAAATTCCCTATTTACCATGTTGGCACTCGGTAAACACTGCTCATTTCATCACTCGGTAAACATTGTTCTGTCTGCTCGGTAAACACTGTCCTATCTGCTCGGTAAACACTGTCCTATCTGCTCAGTAAACATTGTCCTGTCTCCTCGGTAAACACTGTCCTGTCTGCTTAGTAAACACATAGAGTCTGAATAAGTGTTGTCACTAATGACAAACATACTTAATTCCAACACCATTGAATCTAACCCAGAAAGTAATATGATGGTGGTTGGAGAGGGAGGTGGGGGTGACCAAAATAGAGTTACCCTGATCATCCAGAATGCCAGAGACTTGGATTAGTGTCTTTATTACCAGTCAGGGGATCAAAGAGTAGTTTGTCATGTTTCATTCTATCCCATTGAATTTTTTCAGTATCTTTCCAGAAAAAGGGTAGGCTGCCATTTTTATTCTCCTAAGATTCGACCATATTGAAATCTCCCCCCACAAGCCAAGGGATATTAGGAAGAGAAGCCAACCAGGCCCAAAGATTCAATCTTTCCTTGTAATCATTAGAGGCATACAAGGAGTAGATGCCAAAAACCATGTTATTGAAGTATAGAGTAATCCAAATAGCTCTATTATAGGGGGATATACCATTACCAGTAATGTAGTTTTCCCATTTAGGATTAATCAAGATAGAAACACCACCTCTTCCACGAGGGTGATTAGTAAAAAATTTAATAGCATTCTTCCAAATAAAATTGAGGTTGGATTCAAGCATGAATCCAGTAGTCTTAATTTCTTGCAACATTAGGACATCTGTGGACCTAACAGTATTGAGAAAATGCTTAATAATAAACTTTCTATCGGGAGATTCAAGGCCCCTAATATTCCATGAAATAAAATTTAGGAGGAAACAACAGTGGGAGGAGAAGCATTAAAGCCTGGAAAATCATCAGATGGAGCCACAAAAACAAAGGAGCTAATTCCCTATTTTTTAGTAGAGGAATTTTAATTCTTGGACCCCAATGGTCTCCCTCTTCTCTTAGAGGTAGAGAAATCAGACTTAAGCTCACTATTATCATCATCCAAATTAAAAGGGGAGGTTAGGTCAAGATCCATAGAAGGGTTAGTAGTGCAAGGGGAGTTAGGGGGCAGATCTATGGGGATAACTTCCAAAATAAAGTCATCACTGATTTCCTTAAAGTCTTTAACAAGAGGTTTAGGGTAGCTAGAGAAAGCACCATAAGGATTCTCAATAGGAGGAGGTGTGAGGGGGAGGGGGATAAGGTTAGGAGGCTTGAGGGTGAATGAATTATGGGTTGATCTTGGTGAGAGCTGGCAGCTAGGTCACAGATTGGTGACAAAATGAGAATATATTAGCCTTCTTTTTTGAACACTTTTTCCTTTTCTTTGAGAAAGTTTGAAAGCCATCAGTTAAGTCATCATCAATAATCGGGATAGAATACGAGATAAGGGTAGGAGTCTGAGAAACAAAGCATGACATAAGGAAATTAGCTTTTAAGGGAGTAGATTTGGCCAAAGGGGGATTATTAATCACAAACGATTCTGTGTTGGGTTTAGAAATGCCAATAGAGGGGTTGGGTTGTGAGGACTTAGCTAGAGGAGGATTGCACTTAACAATAGGGAATTATTTCCTTAAGTGTCCCTCTTTTCTACAAAGAAAGCATGTGTTAAGACCCTCAAGAACCTCAATAGGGAAAGAATAAACATCACCAACAATGTTATATTGATATCACGCAGGATTTCTTTACTAGGATTTAAAGAAATTAGAACCCTAGCATCCATGTGGGGAACTAATCTAACATTGTCATCTATTCAGATGAATTTGTCCATTGGTTCCAGTAGTTGTGCAAAAAATGCCATAAAAATGGGGGGATTTGCTTAACCAAAATCCATCATGGGGTCGAGAGGTAAAGGACCTCTTCATGAATGGCCTCAGGGGTCTAGGCAAGGGCATGGAAGGAGGTATTTGTGATGGTCCAATATTGTTTTTAAAGAATAGCATCCTGTGAATCATGGTTATTAAAAAATATAACAAATAAACCCTTTTGTATTTGCCTACAAAAAGAAATATGGTAGCCAAGCTTAAGATTCCAATAATTGTGAAACCAATCATCTAGGAACTTCCTGGGTGGACATTTCTCAATTTCAACAGCAGCAAAGAAAATGGTGGAGTTTTTAACCTATTCTTTTCCTTCAAAATTTGCATGAGCATTTCAGGATTAGGAGAAATGGAGAAAGATGGAGAAACAACCCCATAATTCAAACTTGGTTTTTTGGCTTCATTTTTGGTAGAGAGGTTAAACCTAGCACTGGTGACGATGGTGAAAGTGGAATTCACAACGACTTCTGAAAAGGATTTAGGTTTCTCAAGAGTAGATGCATGGTTTTTATGGGAATTAATTTCATTAATGTTGTCTGATTCCATAGGAGCTCTAAGCGTAGGTGAGGGGATGTTAGGGGGTACGGCCTCTACCAAATGACTGAGAGGACAGAGGTGAGAAACAACATTCAGAGCATTAGAATTAATGGAGAGATCACACCTGGCATTCACCATTGTTGGGAGAGGAGTAGCGCCAATCCCAATGTCACCAGCAGAGTAGTTGATTGTATTGCTAGCAGAGCAGATGTTCACCTCATATTGCATTTCATCATATCACACATCAGAGCAGAGCATACTGTTGATCATTGCTCCCTTTCCTAATGTTCAATTCTTTGAAAAAACATTTTATTTTTTTATAATTTTCAAAACTATAAAAGAAGAGAAAAAATGGTCATTAAAAAAATAAACTTAGATTTTCAATTAAAGAAAAATAGTTAAAAATCATTTTTAAAGATTTGTTTTTATATTTTGGTTATAACTATTTATTAAAATCATTTTTTGAACAAATTACTAGTGAAATAAATAACATTCCTGTGTTCTATTTTGATGATGGATCACATTGTGATCTGAAACATTTTTTTGATGCTAAAAACATATACACAATCTAAACTACAAGTCTATGCATAATTTATTCAAATGGATTGTAGAAATCTGATTAATTTGAAATAACATTCCTATAATAATTATATTTTTGACAAAATTTTAGACTTGTATTACAGTGAATCAATTTTCTTTCCAATTTCTTTCCAAATTGTGTTTAGAAATAAATAAATCAATAAAATTTAAAAATAAAATATGGTATTCTTGATAAAATAATTTTAAATATTTAGAAAAAAAATTATATTCACTTTAAAAGTTAAACTTAATAACTGTATTATAATTAATGTAAATATTAAAAATATGATATTCAAATATAAATCACCATTTCACACTTACCATCACTAAATAGAAGTTACATAAATTTATTATTTAGATATTATGAATTATATTTATAATTATATTAATTAATATAAATTTAATATCAAATTTATATTATTGAATAACCTAATTAAATATAATTTTAGAGTAGAATATAAAGTTATATATTTAAATTAATATAATTTAAAAAAATATGATTATAATTATAAATTTTTTATTTCATAAAAATGATATATATAAGTTTATTATATTTATATATTAAATCATATTATATTATATTCAAATATTGAGATGGAGATTTAGTAAATTCATAATAATTATAAAATAAATATTAAAAATATGTATATTTATCAAGTGAAAAAGTATTTACAAATCATGTGCATTTGAAAGATTTTATTACATATTATTGCATTCTGAATGGAATTCTTTAAAACTGGACTGGCTCTGACAAGGAAGGCTCACCGAACAAAGAACTGTGAGACTCCCTCAAGTAGTGTGTATCACGCATGGCATGGTATTGGATGAGGCATGGCATTCTGATGCAAATATGTTGCACCATAGCCGATGCCATGAAAAGAAACGTTCTTCTTCCAATTTCTCTTCACCAAGCACGTTTGTTTGGTGGTAATGTTCCCCTTCTTCTCATCTCATTAATTGCATTGTTAATTTTGGCGATTGCAAAAATCATTGAGCCCACCCCCTATCTGATTGCCAACCTCCCTCCTCTCCCAACTTGGATCGACCAAACCTTTTCTCATCATCCTCGATTAAGGAGCCTCTCTCTCTCTCTCTCTCCCATAATATCATCATTTCATTTGTATTTTACTTTCTTGTTATAGGGGAGAGGGGCCAATAGTTGATGGGGTCCAATAGTTGATCACTCACTTGTGAATATATTAACCATTCTTACCACACATTTTTACTATATATTGTAATTAAATAATCCACATAAATTAAGAAATTTTCAAATGTTGATAAAAATGGACCAATACTTGAACACATGAAAACTTATGAATGTTATATTAAAAATACATAAATAAATTCATTAACAAGTGAAATATATATATATATATATATATATATATATATATATATATATATATATATATATATATATGTATGTATATATATATGTATATATATATATATATGTATGTATATATATATATATATATATATGTATATATATGTATGTATGTATATATATATATGTATATATATGTATGTATATATATATATATGTATATATATATATATATATGTATATATATATATATGTATATATATATATATGTATATATATATATATACATACATATATATATATATATATATGTATATATATACATATATATATATATACATATACATATATATATATATATACATATATATATATATATATATATATATACATATATATATATATATACATATATATATATATATACATATATATATATATATATACATACATATATATATATATATATATATATTATATATATATATATATATATATATATATAATATATATATATATATATATTTGTCTCAAATAAAATACCATAGCTATTTATATACATGTGTCACTTAAAAAATAATATGCTCACTTAATAAAATAAGATTCTCACTCAAACAAGTATTGTTATCTTAGTCTACAAATACTATTCTTATGTGTACAACTATTGGGGTGGCAATGTATACGCATTAGAGTATTTCATATTTCCAATTTCTCTTACCACAAATATAAAATGTGAACACGATAAATGCTTTTTATTTTACCATAAAATGTGTGAGATTGTCAAAAAGTTTTAGTGTTCAACTAGGGGTCACTAGTACATTTGGCCTAGTTTTTCTACCAAATTTTTTGACCAAAAAATAAAAAGGTTTTGCTTGGTCAGATTATAGAAGGAAATTTTATTTTATTTTTTTTAAATTATGCCCGTGTTTGTCAAAATATCGACAAATCCCATGGTGCAGTGCGCGCACGAAGGAGATTGAGTGACTGAAATGACTCAAGGAGATTGAGTTTAGAAACCTTAACCTAGAGTTTTTAGAGGTTTTTCATTCTTTCTCTCAACTGTTTATTTTACTAGATACCCAATCAACATTATCATTTGCTTCGAGACTTATTTACTATTTGATTTATGCTTTGAGACTAGTTTTACACCTCCTGATTGCATACATTTACATACATTTGGGTTAAGTGCAACTATAGATGTGAAAGATGCAGTGAAATTAGGGATAAGAGCCAAGTGTGGTGAAGTAGATAGTTAGAGATTGAACCCCCCCCTAAAGAGAGTTGAGAGTGAGCCCACTTTAGAATAGTAGGGGAACTCACTGAAATTGATGAAAAGTGGTGATGCCCTTTTTGCATACGGAATAGGTGTAATATGGCATCACCACTATTCAAATGTAAAAATGATATGATGACAGATGGGGGAAATATGAGATCTACTCCCAAATTCAAATTCCCAAAAGAGAGATCCAATTTGATCAACCAAGAGGTTAATGCACAATCGAATCAATCTATGAAGAATATGAAGGAGAGAGAAAAAACCCAATGTTTCCCTATAAAGGATTTATGCTTGAAATCTGAAATAATTGAAATACAAATACTAACCTCAATTAGGGAAAATCTAGAAATGCTGATTTCTGATGTCTGTGTGTACTTTCGGGCAATTCTGCAACCTATTTCAGACTGGAAATGCCGAGACAAAGAAAACCCATAAATCTTTTATCTTTTTGATGATGGGTAGTCTTCAACCCTCATAAAAGGTCAAAGGCTAGATTCTTTATTTGAAGGTCAATTTTAACCTTGTTCGCAGATCTCAGAAGTTCACCAAAAAGGGTATCCAATATGCTCTCAAATTTGAAATTCCGCACTTGTACCTACAAGAAAATGGGGGTTTTGTTTGTATGGGGGGTTTGCCTTGGTCAAACCCCAATTTAGTAATTAACCTAGAAATTGAATTGAAATGTAGTATGCATAAACAAAGCAATTGAAACAATTCACCTCGCTTATGTTGAAGTGCTTGTAGACGATTCAAATCCTCAAATCCACAAGTAGGAATGCTTCAATGGATGTAGAATGGATGTAAGATGTCTCCAATCAATGGAATTTGATCTTCAACACCATTCTTGAATTGATCTTTTCATATGAGGAGGCTTGGATGAATGTAGAAGGATGGATCTTCAAGGGGGGTTCCAAAGAGATTGAATCCTTCAATGGATAACAATGGATCTCCTTGATAGATGGATGCTTGAACACTTCAATGCACTTGAAGGCTTGCTTGAATGCTTGAATTCACTTTCTTTCACTTGAGAGCTTGCTCATGAAATTGCTTGACATGAGATGTTGTTCTCACAAAACTTGATGGAGAAAATGAGAGAGGAGGGCCTCCTTTTATAGTGAACTAGGGCACAATCCTCTAGAGGGGCCACCTTGGAGAATTAAATCCCAATTAGGTCCTAACCTTTAGAAAATATACCTAAATTTAATTTAATTTAAGGATTTACCATTCTAAAACCAAAAATGGCTGACCCGGAGGTGGGGAAAACAAATATCCCCGAAACCCGATACCCAGAATTCAAGGAAAAATGAAATTTGAACAGGAAATTCAAGGACAAGCTCGATCCTGACTAGGTCAAGATCAAGGTTGATCATGACCTAGTGATGATTGAGGTCAATCCTAACCTGTTCAGGATTGAGGTCGATCCTGACCTGGTCAGGATCAAGGTCAATCTTGACCTGGTCAGGATCGAGGTTGAATTTGACCCCATAAGGTCGCTTTTGACCTTAGGGTCAAAACCTCAAGATCCTATCTCAGAGTGTTAGGAAATGCAAATTGAAGTGAAAATCAAGTGCAGAGGAAAAGAAGAATAGGGGGAAAATCCAGATACATGCAAAGACCTGATCAAGGTGCTTAACATGACCCTAGACCACTTGCTTAGAGGGCTAAACACTCTTATCATGGAAGTGCTTCCATTTTAAGATGATACACATACATTTGGGTTTTATTGTCTTAGCTCCAACAGTGACCGTGGGTTTCATGGGAAAGCCTGTGTTCCCCTCCCTCCTTTGTGCTCTACATTGCATATATTTGGCATACATTTGGTTTTACATGCCCTATTATGCTTCCACATTTGGCATACCCATTTTGTGTATATCCTGCAATTATTGCATTCCATGAGATAGCATCTATTTAAGGCCATCTCAAAGAGATGCTATCTCTTTGAGATACCATCTCTTTGAGGCATTTTGTGTATATCCTACAATTATTGCATTCCATTCAAATGAGCACTTTTCTTCCAAACACTCATCTAATGAAGGAAATAGAGATAGTGTCTCAGTTTGGAAATACATAACAATGAAAGGAGTGATTGTAGCCTATTTACCAACAATACTAACTTTTCATTTTAGAAGAGGAGAAACAATGCTAACTACAAGAAGCCTTTGTGAATACTAAGTCATACTAGCAGAAAAATATCTCTATATATTCATGTTTTCACTGCCCACTCTTAACCCTAGGAACTTGAGTTAGAAGAAAACCACAATTGATGAGTGAAGATGTTAAAGGTAAAGCTAGAAGATGGTTGATAGATAATAAGAGGAAACACCAAAATATTAATGATTTCATTTTCTATGTTTCTCAAACCAACTCTGCTTCCAAGAGGTCTAGGAGTATCGACTTCTAGTAATAGAAAATTAACAAATCCATGTAGTAACTAATAGATTCTTAGCTGGATTTATAATACAATAGATTTCCTAGAGGATTTCTCATCTCTTGTTGTATATGTCAAATAGATACAAGATTCATCCTTCTACCATTGAAATTTCCTATCATTATTGGTACTCAAGATCATAGAAACATCTAATGTGTGCAGTTAAAAGACTCCATGATATTTCACCTCCTCTGATCCTTTCATCTTCTTTGATTTGCATAAGATTGCAATGTTTTTAAAATCTCTGATAGAATTCATATGGTCAAGCCTGATACTATCATTTTCATTTAAGTAATACATCATCTAGCCAACTTTCTAACTGTAGATGAAGTGCACATCCTCTTGGTTGTATAGAGAGATTTGATGTGCTTCCATTTATAATGAATAGTTGATCATCACCAACTTCCACTCTGTAGATGAAATGTACATCCTGATGATTGTATAAAAATATTTGATATGCTTCCTTTATAATGAGTAGCTCATCATTACCAACTCCCAATCTTGTGATGTACCAAAAATAATTAGTATTTTCCCTTGCAGTATTTATCTTCTCTAGAAAATCATATCAGTGATGGAGCCATCTTCATATGAGGTGGCATTTTCTTTATAGGATTCTCAAACAAGTTTTCCAACATTGTCATATTCATTTAAGATCTTTCCACCCTAACCTTTGCAATATTGAACACCAAACTCTTACAGTTAGGGGGGAGTACTAATAGATCAAAGAGTTATGATATTATTTTTATTATTAAATATGACTATTGCATTGGAATCTACATCAAATTTGACAATTAATGCAACATAATTTCCAACCCCTATATATTCACCAAAAATTGATCTTGTTAATTGATGTAACACTTTGTATTTCTTGTTAGCAATGAATTCTGAATATATCCTATGGGGAGTATTGGTAGCCATTCTTAGCAGTTGTTATTGCATTCATGACTGTGATTGTCATTGATGTCAACACAATGATCTACTGGAGATTACCAGAGAAGTAGACAATGTTTGGATTAGCGCACGTGGATATTGTAGATGAAGCTATGTGATGTTGAGGATTTACTTTGTGATATGTTATATGTTCATGGTTAAGACTGTAGATAGTATTCTTTTATTCATGAAAGTTACGAGCATTTTGT